>CAJVGC010000508.1:37373192-37400051 GCA_910822075.1 Senecio squalidus | reverse complement strand
ATACAATCTTATGTTTCCCCCAAATAAGTAATTTAAAATAGTAAAAACATAGTGGGGTTGTAACTCACGGATTGCGAAGAGTACGAGACGAGTGCGAAACGCGGTCGGAATGCTTCGGAATCAAGGAAATCCTATAGTTATACCAAGTCATCGAGTAAGTTTAATTGTTTATGAGTTTATAGCACCGTTAGTCAACGAAAATGCTTTAGTTTTAGAAGTTATGTTAAGGTCTAATGAAAATCGGGCAGCGCTTCCGCGCTATAATTTATTCGTCCAAATTTCAATCACTTTCCCGCTTAACAACAATTGCATTTTAGACCGTTATTCATAATACATAATACCACATTAAGTTTGGGTTAATGCACTTGAGGGTCACTCTACTATTCCAGATAATCCGATTGGGTGATTGAACAAAAAAAATATATATAATATTCACCTAACTTTATAAAACCGTTTGTTTGGATCATTGGGACCCACCACGACTTGTTACAGCAGGTCATAAGATAAAATTCAATTAAAAAGCAGAGGGCATATATGTCAAATTATACCATTATAAAACCAGACAAAATAAAATTCAATCAAAAAGCAAAAAGAGATTACACAAGCACATCTCAATTCAGTTACCAAAAACATCCAACCATAACTAATCGACCAAACAAATAATGATACAATCTTCTTAATTGTATTCAGATGAAAGAAAAAGAAGAAATGAGTGAAACTTGGAGGAATAAGCGACCGCTGGAAGACGTGTCAGAAAGGTACCAAATAAGAAGCAAATCGATTGAAATTGGTAAATCTGATTCGCCTCACCGTGCTTTAAAACGACTAGCTGGCATCGAAAACGATTCACCAACACCACCTTCACCATCTACAGAACCTAAGACTCGTCGAGTTACGAGACAAACCACCCTCAAAACCGACACACCATCACCAACTACAGAGCCTAAAACACGTCGAGCTACACGACTAGCGGGAATCGAAATTTAATAACCACCCCCATCGCCACCAGAGCCTAAAACACGTCGAGCTACACGACTAGCGGGAATCGAAATCGAAATTGAATCACCACCAGAGCCTAAAATCCTGCAACCTACTGAACAATCTGGAATCAAAATTGATGAATTGGCAACATCAGAGCCGAAAACTCGTCACGCTAAATGGAAACTGGGAGTGGAAATTAACATATTGCCGACATCAGCATCTGTGTCCAAAACATGTCAAGCGAAAAAACTTACGGTAGGGATTGGCGGCGTTGTTGTTGTTGTTGATGTTAATGTTGTTGATGACTTGCTGCTGCTGATATTGTTTGATATTGTTATGGGTATTAGTTAAGAAAAGTCAAACAGTTTAATAGATAGTCAAACAAGTACATATGGTAACCTATAAAAAACAAATATATAATATAAATTGAATTTTACCTGTTATTAGCCGGTTGCAGGTTGCAAAAGTGACCCATTTAAATTTTTTTTGAATCATGAGTGATCATTTTAAACTTTATTTGATAGTAGAATGAAAGGGTTATATTTTTTTTTTGTTCAATCATCCAATTGGATTATCTGGAATAGTAGAGTGACCCTCAAGTGCATTAACCCCATTAAGTTTACTACAATACTTTGGTTAACTTATATTTTAACTTTATTTGTCCAATCTCATTCCAAACCGATAAAATACGACGAGTGTTGGTCTAATAATTAATCCTAACCGTTTTCAAGGCTAAAACCGAATAACGAATATAACGAAATCGAAAGATTCACGAGGATAACAATTTGCACCGTTAATACTCGCAAGGATTTGACAAGAATCTGGAACAAACAACTTCAGTGGTGTAGCGATGAGAATATCCGCCTCCAAAACACAAGACAACCACCGAAAATTAGCATAACGACGATTTTTGTGACATCAGACACATCCAGCCGCCGGCTGGATCTCCTCAGTCAGCTTCGGATTTTCGTAAATTTTGCGTTTTTAAGCGTTTTCAAGAGTATTTTCTGTAGATTTCGACATGCAACTTAAAAACCTTTAATAACATCCATTTATTTCTTCAAATAACATCTTTTTATCTCAAGATCTAATGTAAAAGTTTATAAAACTTATGTTTTTAGATAAATCTCCATAGAAGCTTTTATAAAAACCTTTCTTTGATCTTTGATGATACATGCATGTGTAAAAATGATAAAATGTAAATAAAAACAGTTGGTAAAAGTCTTTATACCTCAAGAAAATGAAAGAGTTATGAGCTAGACGATTTGATGATGATTTTGATGGAGATTTAACCCAAAAATGTTGAAAACCAAAGCAACCAACCGAAAGAATCACCACCCCTTGCTCCCTTCGTTGTTAAGAACAGATTATTGTGATGATTTTGATGATTGTTTGATGGATTTACATCCACAAATGAAGAAGGTAGAGAGAGTTTCAAAGGGAATGGGAGAAAAACACCAATATGTGTGTGTTTTGTTAATACCAAAATGAAAGAAAAGAAGAAAATGATGATAATAGGACATTGGGCAGAGATTTCTGGCAGAAAGGGAGGTCCAATCGAGTTTAGACACTTGTCCCAATCGATTTTTATGCAAAAATGAGTCACCAACACCTGACCAGACACATCCAGCCGTCGGCTGGAGGGGCTCAGCCGCCGGCTGAAGCCCTGCCAGCTGCTGGCTGGTCGGCTGGTTCGGCAGACTCTTTTTCGACCGTTAAGGAGTTTCGTTCGTCGAAAGTTCCCGATTCTTTTTGCGTTGAACTTAGGAAAGTTCATACTTTGATTTACTTTATGTTAGGTTCATTTAATATTATAATTTCACTTTCGATTTCGAGATTCGCACGATTTCGGTAAAGGAGTAAACAGGAGCAAAAGTGAGATATCTCGAGTATAAAGAATGCGTTAACGACAAATTACCCTCCCATTTAAATTAGCTAGATACATATGGATTTGTGCAAAATAATATTTTTTAATGTTTTGGCATATTTCATTTTAGTCCCTCGACTTTAAAGACTTAGCGGTTTCGCCCCCTCAACTTTAAAAAATTTAACGTTTTCCACCCTCAACTATAAAAACTTTAACGCTTTTTCACCCTCAACTTTAAAAAATTTAACGCTTTTTCACCCTAAACTTTAACGACTTTTAGCTTTTCCTGTCTGCACTTTATATGCTTTTGCGTTTTCCCCCCCTCAGCTTTAAATAATACTTTTACGCTTTCTACCCCTCAGAATTTTTTTTGGATTCAACTAATACGAACATCTACTCAGATTAATAATAAATAACGGCATCGTTTTAGCAAATAGCTACATTTATATTTCGATAAAAAAGTAAAAAAACAAAAAGTCGAGTCGTTTTATCCGGAGTAGGATAAACGACATCCTCTCCTCTTCTCGCTTCGATCAATGACTTGATCCGGAGCTGATGGGATGGAAGGTCGTAAAAGTATTACTTAAAGTAAAAAAAAAGTTACGAGAAGTAAGAAATAAAAAAGACGTCGAAGCCCAACAATAATAAGCCCAAACGAAGGCCAAAAAAACCCAAAAAAAACACTCTCAGCATATACCCGGGCACGAACCATGGCTTCATCTTGCATGCGACGGAGGTTATGGGAAACACGTTGATGAAAGGGCTTTTTTGTTTATATGAACTGTAATCGAACTCGTGCGAAGCACGAGAGATCCTCTAGTTTGGTATAAACCCTCTAACTTATAAATATGAAGATACTAACAATTTGGCACTTAGATATTTTGATTCCGAATTTGATTCCGACACTGACGCGATCTCGGTAAAAGTACGGTTAAAGGCAAGACGGACACTTTAAAAGGATATAGAGCTCGATTTTTCACCTGAAGTTTTTGACGGTTGTCACACTTGCTTCAACAAGTGCCTTCCTCTTTTCATCTACGTATATGTTGGTTCCTCGCGCTTTAAACAGAGCGACTTCCAGTTTGGCCTCGGTCTCCCCCAACTTTTTATTGGATTCTTAAAATGTATTTTAGTAGTTCTTCATTGGTCCCCATATCTAGTACACATATGTTTCTCGAGTGGGGCCTCCTCCTTAATATCCACCAGGAGTGCGTCCTCTCGATCTTCTCAATACCTTTCAAGAACATCATCTCAACCCACTCCTTGTATACAATTTTCTTTTTTCGAAACTCTATGAACCAAGAACACACATCACATCTATAAATATACATATGTATGTATATATATATACATATATATACATATATATATATATATATATATATATATATGTATATATATATATATATATATATATAATATATATATATATATATATATTATATATATATATATATATATATATATTATATATATATATATATATATATATATATATATATATATATATATATCTATATATATATCTATATATATACTATATATATATATATATATATTATATATATATATATATTATATATACTATTTTTAACACTCGTACGATGTACGGTTAATCGAATTTTTAACATTAAATGCGATAAAAAAAAAGTATAACTTTTTTATTTAAATGTAAAATTTACTTTATACCTTATAATACAAGATTGCCACTTAATGTTTGCTTATATAAATAATATAAGAGGCTTATTAAATATACTTATATATAAACTAATAACATAATTAATACATTAATAATAACTAAGATATAAATATAATTTTTATGATTTTAATAATTATCTAACTTATTTATATTTATATGTTAGTAGATAACATAATAATTATAATTATCTAAAATATAGATAATGATCATTTTTTAAAAATAAAATAAATGTCATGTGTCATTTTAAGGAGTTGACACATGGTATCTCTTTTATATATATATATGGCTCATGTTATTGCAACCACCCTATCACACATGTCCAACCCCCTTACCACCCTATACTTGCAGCCCTACCCCCTACCTCATGTTATTATTTAATGATAAATATCCTTTTAATCTACTTACTTTTTATTTTATTTAATTTCTTTTTTATTTACATATTTTTGTTATATTTATTTACTTTTTGCTATACTTTTTCCGAAAAGGCAACAAAATATGAATTGTATTAACTAATAAAATAAGAAACTACCAAGATGCGAGGTACAAACGATACCACCACAAATTCGATCAAACGATTTTAAAACAACCACGACCATAACTTTAATTAGCCGACTCTATAACTACCACAACCCTAAAAATTATAACAAATTTGTTTTAAGATATATAACTGTTCCAAAATGAATAATTTGGTTAAGAATAATTTTCTAACAATATTTAGTTAATTTAAACAAAATTAAATGATTTTTTGAAATACATATTTAAAAAATAAATAAAAACAATATATTATTTTAAAACTTAAAGAACGAAACTTGATATATTAACTTTTTTGCTCAAAATACATTTTATGTACTTCATTATAAAAGAAATGACATTGTTAGAAGAATTATATTCTTAATATACTAATAATGCTTAAATAATAAAATTAATTTCAAGCAACCCGTGGATAGTTTTGTGAATAAACATATAACAATAACGAAAGGCTCAGAAATTTATTTATATCATTTCTGCTAAAAACGAAGGTTGCAAAACAGAAAAATCATGTTTTACCGTCTATTCGATTTTACCAAATATGTGAATAATAAAATAGGAATTCTCACGAATATTATAATACTGTTTTTTATTATACCGAATATGTGAATAATACTATTTTTTATTAATATAATTTATTTGTTCGTTACATCATTATACTGTTTTTTATTTTACCGAATATGTGAATAATAGAATACGAATGTTGTATTTTAATACACAATTTATTTTTTTGTTAAATTATGTATACTGTTTGTTATTTTACGATACTTGAAAAATTAAAAAAAAACGACAAGAAAAAGACAAAAAAGAAAAAAAAAATCACATATATGACATAGATGTGACATAAGTGGGGTAGGGGTGGGGATAACCATATAGGGGTCGGCATAATCATAGCCTATATATATATGGGTCATGTTATTGAAAACCCCCCTACCTAGAGCTGTCAATGGGGCGGGTTTGGGCGGGTCTTTTGTGGATCTAGACCTGACCCAATATCCAATAAATTGGGTCCGGGTCCGACCCATTAGCTATTGGATCTTGATCCGACCCAAATCCAACTAATTTAATGGACTAGATCTTGACCCGGGTCGACCCATTTAGTAATAATCTTTTGAAATCATTTTTATCATTATATATGTCTCATCTGCCTACCCGCTAGCAAGAAAAAAAATCATGGTTATAAAAATGTACATACTGTTCGGAGACAAACAAGGTTGTAAACTTTAAGAACCTTATAAATATAACATGTTCTTAAGCTATAGTAAATAACTTGATTTACTAATGTATAGATGCAAGAAGAAAGTGTCGTCGTGTAGCAATCATACTTATGTGAGAAAGCAAAAGAAAATGGTAACAGATTGTAGCAATTACACTCAACTAAACGGGATTTGCTAAATTAAAAGTTTTGAAAACAAATAGCATTATATATAATAATAACCACATAGAGAGGGCATAAACTGCAATTTTCTTACACCTGATGAGTTGGGGAATATATTATCAAAGTAAATAGCCAAAGCAACCCACGGAAGAAATATCGACAAAAGCCATATACAAATATCGTTCTACAAACAGAAAAAATAAATATGAAATGAGTTCATTCAAATGGAAATTATAAAAGGTGGAAAAACATCTAGAAAGAGGTATGATTACCAACAGACCACACATACATATATAGGAAAAAAGAAAGCAACTGAAGAGCTTTAGCAAGAAGATTAGGCGGGTAGAACGACCAGATGATGTCACACCCCGCTAAAGCGGAAACACGGAATGTGAAGAGCTGGAAGATCATTACACGGGTTATACGAAACATAACGGCATTCAAGTCATTGATAAATATTAAAAGTGTTTACAAGTTCAGAAATAGATAACCAAGTCATAGTATTTGATACGAATACAAAGATAAAGTTTCAAATTAAAATTCCCAAAAGAAAATGGTCAAGTCTTTTCCCCGAATAGGTTCTCACGCGACCGCCTTGACCCGTCCAAGCCATGCACTCCATACTTACACTAAATTTCCTGAAACATAAGATAAAGTGTCAACTACGAAAGTAGTGAGTGAGTTACAGTTTAAGTTGCTAGGCAAAATTTGGTTAAGTATATAAGAGTAAAAGTTTCCAAAAAGAGGTTAGCGGAGAAAAGTCGCTTAAAATTTATATACTTTTAAAGTTTCAAGTAACGGGCGAATCGGTGCCCTAAAGTTCGTAAAGACCAAGTAGAGTCAAATTTAGTCAAATCATAGTTGCGGAAACAATCGCTAAAAGTTCGTAAGTTTATGCGTATAAGTAACTAATTAGATTCTTGTATCAACCTCTTGGCATCTATAACTTAAGTGTTCACACTAAACCGATTGTTCAACCGTGAGGCCCCTTTCCCCGCCTATCCTACGGGAAGTTGTCAAGTTCTTAGTAATATGTACTTAGACTGCCATCTAAGCAAGGAACGGTTCTTTCCTAAGTATCGATGCCCATAATTACTAAACGGCTCTGTAGTTAATAGTGTGTAAAGTTCTAAAAAGCAGCTGGGCACTAAGTAGTTTTGTTTTAAAAAGAGATAGTTGTCCGTCACTTAAGAGTCATGTTATAGTTCCATCAAGGGTCGGTCTCGCATACAAGCATCAATAATTAGTTTAGCCGAAAAAGGGGGGTAAGCCGGTAAGTTCAAGTAAGCCAGTACAGTAAAAGTGTTTACGCATAAAAGTTCAAAGAGTTTGTCCAAAATAGTTCAATAGTTCCAAAGTCAAAATAGTTCATAAAAGTTCCAAAGTCAAAATAGTTCATAAAAGTTCCAAGGTCAAAATAGTTCATAAAAGTTCCAAAGTCAAAATAGTTCATAAAAGTTCCAAAGTTAAAATAGTTCATAAAAGTTCCAAAGTCAAAATAGTTTCGTAAATTTGTAATAAGTCAAAAGTTCACAAGGTTGCAATTTGTTCATAAACGTTTTCAAGTTACAAATAATCTTATGTTTCCCCCAAAATCATGCAAAATACATATAAAAATAAAGGGGTTGTAACTCACGGATTGCGAAGAGTAAGAACGCGGAATTCGGTCGGAAATGAAAGCCGGGAATCACGGATTGCCTATTAATACCAAGATAGTTTAATTAGTTATTATCTTATTATGTTCTTTATATAATAATATAGATAAAATTTTATTAAACTTTAAGTGTCAAGGTTAAGTATTGTTAAAATAGTCTGAAATGGTAATTGTCACGTTTTTGTCCAAAAGTCCGATTTAACGTTTATTATTATTATGTTACGAGTGCTTTTGCTCGCTGAAGTGGTTTACATTTTTCTAAGGAAATTTGGGCAGCGCTTCCGCGCCCAAATTTCATATCCAAAAATGCAATACCAATTCCTCTCACAAATCACCTATAACACAAATATATACATATTCTAGTTCATTTTAAGTCCAAATAGTCCATACATGTCTCAAATGTTATTTGTTTCACTTATTCAGTCCCAAAATGTCATGTGTCAAAAAGTCAGCGGGTCAAACATAGTCAAAACGTGCCAAAAACGAGTTTTCGGAAAAACAGCAGCTCTGTGCGCCGTTGTGAGCACTAGGACGGCGCACAGAGCACATTTTTGTGCTCGCTGCGTCGTTCTGTGCTCCAGGACGGCGCACATAACGCGGGTTTTCGAGTTTTTGTTGCAAAACGTTTATTTAGCCTTAGATTCCGACATGCAATAGCTTTAAACTTATTAAAACATCATTTTAACAGTTTATAAAGTATTTTTAGTCACAAATTCGTGGATTCAAAGACTATTTCGATTAAAAACGTTTTTGACCATAAAAAGTCATAGATTTGTATAAAAACTTATTTTGAACCGTTAGATCTTACATGCAAATGCTTATTTGTATAGAAATAGTAAAATGACAGAAATCTACCGGAGGAAAAGCTCGGATGATGATTTTGGCCGGATTTTAGCTTCAAAAACCTTTACAAGAATGGTCCTTTTTCGAAAACTTGGCTTCTCCTTGCTTCTCTTGATGTTTGAGTCGATTTGTATGGATAAAAATTGGGTTTTGATGGTTGGAATCACTGGAAATGATGGGTTTTTGAGAGAAAGTTTGAGAGAAAATGGTGTATGTGTGTGTTTTTGTTTAAGAAAAATGAATAACAAAATGAATAAAAGAAAAGTGATAATATGGGAAGTTGGGGACTGTCATTTGCAGTAAATCATGACCAAGAAACGAGATTGATTGGTTAAAAAGGTTTAGAAATCGAGACATGCAAAATTTTCAAATTTGTTACAAATTTCGTCCTCCAGGACGGCGCACATGGCCTCTGTGCGTCGTCCTGGACCATTTCTGTAATAAATTTTGTGTTTTGGCTGATTTTGTATAATTGTTTCGTTGGACCTTTTCGTTAACTAAAGCTTTAAAGTATGTTACATCATGAACTTAGGAAAGTTCATTAGGGGTTTTCTTGGTATTAGGACTTATATAATTTGATTCCGGTTGTGATTCCGACGCTGTCGCGGTTCCGGTTATTGAATAGTTAAAGACTAGATAGACCGAAAGAGACATAGAGTATAAAAATGCACCTGGAATTAGACGGTTGTCACAGATGATCCTGTACATGTTAGAGAAGTTGTCACTGTAGGGAAATCCAAAAGCGGTTACTATCTGCAAAACAAAAGAAGTATACAACATGAAGCATGGCACATGACTAGCTTTTGGTATACCAATATGGGCAGGTCGGGTGGGTTGGGTCATACATAAAAATGGATTTGAGCAGGACAAGAACACGAAACCGGACAAACCGTGTTGCATGACTAACAAACAATTTTGTCCATGTTTTATATATATTTAATGGGTTAACTACAATTACAAAACAACATCATGAAAACATATCAAAAATTTGAATGAAACAGAATAAATAGACTTTGAAGGACATTCGACCAGTTTGACCTGTTTCCATGTTAGCAATTTTTTATATGACCCTTTGAGAGAAACAAAACCCAAATAGACCCATTCTAAGTGAATGGGTCGAAAATCCCTTTCAGTAACCAGTGCTTCAAGATATTGTTCCACATTGTTACTAGTTTCATTTCCGTTAACTTCGTTAGAATACGAAGCTTTGTGGTTCTTTCTTAGCTTTTTATCTCTCAATAGTCTATCTGTTCGAGATGGATTGCCTTTGTAATTATTCCCAGGAATAACAGCTATTCTACATCATCATGATATATAAAAAATTAAGGAAGTTATAAGATATACTAATTTCCACAAAACTTGGTTATCTGATTAGTGCGTTTTCAAAGTTTTAAACTTTAAGTACCATGAAGGAGAAACACTTTTACATCAATTTTTATTTTTATGGCCTCATTTTTCGTAAGTAACAAGTTTTGCCTGAGGTCTCCAAAACCGAGAGACTACGACATAATTAATACAAAATTCGACTTTGAGATCAAATTAACTATTTTATAACAGTAACATAATAACCTAATTACCTCATATAAATTTCACATCATTGTTAATTTTCGATCCAGTCATCTGTTGTAACCAACGCCTCGACAAGTTCAGGAAGCATAGATGAACGGGTCTCGTCAATAACCCTTCCTCCCACGCTAAAAGCCGACTCAGATGCTACTGTAGTTGCAGGAACCGCCAATACATCCCTTGCTATTTTTGATATAACATGATATTTGCAAGCATTAGTTTTCCACCACTGTAACACACAAAATTCATCTCCTCGAGCCAACAATGGGCTATCCAAATAAGCATCTGCCTCTAATTTTTTTTGGTCAACTTGAGGCTCATCCCGATCACACCATTGATCAAAACCAGTATACTTATCATTTGACCGAACCGTGTTACTACAAACCTCGCTGTCACGAATCTCACCATGAGTAGTATTATACTCTACATATAACCCATCATATGCATCACGAACTCGTTTAACATACGGTACAACTCTAGTTTTACCATATAACTTTTCATAATAATATTGCACCATTTTTAGTTTGAATCGTGGATCAAAAACAAGACCGAGAGCTAGAACCAAACAACACTCATCCCAATACTTCACAAACTTTTCTTTCATAGGAACCGCAAATTCTCGTAAGTAGTTAATCTTGCTTTTTTCCCACTTACAAAGATCGAGATGCAAATCACAAACGTCCGGGAAAAAAACATTTGAAGTAGGAAAAGTACTACCACTAAAATGTTTAGTCGCATTATAAAATCCTTCTAGACAATCTTTTATAGTAGTAGCAATTTCCCATTCTTCATCAGTAGGATTATAAGTATAGTTCCTATCAAGCTCGGTTAATCGACTAAACGCTTCTCTCATAGATATTGCAACCTGAAGCATTAGGTAGGTAGAATTCCATATTCGGAACATCAGTAGGTAACTTCTTTCTACCTTTCAGCCTCACTTGATTAACTGCATAATCGAACTTTTGTTTAGCATACGTAGAACTCTTTAAGTATCTTACGGTTTTTCTGATTTTTTCAATAAGTCCTTGAATTTTTCCGAGTCCATCTTGCACCACTAAATTCAATATATGAGCACTACAACGTACATGAAATAAGTCTCCACTTAAACTTAATAATGACCTTTCATTAAGCCAAGACCTCACTTTTCTAACCAGGACATCATTTGATGCAACATTATCTACCACCATAGCAAATATTTTTTTTATCAATGTTCCACTCTAGAATTAACTCACGTATAAACCTAAATAAAGTTTCACCGTCATGTGGGTATTCTATCTTCCTATATATGAGAATTTTTTTTGTGTAAATCCCATTTATCATCAATAAAATGTGCAGTTAAACATGCGTAAGCAATATTCTGATGATCAGAAGTCCAAATATCGGTAGTAAGGGTTACCTTGGAACGAAGGTTTTCGAAGAAAGCATACATCTTCTCCTTTTCTTCTTTATGAATGCTTATTATATCAGACCTGAGTGTGTTTCTAGAGATGATGTTGAAATCAGGATGCAGACCACAACAATATATCTTAAACCAATGATGCTCGACAATAGATAACGGGTAATTTTGTTTGATAACCATAGTTGCAAGATCCTTTCTACTTTTACCTTGGTCGAATTTATAAGTTAGAAGTTGATTCTGAATGCGCAATGAGTTCTCCATGTTTCCTGCTAAGATGCTTTTTCAAATGACTAGTACCTTTGTCTCCGCAAAGGCTTGCATTACAATGATCACAAATTGCAACATATTCTCCTGTTGATTTCTTGACTCGTTTGAAAGAATTCCAAACCGCAGATTTTAGCTTTCTTTCAACCACAGGATCATCTTCATCCTCAAACCCCATCAATTAATCATCACCATGTGGACTTGAAACACTAGCCATATTGTAATAAATTATACATCAATTGAATTGATTAAATCGATTGAGGGGTGAAATAAACCCTAAAAATAATGAAAAAATTAAATCAGAGAAGCTTGGGTCGACCTACATGAAGAACAGATTTGAGTAGGTAAAGTGTAACATAACATGAATTTGGGCCGACCCGACCGGTTCATGGGTCGACCTATATGAAGAACCATTTAAGTGGGTCGCCCCATTGGATCGGATTTTGGGTTGTTATTATCCATTGGATCCTCTCATTGGGTTGGGTTAGATCGGGTCTGGGCCTAGACCTGCCCCATTGCCAGCACTACCCCTACCCCACATGTCCAACCTCCTACCTCTCTAAACTTGCAGCTCTACCCCCTACCTCACTCACATCCACATGTTTTTTTTATTTGTTTAATATTTTAATATTAAATATCCTTTTTATTTTTTTATTTTTATGTTATTATTTAATGATAAATATCCTTTTAATCTAATTACTTTTTATTTTATTTTATTTCTTTTTATTTACATATTTTTGTTGTATTTATTTACTTTTTGTTTTACTTTTTCTGAAAGGCAACAAAATATGAATTGTATTAACTAATAAAGTAAGAAACTACCAAGATGCGAGGTACAAACAATACCACCATAAATTCGATCAAACGATTTTAAAACAACCACGACCATAACTTCAATTAGCCGACTCTATAACTACCACAACCCTAAAATTTATAACAAATTTGTTTTAAGATATATAACTGTTCCAAAAGGAATAAGTTGGCTAAGAATAATTTTCTAACAATATTTAGTTAATTTAAACAAAATTAAATGATTGTTTGAAATACATATTTAAAAAATAAATAAAAACAATATAATTTTAAAACTTAAAGAACGAAACTTGATATATTAATTTTTTTTCTCAAAATACATTTTATGTACTTTATTATAAAAGAAATGACATTGTTAGAAGAATTATATTCTTAATGTACTAATAATGCATAAATAATAAAATTAATTTCAAGGAACCCGTGGATAGCTTTGTGAATAAACATATAACAATAACGAAAGGCTCAGAAATTTATTTATATCATTTCTGGTAAAAACGAAGGTTGCAAAACAGAAAAATCATGTTTACCGTCCATTCGATTTTACCAAATATGTGAATAATAAAATAGGAATTATTCCGAATATGTGAATAATACTGTTTTTTATTATACCGAATATGTTAATAATACTATTTTTTTTATTAATACATAATTTATTTGTTCGTTACATCATTACACTGTCTTTTATTATACCGAATATATGAATAATAGAATACGAATGTTGCATTTTAATACACAATTTATTTTTTTGTTAAATTATGTATAATGTTTGTTATTTTACGATATTTGAAAAATTAAAAAAAAAAAACGACAACATAAAGACCAAAAAAAAAAAAAAAAAAATTATATATATGACACACATATGTCATACATGTGATATAAGTGGGGTAGGGGTGGGGATAACCATATAGGGGTAGGCATAACCATAACTTATATATATAGGCTTAGGTTATGCCCACCCCCCTAATAGGTACAAACGATACCACCATAAATTCGATCAAACGATTTTAAAACAACCACGACCATAACTTCAATTAGCCGACTCTATAAATACCACAACCCTAAAATTTATAACAAATTTGTTTTAAGATATATAACTGTTCCAAAAGGAATAAGTTGGCTAAGAATAATTTTCTAACAATATTTAGTTAATTTAAACAAAATTAAATGATTGTTTGAAATACATATTTAAAAAATAAATAAAAACAATATAATTTTAAAACTTAAAGAACGAAACTTGATATATTAATTTTTTTCTCAAAATACATTTTATGTACTTTATTATAAAAGAAATGATATTGTTAGAAGAATTATATTCTTAATGTACTAATAATGCATAAATAATAAAATTAATTTCAAGGAACCCGTGGATAGCTTTGTGAATAAACATATAACAATAACGAAAGGCTCAGAAATTTATTTATATCATTTCTGGTAAAAACGAAGGTTGCAAAACAGAAAAATCATGTTTACCGTCCATTCGATTTTACCAAATATGTGAATAATAAAATAGGAATTATTCCGAATATGTGAATAATACTGTTTTTTATTATACCGAATATGTTAATAATACTATTTTTTTTATTAATACATAATTTATTTGTTCGTTACATCATTACACTGTCTTTTATTATACCGAATATATGAATAAT
Organism: Senecio squalidus; assembly: GCA_910822075.1. Taxonomy (NCBI): domain Eukaryota; kingdom Viridiplantae; phylum Streptophyta; class Magnoliopsida; order Asterales; family Asteraceae; genus Senecio; species Senecio squalidus. The sequence continues at coordinate 37,385,413 of CAJVGC010000508.1, read as the reverse complement.
AGAATACGAATGTTGCATTTTAATACACAATTTATTTTTTTGTTAAATTATGTATAATGTTTGTTATTTTACGATATTTGAAAAATTAAAAAAAAAAAACGACAACATAAAGACCAAAAAAAAAAATAAAAAAAATTATATATATGACACACATATGTCATACATGTGATATAAGTGGGGTAGGGGTGGGGATAACCATATAGGGGTAGGCATAACCATAACTTATATATATAGGCTTAGGTTATGCCCACCCCCCTAATAGGTTAACCCCCCCCCCCCCCCCCCTCTATGCTTTTATGTCACATCTATGACACACATGTGTCATAGATGTGACTTTTTTTTTTGTTTTTTTTATTTTTTTGTCTTTTTGTTGTCGTTGTTTTTTTTAATTTTTCAAGTATCGTAAAATAACAAACATTATACATAATTTAACGAAGAAATAAATTTTGTATTAAAATGCAACATTCGTATTCTATTATTCACATATTCGGTATAATAAAAAACAGTATAATATCCTTTTTAATTGTGTATTAAAATGCAACATTCGTATTCTATTATTCACATATTCGGTATAATAAAAAACAATATAATATCATTTTTTTTATGTTATTATTTTCTAACGCTATATTTGACGTTAAAAATTATAACAAATTTTCTAACGCTATATTTTGCGCCCAATCAGTTAATTCAGTGTGTGTACTGAACATCTATAAAAATTAAATAAACAAGGATCAAGACATTTTAATTAAACTATTAACACATTTAATTAAACCATTAACACATTTTATATGAATATTTTTATAAATACATTTTTATATAACACATTGTGTTTTTTTTTTGTTTTTTTTTTTTGTTTTTTTTTTAATTAAAATGCTACATTCGTTTTCTATTATCTACATATTCGGTATACGCAATCTGTCGACTTGAATATAAGTTTTTCCATTCGAACGCGTTCCCAATTGCGAACCTTCTCCATTGTGGATGATTTTCAGGGAGTGGACTATTTTCATCTAACGTCAAATTAACAAAATGAATATCCGCCACATGTAAGATCACTATTGGACCATTCGGTTGTGGCCAGTTTGGACCGTGCCAGAGTGGAAAACACGTATAACTTTGTCTCATTGATATAGATATAACTGGCCGATTATATAATGAAGCAATGATCAACCCTCTGTAAAAAATAAAATACCTGGTTTGTTTGAAACGGAGAGTTATTCATATCGTTGAATAATATTAAAAACCCGACAGTATTTGTTTATAAAACCTAATAATTTCACCTTTTTTTATATAGAAAACGAGAGAAATATTTGTATAAAACTAATGTGTTTTTATAAAAAAAATTCGTCGGATTTTATAGATTTTTGAAAAAAACATAAGGAATCAAAAATCTGAAAAGTAAAAACGATTAGACATAAAGTTGACATAAAGCAAAAAGAAAAAAAAGATGGTGACGTAAAACAAAAAATTCGTCTGATTATCATTTCGATTTTTTTTAAACTATGACATATTAATACACAATTAAAAAGTACTAATAGACAAACTTGTACAAAAAGTACAACAAGTTGACAAGGCAAACCGTATGGGGGGGTTGGGTGATAGGGGGGTCTGCATAACAACACCCATTGCCAATATATAGATATATATAGATAGGGTGTTGTTATCCCAACCCCCTATGTGACAACCGTCTAAATTTCAGGTGATTCTCAGTTACTAATTCGGTTCAAAACTCTAGTCCTCTTTTATCATGTTCATATTGTTCGGGTTCATTTTATTGTACTTTTAAATTTGTCGGAACAAATGTCGGAATCAAAATTATAAATCCTGACACCAAATAATCAATACAAGAACTTGACTAAGTTCATAACGGTAACTAAAATGATTCTAGTCCCTAACTAATTATAACGGAAAACTTAAAACGTCAAAAGCTGGATTTTCATTCCAGCCGGCGGCTGAATATACTCAGCCGGCGGCTGAAGCCAGCCGGCGGCTGAATTTACTCAGCCGGCGGCTGAATCTGGCTGTCCAGCTAGATGATGACTCATTTTTGCATGAAACGGGATTGGACCAAATTGTTTAGCTCGGGATTGGACAACTTTAACTGCCTTTTTGTTTCCCAAGAGCAGAAACATTACTCCTTTTCCCCACTTCAATCCATTTTCATTTTCATTTCAAACTTACAAAAACACACACACACATTATACTCTCTTTTTCTCTCTAAATTTTCTCTCAAACACATAACCAAAAACAGAAACCTTGCATCATAAATCAGTCCTAAAAACACATTTTCATCCATAAAATCTTTCACAAATCGTTCTAAAAGAAAAGGGTATCAAGGAAAAGGTTTAAATCGGGTTTCCAAGTCACTTTTGGAGCTAAAACTCATCCAAACCGTCACTTTACTTTCTCCTTCGGTAAAACACTTTCTTTTTACTATTTTTATACATATCTTGGCTTGCATGTATGATCTAACACATAAAAATAAGTTTTTATAAAGTTTTATAACCATATTATTACAAAAACGGGTTTAAACAAAAAGGTGACTTAGATCTATATATTTGGGGCTAAAAATCCAAAAGAAACTGATATTTGAGCATATATATAAGTAATCTTGATGAATATTCAGTTGCATGTCGAAATCTAGCTCAAAAACGCTTAAAAACGCAAAAATGGCAAAACTGTAAATCTGTCTGGGCATTTCAGCCGCAGGCTGAAATAATTCAGCCGCAGGCTGAATTCAGCCGCCGGCTGAAATAACTCAGCCGCCGCCAGAATGCCCTGTTCGCTATTTTTGTCGTTTTAAAGGTCGTAAACTTGATTTTAAGCTAAAATAATTAATCACATAACACATACATCATGTTAAGCTACTGTTTTGATTTATACATTGTTTAAAAAGGGATTTTTGGACTTGAAACTTGTGTATTGTTGGTTTAAACGTTATTATGTGTATTGTGAAGCGGGAAAGTGTTTTGAAAATGGATATAAATTTTATTGTGCGGAAGCGCTGCCCAATTTTCATCATAAATTACATTTCAAATTCAGTAACATAATAACTTCGAGACTTATACACTTTAACTTGGAACTTTGACACTTTTGAACATAAAGGGACATATCGGACAATAAGACGTACACGATTACTTAAACCTTACAAAATTTCCGTAATAAACTTTTTGGGACAGAATCTAAGTATACTAAATTGAGACTTAAAAATGTTAAATTGGAACTTAACATAACTCAAAAATTATACTAATATAACTTATACAACATTCCGGCGTTCTAGGTCGTTTGTGATTCCCGACGCGTTCCGCCTCCCTTTGTGCTAGTTCATATCTCGTACCTTCGCAAACCGTGAGTTACAACCCCACTTGTTTTACTTTTGTACTTTTAAAACATTATTTGGGGGAAACATAAGATTACATGTTTGTAACTTTTAATACTTTTTGCGAACTATTAAACAATTGGAACTTGTTCAAACTTGGTACTTTTACAACTTATTGGAATTGTTCAAACTTGGTACTTTTACAACTTATTGGAACTGTTCAAACTTGGTATATACAATCAACTATGCGTATTTGTGTTATTGCCTTAGCGGGTTAACTAAACTAGGACACTTGTAACACCCAATCCTTGATGGATATATAAGTCCGTAAGAACTCAATGTAACTTTTAGAACTTTGAACAATTGCCCATTTTGGCTCAGTAACTCTTATACACTATTAGCAACAGCCGTTAGTCATATGAGTATCGATACTTAGGAGGGGTCACTCCTTACTCAGGGTTAGCGTCCCAAGTACATATTACTACCACTCAGATCAAACACACAATCAATTAAACATTTTTGGGCTAGATCAGGACCATACAATCGGTTTAGTGTATACTTACTACTTATATTATGCCAAGTGATTGATACGAGATACCTTTATTTAGTTAAACACATATCCCATACGCATACGCACATTTTTAGCGCCTGGTTTCCGCTACAACTTTATTTTAGCACTGTTCCGCTACAACTTTATTTTAGCACTGTTCCGCTACAACTTTATTTTAGCACTGTTCCGCTACAACTTTATTTTAGCTCTGTTCCGCTACAACTTTATTTTAGCACTGTTCCGCTACAACTTTATTTTAGCGCCTGGTTTCCGCTACAACTTTATTTTAGCGCCTGGTTTCCGCTACAACTTTATTATACGAGTTTATTTAATTATTTTACTCGCGTACATACAAACTTTTACAATTTACATATATGTTCAAACGTCGACTCGTTCTTTTACTTATGACGTCAATATATGTTTTGGCAACTTACTACTTTTGGCAACTTACTATTTTTGGCAACTTTCTATTTTTAGAAACTTTCTCGAACTCTAAACTGTAACTCACTCACTACTTTATGTAGTTGACACTTTATCTTATGTTTCAGGAAATTAAAGTAAGTGTTCGGAATGCATGGCAAAGGAGGGTCGATATGGTTACGTGAGGCGTTTATTGGGAAAGACCTTTCATTTTGGGAATTTTTAATTGAAACTTGTACTTGTATTTTATTTTGAAACTTATGAACTACTTGGTTGTTGAACTTTGAACAAATTTTATTCTTAATCGGAATGACTTGAATCGTTTATGTTTGCTTATGACCGTGTAATGATCTTCCAGCTCTCGCATCCCGTGTTTCCGCTTTAGCGGGGTGTGACAGACTTGGTATCAGAGCACAGGTTATAGCGAAGACGGTTTTAGAAATTTCCAAAAAGTTTTTGAAACCAAACTATAACCAAGGCTTTTCGGAAAATCATTATGGGTTCAAAACTTTAGTGAATTAATTTTGCGATTGCATGATTGTTTTTAACTACGCATGGCCTGATCACCCCTGCCTAGTTCAAAATGACTTATGCAAGGACAAAACGTAATTTCTAATGTTAAACGATTTTGAGTCGAAAATTCCCGGTCTTACTATTCCCAACCTCACGTAATCGACCCTTACATGCATTCCTTACTTATTTTCCTTTAGCATTATCTTGTTCTCATACCTACGAAACTTTTTACGTCACAGATCCGTCATGTCTCAATCGTCACGTTCACGATCCCTCTCTCAAGCCGTCTCCCCTTTGCGCGAACCCTCTGAGGGCCATACGGCCTCCGAGAGTCAGCGTCATCAGACGACTGACCCGACGGAGGACACGTCCATGACTATCAGCAGCAGTAACGGGTCTAGCCCGAGGACCGCGTTACCTCCTCCCTGACCGGCACCCGTTACAGCACCACATCAGCCCCAAGGGCCCCGCGCCGGGATGGCCGCGCGTCAGCAACCGGACCCGTTCCGACCCGCACCCCCTCAGCCCTTTGTGGACCCATACGATCCCGCCATACGCACCCCGGTCATAGAGCGCTACGCGTGGGAACGTCATTTCATGGAGGAGAGGCGACGTGCCCAGGAGGCCGGTGCCTCCCGACCTATGATGCCACCTACTCTCCAGCCTCCTCCACCGGCCGCATTTCTCCACCTGCACCGCGAGGTTCGGGCCCTCTCCGAGGAAGCCCGACAGCAGAGTCTCCATCTCTTCAAAGTCTCCGACGCCGCGCACAAACTGGCAGAACAGTCGATACGAACCATCGCATCGGCTCGGGCCACTGCACGGACCGTGCAGCGCCTTGTCAGCACGTGCTTCATCTTGGGGGCTTTGGTAGCGGCTTTGGTCGTCAAGGTGTTTCTGTAGAAACGCCATTAGTTCATTTCCTTTATTCTACTGTAGGCCGAGTTGTAAATTTTTACATGTGTACAGCTTCGCGCCATTTTCCTTATTTCCTTATTTGTATTGTACTGTACTTCTCTACTTTGAACTTCGTACCCAACACTTATATATTAATGAATGAAATCCCATTTATTATTATATATTATTACCTTGTCTTGTGAATCTTGTACTGTGTTGAATCATTTTCTTACATATGCATCCGTATCATGTGAATCTCTTGAAACTTGGTCGTGCGTGTACAATCTGTTCTATTACCTTACTCTTGCGTGAATGTAATTTGTTCATTGAGTTAAACTCTTATCACAAATTCCTACTCGCGCGTTCTAAACTAATCTCTTCTGTCCATTGTAGAACCATGCCTCCCAAGAGAAGCCGCGTTGACTTTATGGCTGAGCAGATCACCGCACAGTTCAAAGCGGCACTCCCAAGCATGGTCGCCCAGATTATCGCTGGGATCAATAACGGAGTTTTCGGGGACGACAACCCCAACGTCGACTACCCAGAGTACAACCATGACCGTAACCTTCCCTTCTTCCCAGCCATCGTCAAGCAAGAAGAAGGTGAATACCTCGGAAACAACGAACCCCTTCTCCCTCCTGTACCAACCCAACATGATGAAGACAAAAACCTTAGAACCAACAACCTCCCTTTTCCCCCAGCTCGCATCCAGCGAAGGAAGAATAAGAAAAGGAAGGTTCATCATCAATCCACCAGCAGAAACAGCAACAAGAAACCCACAACTGTAACCCAAACCTACCTTGGACCGCGCCCAAAATGCGACAAGTGCAACTATCACCACCTCGGTAACTGCCCAACATGTCTCTACTGCCGGAAGGTGGGCCATTTTGTTAAATACTGCCCAGTCTATGCAAACAACTACGGTCGGAAACTAGCGTGCTTCGAGTGCGGAAGCGACCAACACCTTCGTAGGACTTGCCCCATAGCACATACTACGAAAACCTTCAGTACTCTCGCAATCACAGCAAAAGAGGCCCGTCCGGACCCCAATATCGTAACGGGTACGTTTTCTATCTTTTCCCATCTTTCTTCCGTGCTATTCAATTGGGAGTTGAAAGAAGCCTTGTCTCCTTAGGATTTAGACCCCTCAATTACCTAGGATCTAAAAATTCTTAAGGATAGCTCACTATCGAATATGCCAACGGTCAAGAGTTCGAAGTTATGAATACAATCTCAGGATATCCAATACACCCATCTGACAAAAACCTTCCCCATCAATCTAATTCCTATTGAACTGGGGAGCTTTGACGTCATCGTCAAAATGGATCGGTTACCTCATTTTCAAGCCGAGCCCGTCTGTTACGACAAACCCATCCGTATTCCCCTCTCAGGAGGTAAGACCCTCGTCGTTCAGGAGGACAAACCTGAATGACAACGTCGCACCATGTCTTCCTTAAAAAGGCGTAAGTACCTCGAGGAGGACTACGACACATCCCCTACCGATGTCGCCTGACGTAAACCTAAGGAAAGCCGAGTCCAAGACATTCCTGTAGTCGAGGATCGCCCCGAGTCTTTCCCAAGGATTTGCATTGGGTTACCGCTGCATCGACAAGTTGAAATTCCGTATCGACTTCGTTCCTGGCGCAACACCGGTCGCCAAGACATCATCCCGTCTAGCACCACCCGAAACGCAAAAGCTGCCAAGCAGCTGCAGGAATTTCTAAACCATGACTCCGTTCGCTCAAGTTCGCCCCCTGGGGAGCCCCAAATTTCCCCTATCAAATGGAAAGTCAGATCTTTCCGCCTGTACACCGATTATTGTGAACCTAACAAGCTGCCCGTCAAGAACCGATAATCACCCCCGAGAGTCGACGACCTCTTTGAACGGTTGCTGGAAGCAACTTGCATCTCAAGGGTAGACCTCCGCCCAGATTATCGTCAGGTTGTGTCGGTAAAGCCGACATTCCTAAAACCGCATTTCGAACTCGATACAGACATTACGAATTCCCCGTCATACCGTTTGGTCTAACCAACACACCAGCAGTATTCATGGACCTAATGAACAGAGTGTGTAGGCCATACTTAGACTAATTCGTAATCATACTCATAGACGACTTTCTCATATACTCCAGGAACAAGGAAAATCATGTGTAACACCTCGAGCCCATTCTAGAACTCCTCAGAAGTCGGAAATCCTATGCCCAATTCTCAAAGCATGAATTCGGGCTCGAAGAGCACATTCAACCCCATTCCCTTGGTCATGTGGCCAACCGAGAAGGAATTCGAACTCAGACCGGACGTAACCCACTACGTCGAGGGTCGAGCATGAAATCCGAAATCCGAAAGTCTTCGCAAACTTATTTCCGACAAAGGCCATCGACCCCGATATTCCATCCACCCGGAATCCAAAGTATGGCACAAGGATCCCCGAGAATATTGATAGTGGCCGGGCATGAAAAAGGATATTGCCCTGCATATAGCCAAGCCCATCACTTGCTTCAAGGTCAAGGCAGAAAATCGAAACCCCCCTTTCGATCATCTCCGATAAGGATAGTCGACCTGCGCCCCGTCTTCTTCGGAATGCCCTCCAGAGAATCTCCAGGTAGGCGACTAGACCTCATCACCGCATACCACCCTCCGACTGATGGTCAGAACTAAAGGACGATCCAAACGCTTGGTGAAATACTGAGAGCGCGTGTAGTTTCCTTCATAGGAAGTCGAGATACTCACCTCCCCTGAGCTCACCTATGACGACGAATCTCATGCCAGCACCAAGAGCGAATCCTTCATTACCTAATTGGACGCAAGAGTCGGTCACCGCTCTGTTGGCTAGAAGCTAACGATTGACGACTTGCAAGGTCCGACGCCTCCCTTCATCCATGGAAGACTGGAAACACCCCGTACCCGTCAGAAAGCTACGTAACCAACCAGGAGAAAACCCCCGAGTCCCAAGATGGCGATAGAGTACCTCTCCAAGGTATCGCCAAGGGAAAGGGATAGCCTGCTTCTGGAGACGCGGCAGACTGAGCCCTAGGTACGCCAGTCAAAACTAAGTCTTAGGACGTATCAGTCCGACCGCTCATCGCCTTCTGATTCCTTCAAACGTTCATACAAATATATTTCCATGTCTCACCCCCGAAAGGCATCTATCTGATGAGACCATCGTCAACCCCTCGACAAGGTCAAAATCGATGCCAAACTCAAACTCGTTTGATGACCGCTTAAGGTTGTTGACCGGGAGGTCAAACAACCCAGGCAAGTCTTTCATCCGTCATCAAGTTTCAGTGGAGATTCTCGACGTGGTCACGATCTCACTTGGGAACGTGAGGACCAAATCCATCAGAAATATCCACTTCAGTTCCAGAACATTCCTCCATGTTAGTACGAACTAAATTTCGGGACGAAATTTCTTTCAACCCGGGGAGAATGTGACAACCGTCTAAATTTCAGGTGATTCTCAGTTACTAATTCGGTTCAAAACTCTAGTCCTCTTTTATCATGTTCATATTGTTCGGGTTCATTTTATTGTACTTTTAAATTTGTCGGAACAAATGTCGGAATCAAAATTATAAATCCTGACACCAAATAATCAATACAAGAACTTGACTAAGTTCATAACGGTAACTAAAATGATTCTAGTCCCTAACTAATTATAACGGAAAACTTAAAACGTCAAAAGCTGGATTTTCATTCCAGCCGGCGGCTGAATATACTCAGCCGGCGGCTGAATTTACTCAGCCGGCGGCTGAATCTGGCTGTCCAGCTAGATGATGACTCATTTTTGCATGAAACGGGATTGGACCAAATTGTTTAGCTCGGGATTGGACAACTTTAACTGCCTTTTTGTTTCCCAAGAGCAGAAACATTACTCCTTTTCCCCACTTCAATCCATTTTCATTTTCATTTCAAACTTACAAAAACACACACACACATTATACTCTCTTTTTCTCTCTAAATTTTCTCTCAAACACATAACCAAAAACAGAAACCTTGCATCATAAATCAGTCCTAAAAACACATTTTCATCCATAAAATCTTTCACAAATCGTTCTAAAAGAAAAGGGTATCAAGGAAAAGGTTTAAATCGGGTTTCCAAGTCACTTTTGGAGCTAAAACTCATCCAAACCGTCACTTTACTTTCTCCTTCGGTAAAACACTTTCTTTTTACTATTTTTATACATATCTTGGCTTGCATGTATGATCTAACACATAAAAATAAGTTTTTATAAAGTTTTATAACCATATTATTACAAAAACGGGTTTAAACAAAAAGGTGACTTAGATCTATATATTTGGGGCTAAAAATCCAAAAGAAACTGATATTTGAGCATATATATAAGTAATCTTGATGAATATTCAGTTGCATGTCGAAATCTAGCTCAAAAACGCTTAAAAACGCAAAAATGGCAAAACTGTAAATCTGTCTGGGCATTTCAGCCGCAGGCTGAAATAATTCAGCCGCAGGCTGAATTCAGCCGCCGGCTGAAATAACTCAGCCGCCGCCAGAATGCCCTGTTCGCTATTTTTGTCGTTTTAAAGGTCGTAAACTTGATTTTAAGCTAAAATAATTAATCACATAACACATACATCATGTTAAGCTACTGTTTTGATTTATACATTGTTTAAAAAGGGATTTTTGGACTTGAAACTTGTGTATTGTTGGTTTAAACGTTATTATGTGTATTGTGAAGCGGGAAAGTGTTTTGAAAATGGATATAAATTTTATTGTGCGGAAGCGCTGCCCAATTTTCATCATAAATTACATTTCAAATTCAGTAACATAATAACTTCGAGACTTATACACTTTAACTTGGAACTTTGACACTTTTGAACATAAAGGGACATATCGGACAATAAGACGTACACGATTACTTAAACCTTACAAAATTTCCGTAATAAACTTTTTGGGACAGAATCTAAGTATACTAAATTGAGACTTAAAAATGTTAAATTGGAACTTAACATAACTCAAAAATTATACTAATATAACTTATACAACATTCCGGCGTTCTAGGTCGTTTGTGATTCCCGACGCGTTCCGCCTCCCTTTGTGCTAGTTCATATCTCGTACCTTCGCAAACCGTGAGTTACAACCCCACTTGTTTTTACTTTTGTACTTTTAAAACATTATTTGGGGGAAACATAAGATTACATGTTTGTAACTTTTAATACTTTTTGCGAACTATTAAACAATTGGAACTTGTTCAAACTTGGTACTTTTACAACTTATTGGAATTGTTCAAACTTGGTACTTTTACAACTTATTGGAACTGTTCAAACTTGGTATATACAATCAACTATGCGTATTTGTGTTATTGCCTTAGCGGGTTAACTAAACTAGGACACTTGTAACACCCAATCCTTGATGGATATATAAGTCCGTAAGAACTCAATGTAACTTTTAGAACTTTGAACAATTGCCCATTTTGGCTCAGTAACTCTTATACACTATTAGCAACAGCCGTTAGTCATATGAGTATCGATACTTAGGAGGGGTCACTCCTTACTCAGGGTTAGCGTCCCAAGTACATATTACTACCACTCAGATCAAACACACAATCAATTAAACATTTTTGGGCTAGATCAGGACCATACAATCGGTTTAGTGTATACTTACTACTTATATTATGCCAAGTGATTGATACGAGATACCTTTATTTAGTTAAACACATATCCCATACGCATACGCACATTTTTAGCGCCTGGTTTCCGCTACAACTTTATTTTAGCACTGTTCCGCTACAACTTTATTTTAGCACTGTTCCGCTACAACTTTATTTTAGCACTGTTCCGCTACAACTTTATTTTAGCTCTGTTCCGCTACAACTTTATTTTAGCACTGTTCCGCTACAACTTTATTTTAGCGCCTGGTTTCCGCTACAACTTTATTTTAGCGCCTGGTTTCCGCTACAACTTTATTATACGAGTTTATTTAATTATTTTACTCGCGTACATACAAACTTTTACAATTTACATATATGTTCAAACGTCGACTCGTTCTTTTACTTATGACGTCAATATATGTTTTGGCAACTTACTACTTTTGGCAACTTACTATTTTTGGCAACTTTCTATTTTTAGAAACTTTCTCGAACTCTAAACTGTAACTCACTCACTACTTTATGTAGTTGACACTTTATCTTATGTTTCAGGAAATTAAAGTAAGTGTTCGGAATGCATGGCAAAGGAGGGTCGATATGGTTACGTGAGGCGTTTATTGGGAAAGACCTTTCATTTTGGGAATTTTTAATTGAAACTTGTACTTGTATTTTATTTTGAAACTTATGAACTACTTGGTTGTTGAACTTTGAACAAATTTTATTCTTAATCGGAATGACTTGAATCGTTTATGTTTGCTTATGACCGTGTAATGATCTTCCAGCTCTCGCATCCCGTGTTTCCGCTTTAGCGGGGTGTGACACCCTACCCCACATGTTGACCCCCCTACCTTGTCATATCCACGGGCCCTATCTAAGAATGTCCTAACTTTTATTAGTTCTTGCTATTTTTTTTTTATTTTTT
>CAJVGC010000508.1:37324591-37373092 GCA_910822075.1 Senecio squalidus | reverse complement strand
ATGAACATTTTGAATAAGAAATGCAAATTCATTATTCTATAAAACATAAACTGAAACATTCCCCCCTAAAATAAGCAAATGCATAACACAATTGTCTAATACAATTATTATGCCTTAGGGTAAATGTAAGTTGCAACTTATCATGGTTTCTATGACTGTACGTACGGCATAGCCTACATACAATTTTAGAGATCCATTCTTTCAGTTTTCTCTTTGCTCTAAATCCTCATAAGGTAACACAAATATGAGTACTACAACCAGTGTCATATACTCACGTATTTATTTTTAGAGAAAGAATATAATTCTATAAGTGAAGATTCCTGAAGATCCGGCGTTGCCGACTCTCTTCTTGTCTTGCACCTCGGCTAGAGTAGGAAAATTCCTCTTTCAATGCCTAATCACTCAACAGTGATTTCAACCATCATCCTTAGCAGGATGTTCTCTTTTCGCTACAGGGGTTAGCTTAGGCTTGTGAATATAAACAATTGCTTGTTTATTCTTTCCGTCTTTAGCTTTTCCCTTAGCTTGCGGTTGTCTGTTCTTACCAGTACCATACCACCACGAACCGCTAGGATCTGGTTGGTAACCGATTAGGAAGGAATTTCTCAAAACTCTACGTGCATCAAATGAAGTTCTTGAGAATTTTAGCCATACCATTCATATTGTTGTTAGGAATGAATTAACCTTGTGAAAGGCTATTCATAACAACAATAGGTTGATGGTAAGGGTAATTAATCCTTTCCAAATGATTAAAGCAGCTTTTATGTTGACAACGTGAGTTCATACTGACGTTTCAGCAACATATTTACACTTATGCAATTCTTGAATCAAGTCGTTCAATTCAAGACCGACTTGTTTCTCATACATAATGTGAAGCTTAATAATCATTATATCCGGCCACTTATCGCTACTTGATAAGTTGCCCGAGTTATCTCATCATAGGCATCTTTCAGCTCAAAAGATATCGGTTTATTAATGACTGGTAATTACTTCATCGCTCATAGAACAATTCTCAGCTGATGAAACCAATCATTAAAATTTGGTTCAGTAAGTATTCACTTTTGAACATTGTTTTGATTTCTGACATAATCCCGCTTGAATCGGGATTTTGTGCCATTTCTACAAAACAGAAGAAAGTTCTGATTAATACTTTCGACATAAAATTCTTAACTTAAAACGTAAAACCCATGGTTTACTTTTAGTTAAGTCTAGGACCCAATTGACATATTACCGTTCCATCAGTTGATCTGCTAGGAACTAAATAATACTCAAAAGGTAAGTGACGACCCGTAATTGCATTTACCGGTGCAACTCCTAGAAAATGGGACTTAATGTCATAATTCGATCCGAGCATCAAAATGGTGATCGTGACATTAATCATGTTTCGTCGCATCTTATCGCTATCAGCGTTTACAGTCTCACTGCATAACCCGATTTTAAGTCATCCGACTGAAGACTGCAGATAGTCCACCACAGTCTCACTATGAGTGGTAATCCGCCTTGGATACACTTCACCTACGTCTCACGTAAAGTGACGAGCAAGTACAAGTTGTCTAGGCAATACGGATAACAATTGACTTAAATTCCATGGGTGTTAAAAATCTACGTACGCAATTGTCATGCAACAATTTCGTAACGTAATTTAATTAAAAACAAAATGATTTTATTTTACTGGTTATTAAACGTGTTTCTATGATTACCTAATTCATACAACTAATCGTAATATGGTCATCATTAAAACCCTTTCGGTAGCTCTACAACGGGTACGACCAGGTAAGCAAGTGAAGGTAGGGGACGACTAAGCATCTCTTAAAACCTGACCTCATTAGGAGTAGAATACTCCGCAAACTTTCCTAGACATCGTCCTTTATGTAGGTGAGCCTAGTTGGGTAATAATACACTGAGCATGTACAATCTAGTTATGAATTACTAATCACACGCTTATTAAATCGATGGTTTTTAAGATATTTTGTAAATTTATACGTTCCGTCGCTGGACCAAATTACGGTATATAAACCCAACCAAATGCGTTATAGAACGTATAAAAGTGCCAAAATAAATTAATAACTCGTCATAATAATTCTTTAGTCTTATTATTAAATTTTGTTTCTTTCAAAAGACATTTGACAAACAATATTTATAATAAACAATTTAGAATTATTCTACGCAACTAATTGGGTAATTTCTAAAAAGTCTCTATGGTCATTGTTTACATATTGAATCACTCCCGTTTCAAAGGAAACGGACCACATACATCCGTCCAAATAAACAAGTTTGGATTGCGTAAGCTATCAATATGTAAACAATTCGTATATCAAATAAACCACACATAACTTTTTATCATACAAATCCTTTTGTGTCGCACATATTCAATTAACAATTAATAATATGTCACTAATTCAATTTACTTTTTAACAATATCAATATATCTAATTATGCTTACAAAGTTATACATGTAACTTTATAAACATAATTTTGCGTAAAAGTAAATAAGGTAATTAAACATCAAATTGCAAGGTAGATTGATTTTAAATTAACTTTTAATTTTGTAAAATCATACAATAAACCAACCCTAATCCCCCCTCAATTTTGATGTTTTAGATCCAAAATAATATTTACCTATGTTTTGGCTGATACCACTATAGGTATACAACTAGAGTCATATTGTCAAACAATACATGGCAGCGGAATTTAGGATCACATAGTAAATAATAAATCGGATAAAGAAAATTACCTTGAATTAGAAGCAAGCGAAAGTCGTAGATCTAAGTATAAGATCTAATCTACGGTTACGTACGCGACACCTTCTTTTAGCAACAGACTAGTATGCTAGTACACGTTTAATTGCTTTATACAACAATTGTCTTAGCAACAACTCTTTATTACAAAAACCAAAATAAAAACAAATAAAACCCTTTTTATTTTAAAAGCCGATCGGCTAAAAATTTAAAGAAATTTTAATCGATGATTTTGTATTGTAATGTCATGAATTAGGGTTTAGGGTTTATCTTCTATTTATAGGTTTTCAAATCTAAGAGTTTGAGTTATATTACAATAAGGAAACCTCCTTATTTACATAATAAACCCTCAATTTAATAAATATTTACACTTAACCATTAAGTAATATTTAATAAATAAATTAAACTTGTAGTCGTGTCTAAATGTCGATGTGTGCGCTCCCGTAGGCTCACACATTTACGGACACATATTTGTTAAAACTATTCAAATACCAACATAATGATGAACACGCTAAATGATCTTGTAGATGATGATGTACTCAATTCTCTTCAAATGACAATAATTCTTTTCAGCATGACTCGGAAAGTTGAATATACTTCAAATCTATCTTATGTTAATTAGGTAATCGCGTCTCCTTTCTTAACAATGATATATTTGGTGAGTAATTGATCGATTTATGTTGATTTATATTAGGTATATTTTATATGCTCATTATATGAACAATAAAACGTGTCAATGAAATATTTGATAAGATTGAATGTGATTTTTGTCATGTTTTGGTTTTTGAAATAAGTTGTTTCTACCGTTTAGTTCGCTCTTGAAGATTGACGTTTATCATAACAACAATGGTGATTGTTGAAACATATTCGTCGTTGATAGTAGTTTGTACTTAGTCTAAAACATGTCGTGTAAGTCTAGAATGTATATAGATCGAGCTGTAAAGTGTTACGTGTCATTTATGATTGTTTTGCTAAGTGATGCGATGTGCAACACTTAGGTTGTGCAACACGTGTGTTACGTGGCGCAACACTTGTTTAAATAATTTGCGATATATCTTCATTTGTGTGAACTTTGACGTTTCGAACATTGCTACAAGCGGAAGCGGAAGCTTGTGATTGTGAGTTTTCCATTTAAGGATGAATAGACGTGATTGTGTGTTTTCGGAAGAAAAAAAAAGTATATATATAGCGAGAATGCGAGTTTTTGGTGATTTAGAGAGAAGAATGGTTGATTTTTTGGTGTGATTTCGACACAAACTAGTGGAAGCATTTATAGGCAACTTAGAGGTGCCAAAAAACTCAAAAAAAGTGAAAAAAAAGCTCTTAACGGTAACTAACGCATCTTAACGGTAACATTAAAAAAAACGGTTTTAACCGGTTAAAAAACCGAAAATAACCAATTTTCTAAAAAGTTCGGTTATTGCAAACCGGTTTCATAATAATTGGTTTCGATAAAAACCGGTTTCGGTTCGAAAAAAACCAGTTTTCAGATTTCACCTATACTTGTAAGTTGTAACTGATGTTTTGGACATATGTTGTATGATAAAGTTATTTAGGGTGTAATGTATCCTTTGGTTTTTCTTTTTATATGGATATGTAAAATTATGGCATTATCATTAACTGGACAATAAAGTATGAAATATTTTTGACAAAATAAAGAAATTTTTTTGTTAACAAAATTGGACTTTTTTAGTCATATTCTAAATTTTATAGAGGTGGTTTGGCAAAGTTTGTAAAATGGCTATTTTATAAAGATACGATTTGTCATATGTTTACTTTTACTTAGAAATTATGTTTTTGTTTCCTTTGTGGCAAACTTGATATGTTTTTTTACATATAAACATAAACATTATTCAAGTTGGTATTCTATATTATATAAACCTTCAGTTAGTTCTACATTAATATATAATTGACTTATTTACAACCAACAATCATAAGACTATGCGGAGTGGTAAGTGGTAAGTGATGATGATGTGGAGTGATAGAGGTGATTTGTAGGAAAGAGAGTGTGATTTTAGGAAAAAAGGTATGATGATGTGGAGTGATAAAAATGGGTGGAGTGGTTGTGTGTAAGTGATGATGATGTGGAGTGATAGAGGTGATTTGTAGAAAAGAGAGTGTGATTTTAAAAAGTTGTATATTTATTATTTTTTTTATATAAATGAAATTTAAAAAGTTGTATTTTTATTAAAAAAAAACACACACTACAATTTATTAAAAAACATATTACGATTAAACTAAAATACGTTAAAAAAATACAATTTAAAAAAAAAAACACTTCAATCTTCAGCGTTGTTTCCTCGGGGGCGGTAATACCAGACATGTTCGATCAAATCGGCTACCAAACTGTGATGGGTATCTTCGTCACGCATGTCACGTATGTTCTGTTGTTTCTCTTCAAAGGTAATCTGGACTTCTGGTTCTGTGGCATTCTCATCATAAGCTTGACAATACACGCGACATTTGTCTTCCAAAATCATGTTATGAAGAATTATAGCAGCGTACATCGCGTTTCTAATTTTTTCTAAACTCCAAGCTCTTGCGGAGTTTTTAATTATATGCCACCTTTCGGACATTTTTAAATACTCGTCCCATATGTCACTACAAGTGCCAAAAGCAAGTTGTCGTATTGCGGAGGTGTATTTCTGAATCGGTGTAAACCAGCCCTTCCTCTACAATCAAATTTTTGCCTAAAATAATCAAAATGGTTCTCAAAATCGTGGCATATCTTGAGAAATAGCTCCCTCCTCATTCGAAAACGACGGGTAAATTGTTCGTCGGTGTAGGTGCAACCCGGAGAAAAGTAAGATTCCATTAGTAGTGTTTGAGCTGCTTCACGGTTACGTTCCATTGCGGTTCTTCTTGTGGTGATTGGTCTTTGGATTTGTTGTGATGCATAGTTAACAACGGCCATAATCGTTTCGGCTACAATTGCATCTTCATCCGAACTTGACATTGTATATATATTTTGTGTGTTTTTTGTAATTTGTATATATATTTTGTGTGTGTTTGAGTTTGTTTATATAGACAATTCTTTTGTTTTTTAAACACACAACGGTCAAATGACCGTTGCAACCTACCTCTCTCCCTCACCACGACGTGTTTCTGCTCACGCCGTGGCCCAAAATCAGCCTATAACGCCCCCACTAGAGTGGAGGTGGGGCGTTATAGGGCGTTATCGTCCTACATGGCCGCGTGATTCGAGGTAATAAAGCCCCACTCCGTGTAGTCTAACTGTATTTCAATCGATAAATCATTTATTTTATAATTTTAGAAAAATTATGTATCACACGGGTTTAAACCTAGTTAGTAAATAAAACACCAAAATAATCTAATCCCTAAACAAGAGATTGTTGAGGAATTTATAAGTGAGTCTTAGGGGATCCTAGTATCATATAATAGGTTAAGTTCAGAAAATAAAAGCTCTAACTTTCAGTTCTAAATATAAGTCTAAGCTTTCAGTTCCATCTACAAACTACTAGCTCCAGCTACAAGTTAGTTTTATCAAATATACCCATAATTTGAAGACTATAGCAAGAGTCTGGAACTTAGACCTTTTATTTTATTAAAGCCTGAAACGATTTGAAAAAACTTTTCATTCGAATTTTATTCTTCGGAAATAAAAGTGTGAAGACATTGAACCAAAAATTTCTTAAATAAGATTTTATTTCAAAAAATAAAAGGTTATAACTTTCAAAAGCCCTAAAACTCCTTATTACTATACTATACATTTACCAAAAATGAAATATCGTTTCTGGCAAAAAAAATTGCCGTTTACAATCAAATAAATATATATTAAAATACTACTTCAAAGTAAAAAAAAAAGTCAGCAACAGCTGCAGCTATTTTCTGTTTTTGCGGTTAAATACAATTTTAACAAAAAACATAAACAAATAAGTTCTTGCTGGAATGGTTAGGGCTTCCCAATATAGCATGGAGTCCAGGGTTTGACCCATGCATCTCTAATCTTCTTATTCTTTTTATTGTAACCCGGGTAGATCCGGCCCGACACGTTTTTCCCGACCCGACTTTTTTTTTTTTTTTTTTTTTGTTAACGAAATAGATAAATTCTAAGTTAGTTACGGTGACCATAAATCCTTTCTCTATTGCAGGAAACTATGAATGGTGTTAGTTGCCCCGGACGTTATTATATTTTACTTTTAATTTTGTCATTAATATATTTTCTTTTCTTTTCTTTATCAAAGCAAAATCCGATACAACAATTATATATTGACACTCAATATTATTTTTAGTATGTCTTTAAGTTTAAGTTGGTATTTTTTATTTTACATTATTGTTTTATAAAAGCATATAAAAAAAACTCATTATGTTTGATAAATAGATGTATTCCTATTCTAATATATCTTTTAATCGAATTTCGCACAACTAAATAAGTGGAAACTTGAAGTCCCAACGAATCATGGCTTTCAGGGTACCTTTATATATACAAAATTTTAAAATGAGTTGTCGATTTTGGAAAAAAAATAATTGTTGTTTTAGTCTATCAATTGCAATATAATATTCATAACAGGTGAAAGTGTAAATGTTATATGTAGATTTCCATAAAGGTTTATTATAATTGTGTTTACATTCTTTTTATTTCTTTTTCGACTAATCAAATCAATGGTCTATTTTTTCTCTCATCTATACTTTTATCTCTCATTTACCTCTTTTCACAATAATACATCATATTCATATTTTTTCCCACTTCAAAATTTCATTGAAACCTTTAGGGACAATTCTTTGATAAAAAAAACTTAAAAATGCAACTTCTATATATGTATTTAAGTAAATAAGGAGTACACAACATATAGACTCAAAATATTTCATAAATCAAATGTTAATTTGTTACTGTAATATATATAATCAATCTAACAAGGTTCAATACTATTGAGTGTCATATTTCATGGTTATTTTACATTTCGAGTGTTCGCAGCGAAGCACGGGTCACCATCCTTGTTAAACACACTCATGACCTAAGTAATGTTAAATATGCATATTATTATAGGGTTTTTCTAACTTGTGCCCTAGAGGCACATGTTAACACCATTTTTAAATATTAAAAGTACAATCAAAAGTATCAAAAGTTAAGAAATCAATAAAAAATAGTATTTTTTGATACTTTTGATTGTACTTTTAATATTTAAAAATTGTATTAACATGTACCCTAGGACACAAGTTAGAAAAACCCGTTATTATATTATTTAAATTTAAATGATAAAGAAGGTAACACATCATTATGTTGCCTCCTATAAACCATCTACTTTTATGCCTAGAAAAACTCACCACATTGTTACAAACTCTCCGACAACCCCACTTTCTCCAAATAAACCACCTACCATTTATTTCCATCATTTCAAACTCATAAGATGTCACATAACCAATACAAATGAATTTTGATTAGGCCGGGGCGCCTGGCTTAGGACGAACACCGTAGACGACTGTATAGAGTCCAAAATTTATAGTAATAGATTTATTTTAGTAATTATATATGTTAGATTGGTGTAATTGCTATAATACTTCGTGGATTTATGTAACAACATATATAAAAAATATTTTAAGAATGATATTTTGTTTTGTTTATTTTTAGTGACCAATATTGTGGTACAAATAAATTTGCTTTTATATATGGAAAAATATACTTAGGGGCACTTTTTACCTCGTTCCACTAAACACCTGAAATCTTAGCTAGTTCCTGGTTATAATATGACATAATTTGGTACGTATCATATGTTTAATCGGGAATGTAAGTAGCTTCTCTAGCTAAAATTAAACCGAAGTAACTAAAGCTTTATTTGTTATCTTTAAAATTTATCATACTACTAACAAATGTATATGTGATGCATGAGTCTTACCGTGCATCATGATTTATTTTATCTGAAATGAAACTGAATATATCCTACAATTACTTTAATCTCTTACTTTGAATGAAACTCGAAACTAACAACAAAAAATGCTTTTCGTCTAGTCAGGGATGTAAAGCCTCGGGCGAACTACATGAGTTCATTTTGATGTGCATACGTCATCAAGTCCCCCTAATTTAGATTAGCAAATGGGTTATACATGTCTTCGATATTTTAATATTTTGATTTTATGTCATTTTTAGATTCGTTTTGCAATATGGATTTTGGCTATACCAACTAAACCTTTTTTAATTTGTTAAAATAAAAGTAGATATTTATTTTGGGACAATCCAAAATAGTAAAGTGGACATTTATGTTGGGACATAGAGAATATCAATTTTGTCTTAAATAATTGAATATAGTGTCGGAATAGGTTGTCGGAAAAATGATGTCACCAGAAAAATGGTGTCAGAAATGCCGGAAAAACCGTCGGAGAAGATGAACAACTTATCAAATCGGTAATATTGCATAAATTGGCACCTAAATTCAAATTTATATATAATCTAGTATTTTTCATTTTGCATCATATATCTTTGGACAAAAAGATAAGTACGCACATTTTAATAACGTTTACCTAATTTTTATTTCATAAAGATGCGGGGAAAATGTGCAAACATACAAGTAGAATTACTTGTAAGAATTTCTTTTATTAGATAAACTGAACACGTATGTTAACTTTGTTTCAAACGAACCAAGAGAGATAAGAGATATTTTTCGTCTATAGAAGTCGTGTATCAGGTTTCTCGTCCTATTATATAATTGAATTGAATTACGGGTGTTAGTTAAATGTACAGTTTTTCGAAAATGGTTTTATTTGAAGGTAAAATGACATAACATGGTCCATAAAAAAAATATGCAAGAGAATATCAGAAGATAACCGATGCATGATCACTATGGTTCTCGAATACAGCTAGTTTAGGAGTATCATATCTAGTACTTACAAGTTGCAACGTACATTGTACACTATATTTTAATAATGTATCGGACGAAAGTTTTAATATGCTCGAGAACTCAACAGGATAACAACTTGGCAAATAACTAGGAATATAATATCACAACATCAACTTTTCATGATCTGAATTTTCTATTCAAGTTCCAACGGATTATATCTACTTTTGTTGGTTAGTTAGCAACATTTCTATTATACCACTTTTTCGGATAACTTTACCCATATATAGGTTGCGATTTTGATCTACTTGTAGTTGAAAAAAAATGCGTAAGTTTTAGTATTGAGGGGGCATAATTATTAAAACTGTTAAATTTGTACAAGAACATGCATTTTCAATTTTAACATATTTTGTACATTTGACGCATAGTTTTTCGGGGCTTTTAAGAGTTTGAGTTATTTGTATGGGCGGTTTTAGGGGTGAGCAGGGTAGGCAGTTGTCCATCCCGATATTTTTATAGTTACGTAAAATTTTCTAAAATTTCGATATTTTTAGAATTTGCCCCCTTTAAAAAAATGTATAAAAGAAAATAGTTTAAGAGTTAACCTCAAAATCCCACATAGTCACTACAAGAAATAGTGTTTTTGCTGACAGACAAAAAGTGTTAGGAAAAGTATAAGAAGTGTCAGGAAAAGATAAATTAACTTCTCCTTCACTTATTATAAGTGTTGGCAGAAGCTCCGACGGTAAAGGTTATGGTGACACACCTATCCTGACACATTATATGTCTACATAGGTTAGATCTTTTGCCTACACCAACTTTTGTGTCAAGAATTGACAATTTCCATAAAACTTCCATACAGAACTTTTGCAAACACATATTAGAACTTTCAGAAATACCAAATAATAATTTTCAATCTAGTCATAATATAAACATCACACGCAAATCATAATCCATACAAATCATAATCCATACAAATCATAATCCATACGGAACTCTTTATCCGACATGAGCATTACATGTACTTAATACAAAATGTCGTTGTCTGATATGTTGCCTCAAATTTAAACACAACCGTCTCAAACCTGAGAATAAATGTTAAGACTTCAGTTATAGAGCAAATTACTAACCGTCTAAAACAGCATTAGCAACATCAGTTGAAAAGATGAACAAAGACTAACATTAAGAAGGTGTGGATGTTGCATCCTCAACAGGTGGTGGATCGAGCAGTCTGACTGTCCGTGGAAGGATGAATTCAGCAAGTATCGGAAAATGAGAAGACGGGTAATACTGACCATCAATATTGTCATTTACGATTTCACACGATACAGGAACCAATGATCGGCCTCTAAATAGGATCCAGTCTATGTGCAAATCTTGAGTTTGTCGATCCCAACACAGGCATAGTGCCCTGAAAATCAACTTCAGGAACTCCATAGTTCCTTGTTTGTTACCTAAAACCACACAAAAATATAAATAGAAATATTATACGGCGAATAATGGTCAGAACTTTAGATCTAAAAAATGGAACTTTTGAGTCATTTACTTACAAATGGGTCGATTTGAGTTGATTGTTTATGTTTAGTGGGTCAAACGGGATAAAAACAGAAATTAATTAATCAATAGAGGAAACGGGTCAAAAGGGTTAAAAGTCGACCTAAACCTTCTAAATCATATTTTATAAAAGGTTAGATCATTGTCGAAATAATATACTTTTCTGAAATCATGTTTGACGCAAAGTTATTAATAAACAATTTTTAATTTTTTTGGACAAATAGAATCTCGGGTCAACCCAACCAAAACAATTACCAAAAATTTTTAGTTTTGACCCATTACTCAACCCACCCATTTTGTCACCCTCAATAGATTCCATCTGGCATAATTAGGAGTATAAACTTCGTTTCAGTTAAGGATTTAAGTGGGATGGTTTAGTTTGAGATATGAAACCCCAAACAAACCAAACTGTTTTGCTCTGATCGTAAATACAATACCTTTAAATCCATGATAAGTGCGTATAAGAGAGACATTTTTCCTCAACCGAGCATTGGGCCATACGTCTCTCATATCACCTACAACTCCATGTTCTCTGAAACCGAGTGGTGAATACAGAAATCATCAGTGCTATTCAAAGATTTTAGAGGTAAAACTAAAAAGATTTTTCTTAAAAGTTTATAACTCATGCTGTTGCGAACAACTTTTCGAGAAATTTTAGA
Source organism: Senecio squalidus (assembly GCA_910822075.1). NCBI lineage: Eukaryota > Viridiplantae > Streptophyta > Magnoliopsida > Asterales > Asteraceae > Senecio > Senecio squalidus. The sequence continues at coordinate 37,361,350 of CAJVGC010000508.1, read as the reverse complement.
CAATTGATCTCCATTTTGAAGGGAAAAATTATTTCAATGTAACCTGATAATCAAACTGTATCATTTATTCTATAATTACCTTGATCTCCCAAGAAGAAAACGTCCGGTAGTTGACTCTTTTTGTGTATTAAAACCTCCAAAATATACGACTGGCAAGCTAAGAGGTAGTGATGCGATATGCTGCCATGTCAGCAACACACTTCGTCTACGAGCACGAGGAATCCACCACACAAGTGCGGAAGCAAGATCAAGTGTACGGTTTGGACTTGAAGCTTCCTGAAAAATTTGTTGAGTTAAATTGATAGAAAGAATTAGGTGTGGCAAGATACGTTCGGTTGACCCGCAAGCACTTTTTGTCGACTTCTTTAAAAATATACTCCATTAATTATGATAACGAAACTATATATTACAGAAATGAGACGTTACTGAACGGGTACCTTGCTTATAATTGTATTCACTCTCAAGTTTTGTAACCTGCAAGCCAATTTCGCGTACATCTTCAACATCTGCAAGGAGTTCATATGAGTCTTAGTTGTCCACAAAACATTCACCATGACGATGATAAAAATATCAGTGAGCCAAACTGTCTTACCAATATGAAAATGACTGAAGAGCTGTTTACTTATCCTCTGCAAAACATCCACGTCATTAGTAGCCATTGGAACCGTTAATGAATGACTGAAGTTGTCACAGTCACCACATCCCATATACTTCACTGGTTCTTCGTCGGTCTTTCTCTTTTTAACCTACATTCTAGCATGAACAGTTCATGAATTATGGTTAATGTCAGGTACCGTATCTGCAATATAACTGCAAATCAGAACTTGATCTCTATAACAGCTAGTATTGCAACATAAAAGCTTCTCAAAAGTCTACACCAAAGTAAAATTAAGTGAGCTGCTTATTCATTTCAAATAACTGAAATAAGTGTGCCGTTTATTATTTTAGCCTGCAAAAGTAATAGCAATATAAAGGCCATGTCATACGCATTGGCTTTTTCTTAAACCAAAAAAGTTGACATTATTTCCAGTGGTTATCAATAAATGAATACTAATTGTTTACTCGTGATCACATATTATAAGCACTAAACTACAAGAATACCTTATGCTGAACAGTGAATTAGGGTTTAGCTTAGTGATCACAGTTGAGTAAAATGTTGATCAGAACCTCAATTATAAACAATTACTAAAACCGATCGATAAAACAACGTATACATATCAAATACACTGAACATCAATTATTTAAACAAAGATTAGACGATAAATTCAGTTGATAATTCACCTTCAGTTAGAAGCCTAGCAGCCATCCATTTCTGCATTAAATTCGCAAAATACTCGCAGAATCGACGCTCGAGATCTCCGTAAACCTGACTCATCTTCACTCTCTAATCATCAGAATCGAAATCGCTTTCGATATAAAATATGTGTCAGTTTTAAGGCAAATTTAAAGCTAAATTTCGAATCAAATCAAAAAGATAATATAGCTATTAATATCAATTTATCATATAAGGTAATTGGAATCTAGATTTGAAGGATTATTGATTACCGGAATCTGATCGGAAAATGATCGGAGTATGTAACGGTGATTTGAAGCGACAAAACTTTTATTTGGAATAAAAAAAACCGACATAAATTACAAAAATCGAAATCAATAAAATGAAATTGATGATTAAGCAACATAAATTATAAAAATCGGAATGAATAACATGAAATTGATCGATGATTATTACCTCTGGCTGCGGCGGCGTCGATTGGATTTCACTTTCTTCGAAAGAGAGAGAAAGAATATTTCAGTCTAGAGAAGAAAGAGGGAGGCGGGATTAGAGAAAACACGGAAGAAAACACGACACGGAGAAAAGGAATTCGACGCGTGTAAACAACCAAGACACGTGGAGGAAGAATACCAAACCCAAACCCATACCAGATTAATACCCAATCCGACCCAAACCCGACCCGGATACGAATCCATAGGCAAAGACGGGATTTGAATAGAAGAGGAATTTGTATATTAAAATGATTAAGGTGATTTATTGTTAAAAAATTTAAACATTTAAACATAATATATATTTAGTAATATAATTTATATTTTTTAAAATGTAGTAAAATAGAGTTGATCATCAGGTTAAAATAAAAGAAAACTGATTTTATAAGGAACCTGTATTGAATCGGTTCGGATCGGTTTTCGGTTAGATTTCGATCGGACCGATTTGGCTAGGTTTTTGGGCTCGGTTTGAGTTGGACCGGCACAACTTAGTTTTTAGGTTCGATTTGTGTTGAACCAATCCGATTCGGTTTTCGAGTTCGGTCCGATCGATTTTGATTTCCTCTAAGTAAGCTATACATCTCACTACACTTATTGGAAAATGTATATAAGTGTAAGGATATGCGTACTTTTGCTAACACTTTTTTAAAAGTATAAGCAAAACACTAGACTTTTACTAATACTTTATAAAATGTGTAGATAAAATTGTACATCTCCCTACACTTATCGGAAAATGTAGTTAAGTGTAAGGATATGCGTACTTTTGCTAACATTTTTTTAAAAGTATAAGCAAAACACTAGACTTTTACTAATAATTTATAAAATGTGTAGATAAAATGGTACATCTCCCTACACTTATTGCAAAATTTATATAAGTGTAAGGATATACGTACTTTTGCCAACATTTTTTTTAAAGTATAAGCAAAACACTATACTTTTACTAATACTCTATAAAATGTGTAGATAAAACTTCATATATCCTCACACTTATTATAATATGTAATCAAAAGTTACACTTTCGCTTACACTTTTCATATTGTGTGGATAAAAATTAAGCTATACTTATAGTTTTCTTATAAGTGTAAGGATATGTGTACTTTTGCTAACACTTTTTATATGTGTCATTAAAAAAAGTGTCAGCAAAAGACCTTTTTCTTGTAGTGAGTCTAGTGGTTAGATGACTTGTTTTTCAAGATGTAGGTTGTAAGTTTAATTCTTGTGATTGAGATTTCTTTTTTTCTATTTTAAATCAATCTACTTCTATCTAAAGTCTAATTTTTACTTTTATTTTTATTTTTATTATAACTAGTTATATATATGTAAAATATAACCTAAATTTTTAATTATTTAAAACTCTTTTAAATCATTTTTAGGATACGAGTACCCGACCCGATATACACATAATTTTTGCGTCCCTTGAAAAAATTTCTAGATACGTCACTGGTTATTTGTTTTCGATAAAATAAGTACCCCGAAATTAAAACTTTTGTTTGGATGATAAATATATCTTATTTTTCAAACGCCTCCTAAAAACTCAAAATAAAAGCTAATAAAAATAGCTTTAAAAAGGATAAGAAAATTTCTATTTTCGTATTTGACTCATTTTCAAAGCTTCAAGTACAACTAGTTTCATCAAACACATTTATCATAAAATATAAAAGTAAAAAAAGAAAAAATAATTGGAGGCCCCAACCCTTTTGGGTGTCCTAACTCTCCACAATGATTTGGCCTTAAAATTCTCCTAAACGATCATACTTATATACAAGACTTACCTATTTATTTTAATCTTTTATAAATTGGTTAGAGAGGAAGAAGACAAGAAAATTATATAACTAGTTACAGAATATTTATCCAACGTCTAGTGACTAGTTAAATTTTAAATATAAAGAAAATCATTCAACTCGTATAAATAAATCAATTAAAGTAGTAACATATATTTGATGACAATGTTAATGTGAGAAAATCAACTCACCTGACACATTCATATAACATAACTGATTACTTGTTTTGCGAAAAAGTTACATTCACACGCTAATTCTATAATATTGTCGCGAGAAACTAAAAATCAACTAGGATCCAATTTAATTTTGACAAGTATAAAGGTTTAACTTTGGTCGGTGGTAATAAGTAACTCAAACGGCTATAAATAACCATCAACTGGTAAAAACCGTACAAACATTTTCTAACAAAAAAAAGTTTACCATTCTCGCGACAACTATGTTTTTGTGGCATGACTAGTAAAACAATGGGATACATGTCAAAACCGAACTGGTTTATGTAAATAATAACATATCTAATTGATAATATTTTACTTTTACTTTTCTTACAAAGACAAAGTTGGGCACATATGTCACAATAGCTTTTTTGTGAATCGGGTGATCATTTGGGTAATATGTATATGGAAGGTTCTAAATAACGCGCCATGGCGTGAGGCGTAGTCTCGATGTTACGAAAACATGCAAGACGTCGTTGTTAGGCGTGACGTCCAAATTAAAAAACATGAAAAAGCGTACCATGACGAGCTTTAACGCGTTATTTTCTAAGTTTTTTGTAACGCGTTATGGAAAAAAAATTAAAAAAAAAAAAAAAAACTTAAAAATTGTTAAAATAATTTAGAAAGGGCTAAAAAAATATTTTTTAATTAAAAATTGGTGACTATATCTTAGATTAGATGTATATTAAAATTTGAAAACATTGATTTTTGTTTAATTGTTTAGTATATTTAGATTAGATGTATATTGAAATGTAAAAACATTGACTTTTTGTTAATTTATTGCTTATTGATACAACTTAATAAGAGTAAATATATATATATACAAGTATATATAAAAATTCTAAAATATATTAAAATTTTGCCGCCTTGTCACGCCTTGAAAAACGTCATGTCTCGTCATGTCTTACAAATCTTAAGGCTTGGCCTCGCCGCCACTCCACGCCTTACGTTATTTACAACCTTGTGTATATTAATGATACTAATAAATCATGAAAATAGTAACAAGAGAATTATAAGATTTGTAATAAAACAATAATCATAAAAAACATGATACTAAATTCGATACTAAATTTGTAATATTAAATAAAATAGACTAAAAAATATAAATAAATACTATTAAAAAGTAAATATATTATAAAAAATAATAATAAGAGTTAATTAGTTTAGTTAATATGAAGGATGAAGAGGATGGTAGTTGGGGTGGGCAGTTTGCATGAAATTACATTTGCAAAACACTAACAAAATTTGCACCTCTCCAACTAACATACTTTTCGGAATAATTGCAATATGTGTGATATCCATCATTATTTGTAACTATGGAAAAAAAAAATAAGATTTATAGTTAAATGATTGTCTTGAACTGATAATGTACATTTGAAGGAATCAGTACGAATATATTAACTAAATTTGTCTAGCTATGTAATACCTCGCAACTAGTACTAGCAATAAAAAGTACGCCAAAATGCTTGATCTAATATCGTTTAACAATCTGCTAGAAAGAAATGAAAGATGAATGAACATTTTCTGAAGTTTAATATGAACTAGGGGACTCTCGTGCGTTGCACGAGGTCCGGTCAAGCAAGTGAGTGGCGCAAGCTGAAGGACTTCGTACCAGCCTCTACGATAAGCAAGTGAATGGGCCAGGTTCGTGGCGAACGGAACGTGCCTATTCAGTTTGTGCCCTGTTTTCCGAGAATGGAATTTCTGTTGTTTGCTGTTACGTAATGAGTAAAGCAAAGTATTGATTAGTGTCAATTAAATAGAGATCATAAAAAATGTCAATGAGTGATCTTATTGTTTTGAAACCATTTGAATTGTTCGGGGAAAATGGAAAATTCCAAAGTAAAGCTCCGTCCTTACATATAGATGAAGTCACTGGAGGTTGATTGGAAGGAAGATTGGCAACCACCGAAGCCGGAGAATGGAATACCGGAGGTCGAACAGCTGCATGAAAAACCTTTTCATCCAGGTGTTTGGCCTGATGTATTCCGTTATCCGGTTTCGGTGGCTACTGATGTTCATTCCAATGAAACTCGAGTACATTCGTCAATATGTGAGTTAGGAGTTTTACTCTGGAGACTTCCATTTTCTCCGAGTAATTGAAATGGTTTTAAATTTTGCTTCCTACTTTAGATACCAACATAGGATAGTCATATAAAGTTTTTTGAATTGCAGAAAACCGAAACCGAAATTGAGATTGTGAATATACCTGTCAGCAAATGTGTATAGTATAACAGATTCTCAGCTTCTAAACCTTCAATCAACTCCTGAAGCTGTTTTCTGTTTAAAACTTGTCCCTTGAAAGTCGGGTACCCTGTATAATCTTGCTGTTAGTAAGCTATAAACGGATTCAAAGTTTGCGTTTTTTTACCAAAAACGAATACAAATCCTATATAATCTTAGTGTTAGTAAGCTGTAATCTTCTCTAGTTTACACAAGGGGTTAGGTACTCGAATCAATTAGTGAATCTGCAAGAATAGGACATTCTAGAAAAACAAAAAAAATTAGGACAACCCATAATGGTTTCGAATATTAGGGTAACTGTAGTTTAGTCTGGTGATGGTAAAAATAGTTCGACTTCTGTTATCTATTGTTTGAGATGAGTCGATTAAACGAACTGTCTTTACCCGAATGCGAAGGTGATTTTGCAGTGGTCTCCGTCATTTCAACAGTTGGGAACCAATGGAAACTGTTAAAGTGCGGAGATCATTCTGAACCACCTTGGGATTCGGTTAAAACTTGTTGGTGTAATTGACCCATCAGAAACGAAATGTAGCAGAATTTGAATTGTTTTCACCATTTTAGGGGAAGGTTAGTGATTGTCGATCATGTTGCTGAAGTTAAAGAAAAAAGTGAAGGTTGGTTGGAAGGAGGATCAGCAGCCGTCGAAGCCGTAGGGTTCACCCTACGACGTTCGTGGTTGCTGTCCCTCGTTCCAACCAGCCTTCACATTTTTCTTTAACTCCAGCCAGATGCTCGACCCTTGCTAACGTTAAGAAACTCATAAAAAAGAACACAATTGTCTAAAAACAAAACATGAAAACGAAGAAGATAAAACAAACCAAAATTCAAGAACTGAAAAAGATGAATTGTGAGCTAGAACTGAAAATTAGGGTTTCTGAAAAGAGGTTTTTAGATTTGAATGTTAGGCTTTTGAGTTTGGAACATTGGGGTAAGGAGTTGATGAGTCAGCAACACAAAAAATCGTGTCCATGTGTCCGGGATGCTATGTAGTGCGAGAGATACGTTGTGCCCCACAACAGTACGGAAACGCGGAGACGATTTTTTTCGTTGCTGGCTCATCAACTCCTTACCTAAATTTTCCAAACTCAAAATCTTAACATTCAAATCCAAAAACCTCTTTTCAAAGCCCTAATTTTCAGTTCTAGCTCACAATTCATCTTTTTCAGTTCTTCAATTTTTGTTTGTTTTATCTTCTTCGTTTTCATGTTTTGTTTTTAGATAATGTGTTATTTTTTAGGAGTTTCTATTTGCCTATATTAAATGAAGAGTAGAGTTTAAATAAGCGTACTTAGGCGGAATAGCAAATGTGTATCTTTGACTTCGGTAAGATATTCAGTTTTGACTTTGACAACAGATAACAAAAACTATGTGTAACAATTACCTGCGTTGAGAATTAATTTTTGCCGGTATATCTGAACCTGAAAATCCTGAAATCAAATTTTCGTTTAAGTGCATGTCGTTAAATATTTTAAACATCAAACCCATGGTATATAAAATTAGGATCTGTAAAAAAAAAATGCTAAAAATAAATATTTTTTAAATTAGATACATATTAGGTATATTTATAGTAAGCTAAAGTGGTTTGACCTTCAAAGTCAAACAAAAAGTTTTAGTTTCAAGTTTGATATGCATTATTTGACTTTGAGGTAAAACTATATTAAAAGTCGATGATGTTGATGTTGTAAGAAAATGTATATCAGGTCTATGTTTGACACAAGTCAAAAATCTACCTCAACTGTAGGACGACAAACCATAAAAGCCATTATCCAAAGGATTATAATCATCATATTATTCGTTTTTGAATTTCACAATTTATTACCTGAGCAAAACCAAGAATGTAGATGGCAAAATAATGGCGGCCATGGATCATCATATCAGCCACCATTGCAAGGGGGATGGTGAACGACATGGCCAAAGTTGCCAGCAATGGAGTCCTCCATACAACACATAATGTCCTAACCAAAGACGAAACTAATAAATTTAGACATCTAAAACGAATTTCAATCCAAAATAAAATCTGCGTTATTTACATACCAAAAATAGTCTAAAAGGACACTTCCAATAAGTCCATTAGCAATAACTACTTCGTCCATTTTAGTTGAGTGAAGAATATGAAACTTTCGTTCAATTCCTAACGCCGTTAATGGCCAAACTGAAATAGAAAAAAAAACCCAAGGTAAATTAAATGAACAAAAATCTTATTAGTTACTGTACAAGTTTTCAGATTATATAATCCAAAATTAAGAAGATCGTATTAATTACCTTCGGAAAGAGCAATATAAGCAACCTTTGCAACATTCATCTCCGCTTGTTTCTTAGTCCGTGCATTTTCCCCCGTGTACTCTTCACCTGCTTAGTAGCAAATTTTACACTTTTAACAGTTCAAAAAACTATAACCTTTTTTTCTTATAACGATATGCAAGTTCATACCTGCTACCTCAACCGTAGAAGTGAAACACGACATATGAGGTGGGCCAATTCTATTTGTCGCATAAACGGGTAGAATAACACCCTTTTTTCGTTCCAATTCTTGTAATAAACTCTTATAAAAACAATCATCCTAAATCAAGAAACATACACAAAACAGGTTAAACCAATTAAAGTAACAAACCGACACTAATCAAATAAGGTGTTTGTTTAAGCTTATTTTCAAGCCTTACCAGCTTATGTTATTCGGTTTCTTTTCTTTTTTATGAGCTTATTATGACTTAAAATAGAAAAATAAACTCATAATTTGGAAAATAAGTCCAATATAATGGACTTATGAAAAATAAGTACATATGCCTGAAAATAAGCTAAAAGAAACACCACAAATTGGTTCGCCTTATTTTTCGCTTATTTTCCATTTGCAGTCATAATAAAATCATAAGCCATCAAATAAGTTTATAATCCCGAAAATAAGCTAAGCTAAACACCGCTTATATGGTTCGACTTATTTTCCATAAGCCCATTTTTTTCCTTATTTCCCATTTTAAGTCATAAGTAGCTCATATGCCCAAAAAACAAGCCTACAAGAAACACCCTTAAAATCAAAAAACAAAACAACGTTAAAAACGCACTTCTTGGGATCCATCAGGCGATAAGACCATAAACACCACTTTGGCAGCAACGTGTTCCGCATCTTTCAATGTAGTACAAAACTCAGGACCTTCATAAGTAGTTCCATCAGTAACAAACAGAAACAATACATAAACAACAAAAGCAGCAACTCAGTATTACTACCCCATTGTTTAGCACAATGACAAATCAGGGTTCCATACCTCCCAAGCCACAGCAGGACCCTTACTTTGCTGCAATCCTTCCGATTCAAGCTTCGTCGGAGCAACACTCTCCGTCGGAAACGTAACATTCACCGTCTTGGTCACCTCCGTCACTTAATCGCCTGTTTTACTCTCCGCTTCATATTTTACATCTATCTTCGCCGACGTCGGTGGTGGTGGAATTCAAAGTTGAATCGAAGAGAAAGGATTAAGATTCGGGGTAGGTTAGAAGAAACGTTACGTTTCTGTGTGTGTGTGTGACACTCGGAAGATGAAGAAGACCACATGTGGACAGAAGAGGGACACGTCTGCCAAAAAATACCCAAACCCGAAAATTAAACCCAAGGCGGTTAATACCCTTTCCAATACGGAGCCCCAACCCGACCCAAACCCGACCCTGGCGCGAAAATCAAGGATGCGACGAAAATTGAATAGAAGAGTAATGTGAAACCGTTTGTGGAGAATGGGAGCCGGAAATTGCATCATTGTGGAGTGAAAATATTTTATAAAATATAATTATAATTAGGGGTGTTTAAAATCGGATATTCGAAAATTCAGATAGTGATTTTCACTATCCGAAATCCGAATCCGAAATTTCGAATATCCGAAATTTTCGGATATCCAATATATCCGAAAATCCGAAATTTTGAAAAAAAAATATTTTTGTTTTGTTTTTTTATGTTATTTTTTGTTTTGTTTCAAATTTTATTATACATTTTGTTAACCACAATATTTAATATTTACATATATTTATCTAAATATGTTATAAAATCACCAAAATATTTACATTTACCTATAAAATAACTATAAAAACTAGAAAAAGAAACAAAAAATCGGATTTTCGGATAATCGAATATCCGAAATATCCGAATTTTCGAAGTATCACTATCCGAATCCGAATCCGAAAATGAAATTTCGGATATCCGAATTTTCGAATAATTTCAGATCTGATTTTCGGATTTTCGGATATTCGGATACGGATGTTCGGATACGGATTTCCGGATACAGATATTTTGAACACCCCTACTTATGGTCAAATTAAAACATTTATCATTGATTAACACAATTATTTAGTTTGTATGATATTTTTAATAGTGACATATGATATTTTATAATTAAGCTGGAAATGTATGATATTTTAAACTTTTGATATGATGTATATGAAATTATCTCCATGTATAGTTGATATAAATGCACGAACAAATAAATAATGTATAATGATTTTCTAAATTTTTTATGAATCAAATATGGATGAGAGATTTATACTCATGAATCACTCATTTATCATCCGAAATAATTGTGCATCTTGTAAATATAATAACCATATAGAACATTTCAAATGAAACATAAACTACAATATGAACATAACAAACTTATAGGACCTTTCGAATGAAACATCAACTACAATTATCTATTTAGCTTATATTGTGACTAGGAACGTACATATTATTTGTAAATGGACCTTCATTAAACCTAGTTAATTTTTATGATTGTATTCACAAAAATGTAATCTTAAGTGTAGTAACAAACATCCAATTACAAGAAATGAGTTTCATTTATGTAATTGATTCTTATGTTGTATATGAATATGTGAGAAACTATACGTTCCTTATATATTTTGAAGTTTGGCATTTTTTAATTAATGTTACTTCTCTTAATACCAAATGGATGTACATTTACTTACATCGGATATCGGTAATGAACTGTTTTTAAATGGATATAAATATTATTCTATAAAAAACAAATGAATATGAATTTAACATTGAAATGACTATTTGTCCATGAAAGAAGAAAGTCAGACAAGAAATTGCAAAATATACTATCTACGTGGAGTTGGACACGATAAATCTTATTTGCAAAGATAGTACTTTACCACCAGCCTACAAACGGTTATAGTAAAACATTATAAGAATTAAAATATACAACATAAAGTCGATGTTACTTTTTCGTCTCAAAATAATCGTTCACATATAAAAATACACTAAGTTGTTTAACTAAAAATGTGTTAATTATAACCTTTTTTTTTGTGCAAAAGTCATAAAATTTGACAATTAATTAATGATTTCATTTACGTTTGTAATAATTTTGATTACATATGTTGTGATAATCTTTAAGAATTATAACTATTAAATTAATTTTAGTCAAATTAAAAAGAATGGATAATAAAAATTAGGATGAAGAGTATCATTAGAGTAATTGATAAATAGGATAATTCACATCCTATTAGAAAAAAAATGCTAAAACTTGATACAATGAGTGATTTGAAAGTGTGAAAATGTGAAATGTATTAAAAATAGTCATTCCAAAACAAATTAAAATATAGTAAAAATCTCAATCGTCATTTTATTTCTATTTTGAGAGTGCTAGCAATCATAACACAACACCGAGGGTAAATCATAACACTGAAACCCTCGGTGTTATGACCACGTTAACATAACTCAACACATAACATAACACAAAAAATATCCTTCAACCATAACACGAAACTCTGGACCCATCTATTTATATTAAACTTTATAAATATTAGTTAAAAAAGATTAAGAAAAATTACATAACACACGCTACGTATTTAACACAGTCTTCATAACACCACCACCCATAAAATAAGATGACCAACCATTTTATAAAAACATAACACATACAATAACACCACCCATAAATGCCCTTTTATAAAAAGAGAAAGTATTTTTAAGGGAGATACATAGTGAACACAAGAGTAACAAACTTTTCTACACTTCCATTTCCCCTACTCCCAACCTACTTCTTCTCCTCCTCCTTCAAATTCTCTCTTCCCAAATTCTCCTTCAATTCTTTCTCTCTTTTCAACTAATCTTTTTCTCCAATTCAAAAATGTTAGTAAATCCAGACATGTATGAAGGAAGTGCTTGTTACGATCCGACTCATCTCGATTCGTTAATTCATAATCATAATCTTAATCAAGATGACAACAACAATCATCTCCATAACTTCAATCAACCTCCTAATTTCACCTCAATCGAATCATCCTCAACGCTCGATAATTATCATCATCATCATCTCATCAACATGGCTGAAATGGATCACCAAAACCAAATCATCCATGATCTCAACTGGGCAACAAACAACACAAATGATCATATTCAACTCGTAAACAATAACAACAACGTTAACATGTCTAGTTTAATCACACCACATCCCACCCCACCTGATCTTCTTAATCTTTTTCAACTACCAAGATGTTCCAACACTTCTATTTCTTTTTCAAACCCTAACCATATCGACCAAGCGTCATATGATCCTTTATTGCCTTTGAATCTCCCTCCACAACCTCCGTTTTTTCGTGAACTGCTTCATTCGTTGCCTAACGGGTATAATTTAAATGGCGGAGGCTCGATTTTTGGGGACATGGATATGGAAAGAGATCATCAGTTGTATCATGAAGGAGACGGGATTTTGAAATTTGGGAGTGATATTAATGGAATTGTTGGAAAAGCTAGAGGAGATGTTAAAGATACTAAACATTTTGCTACCGAAAAACATAGAAGACAACAATTGAACGGTAAATTTGATGCTTTGAAGAATTTGGTCCCTAATCCTACCAAGGTATAATCATCTCCTTTTATTTTATTTTATCTATTTTATGACCTGATTTAAACACAAATATTCATTACGAGTGAATTTCAATATTATGCGAAAATAGATAAAATAGAATGTATCGAAAAACATACACTATGTTTGTAAAGAGTTGTAAATGTGTCTAAATGTTAGCTTGTTTTTGTTTTATGAACAATTTATTTATAAACATGAAACAATGTCATATTATTTTCATCTAGAAAAAAGATGGGTTTAATTGAAAGTTAGTTGTTATATAATTATGAATTCTGTTTTGATTGTTAACAAAAGGCGGATAGAGCATCGGTAGTAGGAGATGCAATTGACTACATAAACGAGCTCAAACGAACTGTGGAGGAACTCTCGATTCTTGTTGAAAGAAAAAGATGCACTAGAGGAAGGATGAAAAAGCACAAAACCGAAGATGACTCAACACTAGATGTTGAAAGCATTAGCACAAGGCCGAATGGTGGTGGAGGAGATCATGATCAACAAGGACATAATGGAAATTCAACTTCTACGTTAAGAAGTTCGTGGCTTCAGAGAAAATCTAAGAACACAGAAGTCGATGTTCGAATCATTGATGATGAAGTTACTATCAAATTAGTCCAACAAAAGAAAATCAATTGCTTGTTGTTTGTTTCGAAAGTTCTTGATGAACTTCAATTGGATCTTCATCATGTTGGTGGTGGTCTAATTGGTGATTTCTATAGTTACCTATTCAATACCAAGGTACATGTGTTTAAAGCCTAGTTTCGCGATATTAACATTTACTTGACCTGTTGGGGATATTTTACCGGCTATTAAAAATAATTTTGGAAATGTTAATTTCATGCAGATTTGTGAAGGGTCATCAGTTTATGCAAGTGCTATTGCAAATAAGCTAATTGATGTGGTGGACACACATTATGCAAGTATCCCAGCCAATCCTGGGTACTAAGGAGGATATCCACAAGGTACAACTAACTATGCATAATGTACAATTTTTTATGCATTATGTACAACTCATGATAAACTGCCATATGATTGTTGGTCTTCTTTTTGTGAAAGTACAGTAGGACACAAATATCAGAATAACTACTTTTTAATTGCTCAATTAGGTAAGAAATTCGATAATGTACAACTAGCTATGCATAATGTACAACTAACTATGCATTTGCAAGTGCTCGAACTACTAGTTATTTAGGTAAAAAATTTACAATCTAATTTATGAATAAGGTAAAAGCTAACTGATTTTTGCAGTACAAGATTTGGGATAAAAAAAAACATAGGGCACAAATAAAAAAAAGGCATAGCTTATACCCACCCTCCCTAAATGGTTATGCAAACCCTCCCTAGCCCACTTTATGTCACATCTATGATGTCATAGATGTGACATTTCTTTGTCTTTTTGTCCTTTTTTGTCTTTTTTTTGTTATCGTTCTTTTTAATTTTTCAAATATCGTAAAATAACAAACATTATACATAATTTACCAAAAAAAAATTGTATATTAAAATGCAACATTCGTATTCTATTATTCACTTATCCGGTATAATAAAAAATATAGTGATGTAACGAACAAATAAATTATGTATTAATAAAAAAACATTATTATTCACATATTCGGTATAATAAAAAACAGTATTATTCTCATATTCGGTATAATTCGTATTTATTATTCACATATTTGGTAAAATCGAATGGACGGTAAAACATGATTTTTTCTGTTTTGCAACCTTCGTTTTTACCAAAAATGATATAAATAAATTTCTGAGCTTTTCGTTATTGTTATATGTTTATTAACAAAAAATTAACAAGAAAATAATAATTAAAAACTTGTATGTGTAACTATAAAATACATGTTATGTGTGAAACGGAGAGTTATTCATATTGTAGAATAATATTAAAAACCCGCCAGTATTTGTTTATAAAATCTAATAATTTCACCTTTTTTATAAAAAACAAGAGAAATATTTGAATAAAAGTAATGTGTTTTTATAAAAAAAATTCGTCGGATTTTATAAACTTTTGAAAAAAAAACATAAGTTATCAAAATCTGAAACGTTAAAACGATTAGAGATAAAGTTGACATAATGAATGACGTAAGGCAAAAAGAAAAAGAAGATGTGGCCGATGGTTGTAAGCTAGGGGTAATAGGACTTAAATATCTCTAATTATATTAATTGTGTAATCTTTTATTTTTATTTAATTTTTTTTTTATAAATTGTATTTAATTATTTAATGAAAATAAATATGAATTAATATTTATTTTAAAAATTTTAATATTGTAGGGAAAAATGAGTTGGCAAATAAATAAATAAGAATTAAATGAATATATAGTTTAGTAATTTCATTGTTAATTTTCAACATTAAAAGAAACACATCAAATGTTTTATTATAGATATAGATAAAATTTGACATAACGTTTTCCTAAGATTTATACAAATAGATAAAAAAAAAAAAAGTAGAACTTTTCCAAAATATTTTTCGTTTTCCCTTTTTCTTAGATATGCAAATATTATTTTAGAGATATAAATATTCACACCTTATACTTTTGTTTCTATAAAATTTGAATCTAGATCTATAAATTTATAAATCATTTCATATAACGTAAGACTATAAATATATATTTATTTCAAATTTGTTTACTAAATATTTAAGAAGATAAAGGTTTTATGATGGAAAATGTTATAAATAAAATAAAATAATAAGTTGTATATAATAGTGGAGTTGTGGGGTCACCAACTAAGAAAGTGGTACAAGCTAGGAGATAGGGGGTGGAGTAGGGAGGGTGGTCATAACAACACCCTAAAAAAAAATGTACTAATGTAGTGGTGTACCGATCAAGTTACGGTTCGTTAAACTTTAAAGACGTTTTCATCAATCAAAAATGTCATTATACTTTCTATAAAATGTTTGTATATAAATACGTAAAACAAGTTTATATATAATTATATAAATCTAACCAAGATTCAAGAATGACATTAATCATCTTTAACTGAATTTAATTTTGGTTGTAAACATTAGTATATGTTTCTAGATTTGGGCATGCAGAGTATTTGATTTTTTACCTGCAATTTTGTTTATTTGCATAGAATTGGGACACATTCATTATATAAAAGCTGCATACTGTATATTTCTTGTTTGGGAAATTTTCTACTTACTTCCAAAAGTTACACAACATTTAAAATATTTTTTTAAAAATTAATTATAAAACAAAACTCTGGATTGTTTTAAAAATTACTCACCAGAATAATCAATATCACTTACATTTTATAAAAATAATCACTTGATTCGTGACGAATTTCTCGCGACACTTTATCGTTGCGAGAATTACATAAAACAAAATCAGACCAATAAAAATCAGACACATCGTCGCGAAAATGAATAATGACGCGAGAAATCCGTCGCGAATTAGGTGATTATTTTTATAAAGTGTAAGTGATAGGTGATTATTTTAGTAATTTGTTCTTGTTTTAAATTATAGCTAGTAGCTTAATTGTAGTTTTGTAACTTTTTGTAGTTTTGTTAACTACTAATCTATAAGTAACTTTACTACCATTTATTAGAGGGTAATGGTTAGTTAGTATAGGGTTTATATATCTCTTTATATATGGGAAAGTCTTTACTATTGGCGTTTACTAGAGTATATATATCATTTGTACGAAAATATATATAGTCACCATTTACATATAGTTTTAATTAGATTTCATTGTATACAGAAAAAAATAAGTGATTATTTTTTGCTTACTAATTCGGGGTTGTTTTATTGCAGTGACCAAATTAAGGGGCAGGAAAGAAAATAGCATTAGGGGAGGCATGATCTTTGATGATTTGGTTTAGTTTAATCACTAATTAATATTAGAAATAAAGGCATGGGTAGTTTGGACAATAACAATATGTTTGTTCCATAATATTTTAGGATTTCCGTTTCTATTTTATGACTTGTTTAAATCTGAAATTATGTGAAAAAATGACATTTGAAATGGGATTTATCATATCGTATCTTTAATTCTTTAATATATAATAAAATATGGGCCTTAAATGCCACATGACGAAATAAGATCCGTTGGATGGGTTAACTTCTTTGATGTCAGCCGTTAGATCAGATTGATGATGTTATTAAAGATTATTTTTCATTTTACACCCTCTTACAATACATAATTACATTATCTCTTTCATTCAATCTCTACTAAATTAAAAACATAATTATAACTTATTTAAAGAATCGCTCAATTTGTACTATAGTTTATCTTATTATTATTCTAAGATCTCCTAATACAAAATATCAAAACATTGTATAAAGATAAAAGTGTATATGTTATTATAACTATAAATAATATGTGTATAAACGTAAAAGTATATATATGTATGATACGTACCACATAATTTTTTCATAATAAATTAAAATCTACATAAACATAAAATTTATGATTCAATTTTTATCTTTTTCCACGCTATCGCGGGACAATAATCTAGTTAGTTATAATACTAAAATATAATCGCCAAAATTTAATTTTCCATTATTAGTTCAAGTTCATTTATTTTCTCGAGATTTTCCTTCTGTTTTCCGTTCAAAGGATGATAGTTAGTTTGCAAGAAAAAACACATAGAATTTGACCACTTAATACGGTTCACGAACTCCAATTTGGCATATCGTCGTTGTTTTTTTTTTTTTTTTAATTTAAAGTAGGTTATTACCGGTATAATATATGAGCTGGTTTAATAAACTATACAAATATAAATAAGTTATTCATAATCAAGACTTTTAGGTTTGATGGATTAGTCGTAGTCTGAGTTCAGGATGGTCGTTTATCCCCCCTAACACTTTTATCAGTTGACAAACTTCAATAATGAAATCAGAGTTTATAACATTCGTTTATTAGTTAAAGGATGTATGTATTGAAAATGTATATTAAATGTACATGAACATAACATACAAAGCAAGCTTTTCTAAAAAAAAAAAAAAAAAAAAAAATAACATACAAAGCAAAGCACTCTATGGGTTGTCGTTTGAAAATTCGAGGTAGTCGGTCTTATACACTCTAATTTCATTGTTAAAAGATGTATGTATTAAGTAAACAGATTACTGTGTCAAACGGTTTGGCGTGTCAAAATTCAAGTCAGTTGGCCATAACCTTGCGTTGTCGTGTTTTAATGTATTATGTGTTGTAGCTTTATTCTTCGATTCGCAGGAAAAGCGGGAATAGATTTACCGCAAAAATAGATGTACCAATTTGAACCGTACTTGTGCAATCCTGTCAAGTTTAGCTATATTTTTTCTTTAATGGGTAAAAAATGGTTAAATCTAAAAAAGAGTAGCTGTAACAAAAAGAGGGAAAAGGATTCTAAACTCAAAAGTCACTCAAAGTGTATTCATAATGCAAAAAACTCTTCTTAGGGTTGATCCTCAACATAGTTTTTCCAAAAAACAAATGTAATTAGAGTGTCAAATGTAAAATGCAAAAGTTAATAATAATATAATGTTTAAATATAAATGATTTTGAAGATTTTACGAATTAAACTATATTTCAGACAACTTTCGACCTGTTTTACCGCCCATTTGATTTGTTTCCTTTTTTCGCTATTCTATTATACTTATTTTGACTGGATAGAGATACAATATGACCTGAATAACCCATTCACAATTAGTAAATGGGTCTAAATCGTCCCTTTTAATATGAATCATAGAATGATTTAGTTATTAAGCTGACATCAAGTTTGTATTGGACTTGTAGGACTGGATTCCTTTGACTAAATCGGCCAACGGTAATGATCCAACATACTTTTTCGATCATTTTTCGATTTCCATAACCAAATTGTTCATTGACTTCAATCCACGGACGACTGGTGTGAATCAAATTAGCAACCAAAACAAGTAACAAACACTTAAATCTTGCGTAAAATAATAAACAACAATCACAGGGAGTAAAATTTGTCCCTTTGTAGTTTTCTATTAAATTTGATAATACGGGTCATTTTTGTTCGCTGATGAATGATGATCATAAAATTTGTCCCTTATTTCATTCAACAATCACAGGGACTAAAGTAATTTACTAAACGAAATAGAAAAATAAATTTCAACATTGAAAATTAATAATCAAAATACAGATTAAGACTTACAAACAAAGTTTTTGTGAAATAACATCATAATCATAACTACAACCTTGCTACCTTCCGACTCTCGTTGCTGTCCTGTCTTTTTCTCTTGTTTCTTCCATTACCATGCGGAGATACAAGGCTTTCCACATATATAGGGGCACCGATATCTTCAGAATTTGTCAAAAACCATACATTAAAATTATTCCGTACACCGGTATCTTCCCAAGTTGTCGACATCCATATATTTGGATCCTTAATAGAAGACCTGTATCGATGGTAACTGTATGTCCAGTCTGTTTGCAAGTAGCTTGAAAAATCATCATCCAGTTGTTTCCAGTACTCTCCTCCTACATCGATATCGTTGTTTTTCAACACCCATTTTTCAAACTTAGGCCCCGAAGATTGAAATATGCATAAACAGTCGTTAATAATCCCCAATCTCATATGCTTAGTAAACTTATATCCCGCTGAATCAGGTTGCGAGATTTCTGAGAATTCCTCTTTAGATAAATCAAACTCGATAAGTCTCACTTCCTTATCATATTCATCCATCATAAACCAGTAAAGCTTGCCATTACATAAAGTACCAACTGCATTTTTTCTTTCTAAAAACGAATAATCAATTTCTTCGCTAACTCTCCATACATTAGATTTCAAATTTAACACCAGAAAACGTGTGTTACGATTATAAGCAGCAAACCCTAATACAACCTTATAATCATCAATAGACGAATCATATCCAAAACCCGTACATAATATCTCCGGCTCGTCATCCATACAATATAACTCCATTTTCACCTCACAAAAATCAGGATTTGTTACTTTTTTTACCTCTCTAGTTGACGGATTAAAAACGAAAAACTCCCTATTATTATCCGAGATACAAACTAAACCATTCGAAGAACCAACCACGTAAGTAAAATCATGAACTTCATATAGATTGGAAACGTCATAAAACATCCAAGCAGTCCTATCGATTCTCCGTTCTTTGTTTTTACTATTATGAAGATGAGATTTAACGAAACGAGATTTTGAGATTAAAGAATGCCATGATACGGGTTTGTACGAGATGAGATCTTTAACGTCTTGTTTCACGAGAATTTGCTCCACGATATCGTTTGGGAGGATAACTTGTGCCATTTGATCGACTATTTTCTTTCCCTTCGTAACTATCGAATCGAAATAAAGATAAGTGTTGAGATAAAGAGTTACTGCTGGTTGTTAGTTTATATATAGGGTCGGTCATGGAAACTTGTGGAGCAAGTTCTATAACTATTTTAGGTAACCGACTTAATAACAAAGTACAATATATTTACAGTTGACTAAAAGTGCCAAAACAAAGAAATCTTACAAAAAGGGTTTCTTTAATTATCCGGAATACTTAGTTTATTAACTGTTTTAATTATTACTTATAGAAATTTTAAAATGTGGATTTAGAAGTAATGGGTTCATAGCTTAAAATAAAATTAAAGTTGTATTAAAATCAAAAATATATAAATAATGTATTTTATAAACCCAAATCAGTTCGGGTCAAGCGATACTATTTTACATAAACTAGCTTTGCTTTTGTATTTTAGTAATCTGGTTTAAAAGAATATATATATAGATTAAAAAACAATATAAAAGTCGAGAGATATTGAATTTGTAAGATGATAGCATAACTAATATGCAGAGTTAAATTATAACGAATTATGTATGAAAACACTAAGTTAGGGAACACTAGATGGACAATAACAAATTAGATCTTTATGCAATAGCGCTTAACACGTTAATCAACTTATTAATAAAAGAAAATGGACAAGAAATTGTTTTTGAGTCAATCCGATCAAAACTAAAATAAACTATTTTGTTTTGGCTTGTCTTTTTTTTCTACTCCTATCATAGCATTACTGTATGTGTTGTCGTCCATTCAAATCATGATACAAAACTTCCCAAAAAATGATTATGAATTAAAATTATGACTAAATTCCACTAGTAATTTCTATCACTCAAGAAAATAAAAATCATGGTTAGGATAAATAATATACAAACCCGGATTTTATCCCTAAGGGGTGTAACTCGTCCTTCATTACCCTTATCCCAAAAGTCAAAGACCCGCTTAAAGTAATTGATTATCACCCTATTAGTCAAATCAGATGTTAATATAAGATTATTTGTAAGGCTCATGCTATCCAGATTTCTAAGGTAATAGACGCGGTAGTTAGGAAAATGCAAACGACTTACATAAAAAATCGCCTAATTATAGACGGGTCTTCTTATTGTAGACGAAGTCATCTCGTGGAGAAAGAAAAAGAAAAAAAGTGCCATGTTTTTTAGGATCGACTTTGAAAAGGCATTTGACTCTATTAATTGGCTTTTCTTGGACGGGGTAATGGGTCAAATGGAGTTCTCTCCTACGTGGAGGAAGTGGATTGAAGGTTGTCTTGAAAACGTGCATGGCTCGGTTTTCGTTAATGGCTCACCAACGATTGAATTCTCCAATTCAAAAAGGTCTAAGGAAAGGGGATCCACTCTCTCCGTTTATTTTTACCTTGGCAATTCAATGTTACCATGTAAGGAGCTAAAAATAAAGATTTTTTTTTCGTTGTATCAAAATTGGGAAAGATAAATTCCGATCTCTCACCTTTAATATGCCGACAATGCCCTCATTTTAGGAGAGCGGAGTAGTGGGAATGCGAGAAACCTCTCTAGAATACTAACATGCTTCTACATGGCTTTTAGTTTAAAAGTGATTTTTTTTAAAAGTACACTTTTTGGCATTGGCGTTACACAATTGAAGGTTAGTAATCTTTGTTCTATTATTGGTTGTAGATCTTCTACGTTTCCGACCATATACCTTGGTCTTCCCGATCGGTAACATCATGCGTAATTATGAGAATTGGGAGCCCATTATATGAGTAAATTCAAAATAAGATAATCGTCTTGGAAGTCCAATATCCTATCGTTTGGGGGGGGGGGACTCATTCTTATTAAGCTGGTTCTCGATGGTCTCGGGAACTACTACTTCTCTATCTTTAAAGGTCCAAAATAGGTGATTCATAAGCTTGAGAGCTTAAGAAGTAATTTCTTTTGGGGAGGGAATGCAGAGGAGAGAAAGATTTCTTGGATTGCTTGGAATAAGGTACTCCTACCTCTTAATCATGGAATGATCGGAGTTGGTAGTCTACTTTCAAGTAACCTGTGATGTTAGCTAAATGGTGGTGGAGACATAAAAGAAGAACCCGATGCACTATGGTGTACGTCCTAAATTCTAAGGTTCCTATTCGCCGGTCTTTGGTAGTTACTTCCTTGTTGATAAGCTCGACCTTGAGAAGAAGCTCGATAACCTTGCCCTTGCTGATCGTTCCTTTGACCTTGGAAAGTCCTACGTTATTCATGAGAATGTTGACCACACTCTCGAGCAAAATGCCCAAAGTTATTACATATGTGGCATTTGACCTTGGATTTGTCAAATCCCATTCCAGTCGGCTATCTCATATGCTTTTTCCATTGATGATCTATCTCCTCCAAATCATCTTGATCATACACTTATTCAACCATGTCGAAGTTTGAAATTCGACCTCCGATCAAATCATCTCATGTTGTAAGAAAGCATGACTGAATTCTTTCATGTTCACCTTGCAAGGAATCGGAATCAAGAAAAGAAGATGCTTGAGACTTCAAGAGTGAAGGAAAGGCTTGAGTTTCCTTGCCTTTTAACTGAAAACTTACAAAGGTTGGACAACCGGTTGAGGTGGAAATTGGAGCATTTTGGTTTACTTGAAAGCTTGGTGCGGAAGCATATTGACTTGAAGAACTAGAAATGGACAATCCCGCTAGAGACGGTGGTTGCATTTGCTGAAACATGACATCCGAGAGGAAAGCAAATCCCGAATTGTCATGCTGAGTCATGTCTCGAGTTTGATAGCCACTAGCGAAGGCCTTTTGTTGCATCTAAAGATTCGCTATTTTTAGTTTTTCGATTAACTCCTCAAAATCCAAATCTCTGAGTTCAGCTTTATCTTTCAGGAGAAAAACACGGATCTCCCAGTGTGAAGGCAAACTATTCATAAAACGAGTGATTACATCAATATTTTCATAAGTAACTTTAAGGTCATACAAATCATTCGTTAATCTAAAGAATCTAGAAATTAGCATATCAAGAAGTAAATTTGTCAAATTGTTTCTTTAATAAATCTGCTCCGACCAACTTCATAGCTTCAGTTCCGCCATATCTCTTGATGATTGCATTCCAAATATCGTAGGGTGTTTCATGTTGTCTAAAAACCGATTTCATCTCACTTGTTAAGCAAAGTTGAATCGATCCTAGTGCCTTATGATCTTTGGGATAGACTGCTCTCTCAGCATCAGTATATGCTTCCATCGCCCTCGGTGTTCGCACTCCAGTTGTTGCATTTACGTCCACAGGAGCAACAAACTTTGTGAGAATAGGTATCCACATTCCTGAGTCGGAATATGCTACGTACGTTTTGAAACTTGATACCCTCTCCTCAAGAGTACGATTAGGATCGTCCTTAGGCAGAAATAGACGATTCCGGTTGATCTCCATATCGTACGAAGCCGTTTTCGTAATAAGAGTCATATCAATCACTAAACTAACTTTAAACAACGAGAAAACCTGAATATCCGAATAATCAACCAATCAAAAACCCGAATACACAAATCTTCACTCGAACGAATACCCGAACAGTCAACACACGAACAACCGAATACCCGAACAATCAAACAAACACTATTACAAACACCCGAATCTTCAACACAAACTTGAATACTCGAACCTTCAATCAAAAAACTAAATAGCCGAAATGAAGAGATTACCAACTAAAAGACCCGAAATTCCAAACTTAATAACTACCTAACAATCCTAACGACAAGTGTTGCGCAGGAGTTGGGAAACTCAGACGAGTGTTCGCAACTCAGAAGAGTGTTGCATAACTCAGACGAGTGTTGCACAGGTTGTTGCGTTGGGTAGCATTGTTGCGATACGTAACACGTTGTTGGCTACGTATCAGTTGCGTGACAAGGAAATGAGTTGCATGACAGCTGTTGCGCTGAAAATTTTGTGACAGAGTTTTGCACAAGTCGTCGAAAATCAAATTTAAGATTTAGGACACGATCTCTTCCAGATATGATATAGATGATAACACTAACCTGCATCTTCAATTTTAGCCCCAAACAACCACATAAACGTCCTTGATCTAAAAAATAGTACGAAAACTCAAATCCTAGATCTACACCTAAATAAGCCGTGAAATCACCGTAAAGGGTCCAAAAACCTCTATAACAAGTATAGAGGCTCTGATACCACTTGTTTGTCGCTTTCCGTGGACCTTGATTTGGATCCAAACAGTTGAAAGATGCAAAATCTCTTTCAAGTGACTAACTATGGTGAAATACACAATATAACCGAATGATTGATATTATTAAGCTTACTTAATGTTGTACAATACGAATAATATCAAATACGTTCGATTACAAAGATTGTGAACCGTTTTAAGTGTTGTTACGCAAACTTTTTCTCTCTCTAGCGCAACACCACTTCCTCTAGAAACGGATGCATTTATGACTAGTTGGTGGGGTATTTATGGTACTCACCTAACGCAAACGTTGTTACACAGCCGTAACCCCCAGAATGGGTGTTACGCAGCGCAACACTCTGTTGCGCAGTGCAACAGTGGTGTTGCGCCACTTTGGTGTTGCATTGTGCAACACCAATCGTAACAACGGTAAAATGCGTCGAAACGCTTTACAACTCGATCTATAAACATGCTAGTCTTCACGACACATTCCTATGCTAAATACAAACTACAAACAATGACGGTTATGCTCCAACAGAGGAGGTCAAGGACGATGAGATAGTCCGACGATCAATTCCGAATGATGAGGTTGAATATAATAATATTTTGAATGCATCACACCTGCTCAATATTCTCTTTCATGTTTTGGAAATGATGATGGAGTTCTATGTTGGTATTGAATACATGTACTTTCATGCTACATGCAAACGTTGTCATTTAGCAGCACCTTTGATACTATGGAGGATTAACACAAATTTAAGGGAAATACTGACATATTCATTAGATTCTCCATGGCTAACGGTGCTAGAAGGTAATCAAGGCATCATGAATTTTACAGATCCAATATTTGGTGACAAGTACCACATGAAAACATTACCGATATCTATTCACGATAAGGAATTAATATGTTGTTCAAGGTTTGGTTGGCTGTTTTTTTATAGTATTTCAGAATACCTAATGTTCTTCAACCCCTTCACAAGTGATGTTCGCCAGCTTCCAATAACGTCTCTTTTAATGCAAAACATATGCTTCTCGGCACTTCCTACTTCCCCTAATTGTATGGTGGTTTGATTTACATCAGATGGCGGAGGGCATGCTTATATCCTCAACAACATAGATTTGATCTGGATTATGGTGGTGATGCTCCATATGCCTTTTGTTTTCCGGCTTTCTTTGGCCAAGATCTTTATGCCTTGTGTAATCAAGGAGGACATGTTGTTTTCAAACAAATAAGCATAGATAATTTCTCTTGGGAGGTTGTTGTGGCTGAACCCCCAACACGTCATTTAAATTATTTCATTTAATATTTCCTTGTGAAATGTGGCCAACATCTTTTTCTCGTCAACATGGGCGAGTTTGGAAACTCGGTTGAGGTATTCAAGTTAAATGATTTAACGAAAGAGTGGAAAAAAATAGAATCCTTAGGGAAACACATGATATATATATATATATATATATATATATATATATATATATATATATATATATATATATATATATATATATATATATATATATATATATATATATATATATGTGGTGCAACATGTCTCTACATTGAAGGGAAAACACCACAAATGCAAAATAAGATCTATTTTCCACGATTACATTTAAAGAACGGCCATATAGTGTTTTATTCACTCGAAAAATGCAAGTATCACACATTTTATGGCATACATATTGGAGAAAGCTTTGATTCTTTATATGGAACAAAATATTTTCTCGGCCCTCAGGCGTGGATTGAACGAGATTGGTAGAACCTAACTTCATTGGTAAGGTTACTATGTTTTGTATTTTTTTTTCCTTTTCTTTTTCGCTTTTGGTTTGTTTTGTAATAACTGAACATCATATTCAACACATTGGGTATTAAAAATTGAATGTTTAGATTATGTCCTTCATTAAGTGTGTTATATGCTAAAAATGTTGTTTTTCACTCAGCATGACATCCTGATCTTTTTTAGGGATTTTTAGATTTCGGTATCAACTTCATAGGTGATTTTGATGACCTAACAGCTTCCTCTTCTATATATAATAAAAATTAGATGTTACTAACCACAAGAATACAAACCTACCATAGAGATAGAGTATGTTAACTAACAGGCTGCAACATCATTTGTTTTTTAGAAGCCTATAAATGAAGTAACATGGCCAGCAAGCTTCACATGAAGTACCTTAGTTTTTTTTGGCTCAGGAATGCATGCTACAACCGGCGGAAGCAATGGTCCCTGCAAAAACATAGAAACATGTTTAACACGAAGAAAATAGGCTTTTGCAAAAATGTTGAAAAACGTGTTTAATTTAGAAGATAGGAGACATGGGCTAGCTAAATACATAACTTTATCGCATCCAATATGGTGGACGCTCGCAACTTTTCTCAACGAAGTCACTTTGTACATCAACAACTCATCATCCTCTTCTTTTCCTCCTTCAGCTGCAAACATAATTTTTTACCCTTCCAAAACAAAAACTTGAACTTTATAACCAATGAAAACTTGCCTAAATAAACCAAAATTGATTAACTTTCTTGGAGAGGAATCACTTAATATCATCCCTTTGATGAAATGTGGCAACCGTCTTATTTCAGGTGAAAACCGCATTCTCTATCTTTGACTCAACTTTAAATTCATTTTATTATTACTTGTCTCGTTAACTCGAGTGCGTAGAATCGAACTCGGAATCACATAAATGAATCCTAATACCAAGTAAACACTTAGTGAACTTGTCTAAGTTCCTATCTTATATAAACGGAAACTTTTAACAAACGAAAACGCTTAACATTGGAACGAACAAAAAAAAAAAAAAAAGGCAAAAGTCTGCCACTCCAGCCGCGCCGCGGACAGGCCACCGCGCCGCGGTGGAGTGCGCAGACAGCACTTTGGTTAATTTTAAAAACTTAACCAAACGGGCCAAAACATAAAACAACGTTTTGCCCCAGCCTCTTAGAGCCCAAGGCCTGCTTAAATGACCAGTGATGTTAATTTAGAACATTTATAACATCACACAATTACAACACAAACACACACACACAAACAAACACTCTTACTACTCTCTCTCTCTTTGCTACAAACTCAAGAACAAACACCACTCATTTCCTCTTCATTTACAGTAACTTACACTTCAAAAACTCAGAAAAATCATCCACCTAAACACATCAAAATCGTCCATCAAGTAGGAAGGAAGAAAGGGGTAACATTTCATTGGGTTAAAAGTGCATTTTCTAAGCATTTGGGTTAAAAATCATCAAGGGCTCACTCCAACCATCTTCAAATCACTTTACTCTCGGTATAAATCCTTTTAATCTTCTGTCTTTACAACATATACTCATTGCATGCATCATCCATCACCTAAAAATGAATTTGTATGGAGATTTTGAGTCATTTATGAACAAAAACGGGTTTTTACAAATTGCATGGTTAGATCCTTAAATTGGTGGTTAAAAACACTAAATAAACTATAAGACATCAACTATTTAAGTTTATATCTGGTTGCATGTCAAGATCCAACTTAAAAACATCAAATTTCTTCAAAAACGAGTCTTGGTCAAAACTGCTGTCATCCCACCGCGGCGCGGTCATGCTGCTGACAGACTGCACAAATTGCTAAGTTTAAACCATTTTGGATCGTAACTTTAAACGTGTTATCTAAACTTTTGTTCGGAACTGAGAATTAAATGAGCAAGTTTTATATTACATTGTGTTCGGAATAATATGAAATGTGTTCATTGAATTGGTTAAGCGGGAAAGTGTACTAATATTGGAATTAATGATTTTGGCGCGGAAGCGCTGCCCAATTTTCAATAGACCCAAACCCGACACTTAACATATAAACACCTAAACATTAATACTCATTAAACCTTGGTATTTCATTAGGATTCCCGTGATTCCGGTCCGTCTCGATTACCTTCCGCACTCGTAGCTCTTCTTCGCAAACAGTGAGTTACAACCCCACTTATTTACTGTTTTCAAATATCTTTTGGGGGAAACAAGAGATCTAAATGAACTGTTATGAACTTTTGTACGATTATGAACTCTATTGAACGTTTTTGTGAAACTTATACTTATTTAGTTTTATGGCCGTTTGGCCTATGATAAACTAATGGTTTGCCACCTTTACTCGGCTTTTGATTCAAACTTATATTAAACTCATTCAATGCCACACTCGGCACTCGTATGTACTTTGATTGATCGTATAACTAACGTGACTCTTGAGGGATATAACTAACCATAAGTGACTACTACTAGTTGGAATAAAATGAAACATCAGTGCCCATCTTGCAACACACTATTAGCTTTGATAAGCCGTTTAGTAACTATGAGTATCGATACTTAGGAAATAACCGTTCCTTGCTTAGGCGGCAACTTAAGTACATATTACTTGATCAGAAATGACTCCCCGTAAGTAGTCGGGGTAAGGGGCCTCACGGTTGGTAATTCGGTTTAGTGTGAACATTTAAGTTATATTATGCCAAGTAGTCGTTATACAAGGATTCAATCAATAGTTTACTTATCTTGCGCGTATAGAGTTATACGACTTCCGCAACTATCTTTTAATCAACTGTTTTGGTTCGAACTATTCTTTAAGTATTGTTCTACTTTTAGAAACTTATAAGTATAGATATACTTAACTCAAACCTTTTTAGTCGAGGACTAGAAAACTGTAACTCACTCACTACTTTATTGTAGTTGACACTTTATCTCTTGTTTCAGGAAATCAAATGTAAGCAATGAAGTGCAATAGTTGGATGGGTCTGGAATGTCATGTGGAGTCAAGAATCGGGAGAAGACCTATTTTGAATATGTTTTTGGGAATTTTATCAAACAATTTATTATGTTGTTTCGTGATGTACTTTTCAACACTTGGTTATCTTTAAACTGTAAACTCTTATTTTACTCGTAATGACTTGAAACCGTATGTTTTTATTTATAACTCGTGTGATGATATCTTGGCTCTTCACATTCCGTGTTTCCGCTTTAGCGGGGTGTGACAGACTTGGTATCAGAGCACTGGTTATAGCGAAAACGGTTTTGAGAATTTTTCAAAATTTTTGAAACCAAACTATAACCAAGGCTTCTCAGAAAAATCTTTCACGAGCTTTCAAACTTTAGTAGATTAATTCCGCAATCGCATGGTTTGCTTTTAACTAGGCGTAACTTGATCAACTATGCCTAGTTCAAAATAAATTCTGCGAGAACGGAAAGTAATTGCTATTATCAAACGGTTTTCGAGTCGAAAAATTCCCGGTCTTATTCCTTCCCGATTCTCACGTGACTGACCCATACATGCACTTTCGTTTACATTTTTCCTTATTTCCTGTACTCACGTAACGTATTATTCGCAGATCCGACATGTCTCAGTCTTCGCACTCACGATCTCAGTCCCGCTCACTTTCTCGACTAGCGTCCTCCCCCGGACCATCTGAGGATCCCGCAGCATCCGAGAGTCATCGTCACCAGACGACTGACCCGACTGAGGAGAGCTCGATGGCGTACTCCAGCAGCATGGGTACCTCCAGCCCGAGGACTGCGCTACCAGTTGCACCACCGGCACCCGTTGAGGCACCGCCCCAGCGGCGTGGACCTCGTGTCGTTACGACGGCATGCAAGCAGGTCGTCCTTCCAGGTCGGATACCTGACAGGATGGCCGCACAGCAGGCCGGATCATCCAGACCCACGCCTTCACACCTCTCGTTCGGTCATCCACATCCCGAGGCACCGCGCACTTCCATGCTTGACCACTACTCGTGGGAGCGTCATCTCGAGCGCGAGGAAATGCAGCGTGCCCGCGACGCTGAAGCAGCCAGGCAAAGGATGCCGCCTACCCAACAGCTACCCCCTCCTGCCGCATTCTTGCACCTTCACCGCGAGGTAAGGGGACTATCCGAGGAGGCCCAGCAACAAGGGCTTCTCCTCTGTGAGGTCTCTGATGCCGCGCATCGATTGTCGGAGCAGGCATTGCGACACCTCTCTACGGATCAGGCCACTGCCCGGACGGTGCAACGTCTGGTGGGAGTTTGCTTGGTTATGGGGACCCTCTTGGCGGTTGTTATCACCAAGATGCTTTTCGAGAAGCGCCGTTAGTTATCTTCTTTTACTTATTGTATTGTAGGCTCGAGTTGTAATTTTCCAGTGTACACAACTCAAAGCCATATCTATTTTATTTCCATATGTATTGTACTTGTATTCCATTCTCATTTTGAACCTTGTACTCAACTCTATATTATTAATGAATGGAAATTCTACCTTATTATCTATTTGTGCTATTATCGTGTGAATCTTTAGTTATCATTAAATTGTATTTCTTACGTGTAAATCTTGTTGCGTGAATTTCTTGAATCTCTGTCGTGCGTGTCCTATCTATTCTATTACTTTACTCTTGCGGGATTGTTGTCTTATACATTGAAATATACTCTTATCATACTCTAATCGTGCGATCTAAACTGAATCTGTTGTCTGTTGTCTGTTGAAGAACCATGGCACCCCGGACCAACGCCAGTATCATCGCTGAGCAAGTCGCTGAGCAGTTGAATGCAGCGATGCCCAACATGATCGCTCAGATCACGGCGGGAATCAATGCCAACGTCAACAACCACCAGCGACAGCAACAGCAACAACAGAACAACAACCAGAATCAAGACAACAACCAGAATCAGAACAACAACCAAAACCAGAACAACAACAACAACCGAAACCAAAATCAACACCAGCACCAAAACCCTCCCGCTTGCACTTACAAAAGCTTCATGGCATGCAAGCCCAAAGAGTTCCACGGCACCTCCGGAGCTGTAGGACTTGTGTCCTGGTTCGAGAGCATCGAATACATTAGCAAGTGTGCCGAGGCCGACAAGGTAGAGTACGCCTCATGCGTACTACATGGGAAGGCTCTTTCATGGTGGAACAATGTGGTTCGGACCAGAGG
This sequence comes from Senecio squalidus, assembly GCA_910822075.1. Taxonomy (NCBI): domain Eukaryota; kingdom Viridiplantae; phylum Streptophyta; class Magnoliopsida; order Asterales; family Asteraceae; genus Senecio; species Senecio squalidus. The sequence goes on along the minus strand of CAJVGC010000508.1, from coordinate 37,330,207 downwards.
GCGGGACACCGCCTATGCTCTCTCCTGGGACCAATTCAAAAATCTTTTGATTGCAGAGTATTGTCCTAAGGGAGAAATCAAGAAGCTTGAGGCGGAATTGTGGAACCTCATGATGGTCGGGAATGACATCGAGGGGTACACCACCAGATTTCATGAACTGGACCGACTGGTTCCGAGACTAGTAACCCCCGAGGAAAACCGCATTGACCGTTACGTTTCTGTCTAGTTCCCGAGATCCGGGGAAATGTCCTCTCTGCTGAACCTCAAACCCTTCAGAGCGCCATCATTCTGGCGTACAGACTCACCAGCGATCTCCTCTCCGCTGTAGCACCCTCCAAGAAGGAGGAAGGAGAGAAAAGGAAGGCAGATCAGAACCCTCGGAGAAACAACAAGAAACAGCCAACTACGCGGTGACTGCTGCACCACCACCACCACCACCAGCTGGGAACCGAAGCTACACGGGGACGAACCCCAAGTGCAATAAGTGCAACTTCCATCACCACGGGAATTGCCCGGTATGTTCAAAGTGCCAGAAGGTGGGGCACTTCTCCAAGTATTGTTCAGAGAAAACTGTGATTCAGGGTCAGAAGCCGGTGTGCTTCGAGTGTGGAAGCGATCAACACTTCCGTAACGCCTGCCCCAAGCTTCAGAATGCTCAACCCAACCAAGGAGGTCGGGGTCGCGGACGTGCTTTCGCACTTACAGCCGAAGAGGCTCGACAGGACCCGAATGCGGTGAACGGTACGTTTTCTGTAAACAACCACTATGCATCTGTATTGTTCGATTCTGGAGCAGAAAGAAGCTTCGTATCCTTAGAGTTTAGACCCTTCATTAATTTAGGATCTAAGATTCTTAAGGATAGCTTCACCGTAGAGTATGCCAACGGTCAGGAATTTGAGGCGTAGGATGTTCAATATGCCTAGCTGATAAAACGTTTCCCATTGATTTAATTCCAATTGAGCTGAAGAGCTTTGACATCATAGTCGGAATGGACTGGTTATCTCGGTTCCGGGCCGAGATCGTCTGTTTCGACAAACTTATTCGTATCCCTCTATCAGACGGCGAAACCCTTGTCGTGCAAGGCGACAAACCGGGCCAACGACTTCGCATCGTCTCCAGCGTTAAAATGCACAAGTACCTCAAAAAGGATTTTGATGCATTCCTAGCGCATGTCATCGAGCGTAAGCCTAAGGAAAACCGAGTACAAGATATTCCCGTAGTCAAGGATCATCCAGAAGTCTTTCCTGAGGATCTACCCGGGTTACCCCCACATCGACAAGTGGAATTCCGAATAGACCTAGTTCCTGGCGCAGCACCGGTTGCCAAGACGCCGTACCGTCTAGCACCCCCGAAATGCAAGAGCTATCTAAGCAGCTACAGGAACTCTTGGACCACGGTCTTATTCGTCCAGCTCGTCCCCCTGGGGAGCCCCAATCCTCTTCGTCAAAAAGAAAGACGGATCCTTCCGAATGTGCATCGATTACCGAGAACTGAACAAACTGACCGTCAAGAACCGATACCCACTTCCGAGGATCGATGATCTGTTCGATCAGTTGCAGGGTGCAACTTACTTTTCTAAGATCGACCTCCGCTCGGGTTATCACCAGGTTCGAGTCAGTGAAAACGATATTCCAAAAACCGCTTTCCGAACCCGATACGGACATTACGAATTTCTCGTCATGCCATTTGGTCTGACCAACGCACCAGCGGTGTTCATGGATCTGATGAACAGGGTGTGTCGACCGTATTTGGACAAATTCGTAATCGTATTCATAGATGACATCCTCATCTACTCTAGGAACAAGGAGGACCATGCGAAGCATCTGAAACTCATCCTCGAACTCCTTAAGGATCAGAAACTTTACGCCAAATTCTCGAAGTGCGAATTCTGGCTCCGAGAAGTACACTTCCTAGGCCATGTAATCAACCAAGAGGGAATTCATGTCGATCCAGCAAAGATCGAAGCGATTGAGAAATGGCAAGCCCCCACGACTCCCACCGAAATCCGACAGTTCTTAGGATTGGCGGGCTATTACCGGAGATTCATCAAAAATTTCTCGAAAATCGCTAAGCCACTGACCGAACTCACTCAAAAGGATAAGGACTTCACCTGGGGAGAACAACAGGATGAATCCTTCCAGAAACTGAAGCATGAACTGTGCCATGCACCGATTCTGTCCCTACCGGAGGGTACAGATAATTTTGTAGTGTTTTGCGATGCGTCTCACCAAGGACTTGGGTGTGTCCTTATGCAGAAGGAAAAGGTCATCGCATACGCATCGAGACAGTTGAAGGTTCACGAACAGAATTATACAACACACGACTTAGAGCTGGGAGCTGTCGTGTTTGCACTAAAAATCTGGAGGCATTACTTGTACGGCACTAAGTGCACGGTGTTCACGGATCACAAAAGCCTTCAACATATCCTCGAACAGAAAATGCTCAATATGAGACAACGCAGATGGATCGAACTATTAAGCGACTACGATTGCGAGATCAAATACCACCCGGGTAAGGCAAACGTAGTAGCTGACGCCCTGAGTCGTAAGGAAAGGGCTAAACCATCTCGAGTTAGAGCATTGGGAATTCAGATTCAAACTAACCTTCAATCGCAAATTTCTAAAGCTCAGCAGGAAGCATTGAAACCTGAGAACCTTAAGGGCGAAACCCTGCACAATCATGAAAAGGAATTTGAGCTTAAACCGGACGGAATCCATTACTTCAAGAATCGAGCATGGATTCCTAGAGCTGAAGACCTTCGCAAGCTCATTTTGGACGAGGGCCACCGATCCCGATACTCTATTCATCCGGGATCCGACAAGTTGTATAAGGATCTACGGGAATACTATTGGTGGCCGGGCATGAAGAAGGACATAGCCTTGTATGTGGCTAAGTGCCTTACTTGCTCGAAGGTCAAGGCGGGATATCAGAAACCATCTGGGCTATTGCAACAGCCGGAGATCCCCATGTGGAAGTGGGAGCAGATCTCCATGGATTTCATCACTAAATTGCCTCGTACGGCAAGGGGGAATGACACAATCTGGGTGATTGTGGATCGATTGACTAAATCCGCACACTTTCTGCCGGTAAGAGAGAACCATTCAATGGAGAAGTTCGCACAGATTTACATTAACGAGATTGTCTCTCGTCATGGAACGCCTCTCTCCATTATCTCCGATAGAGATAGTCGATTCACGTCCCGGTTTTGGAACGCGCTTCAGAAATCGCTCGGGACACGACTAGACCTCAGCACAGCATACCACCCTCAGACCGATGGTCAGAGTGAGAGGACGATTCAGACACTTGAGGACATGCTGAGAGCGTGTGTAGTTGACTTCGGAGGAAGTTGGGACGCTCACTTGCCCTTAGTCGAGTTTTCCTATAACAACAGCTACCATGCCAGAAGCTGGCGATCGACAACTAACAAGGCTCGACATCGTCCAGGAAACCATTGACAAAATCACTACCATCCGAGAAAGATTGAAAACCTCTCGTACTCGGCAGAAGAGCTATGCCGATAACCGAAGGAAACCCCTCGAGTTCCAAGTGGGCGATAGAGTACTCCTGAAAATATCGCCATGGAAAGGGGTAGTCCGTTTCGGGAAACGCGGTAAGTTAAGCCCGAGGTACACAGGCCCCTTTGAGGTAATTGAGCGTATCGGCCCAGTGGCGTACCGACTTCAACTTCCACAAGCTCTTTCCAACGTTCACAATGTCTTCCACGTCTCGCACTTGAAAAAGTGCTTATCGGACGAGACCATTGTCATTCCACTGGACGAGGTCCAGATCGACAACAAGCTTAACTTCATCGAGGAACCGCTTGAGGTTGTAGACCGAGAGGTCAAACAACTCAAGCAAAGTCGTATTCCTATTTTCAAGGTTCGGTGGAATTCCCGACGAGGTCACGAATTCACATGGGAACGTGAAGACCAGATTCGTCAGAAGTATCCACACCTGTTCAAAGATCTTCCCTCCGATGAGGCGAACTAAATTTCGGGACGAAATTCTTTTCAACCCGGGGAGAATGTGACAACCGTCTTATTTCAGGTGAAAACCGCATTCTCTATCTTTGACTCAACTTTAAATTAATCTTGTTATTACTTGTCTCGTAAACTCGAGTGTGTAGAATCGAACTCGGAATCACATAAATGAATCCTAATACCAAGTAAACACTTAGTGAACTTGTCTAAGTTCCTATTTTATATGAACGGAAACTTTTAACAAACGAAACGCTTAACAACGGAACGAACGAAAAACGGAAAAAGGCAAAGTCTGCCACTCCAGCCGCGCCGCGGTCAGGCCACCGCGCCGCGGTGGAGTGCGCAGACAGCACTTTTGTTAATTTTAAAAACTTAACCAAACGGGCCAAAACTTAAATCAACGTTTTGCCCCAGCCTCTTAGAGCCCAAGGCCTGCTTAAATGACCAGTGATGTTAATTTAGAACATTATAACATCACACAATTACAACACAAACACACACACACAAACAAACACTCTTACTACTCTCTCTCTCTTTGCTACAAACTCAAGAACAAACAGCACTCATTTCCTCTTCATTTACAGTAACTTACACTTTCAAAAACTCGAGAAAAATCATACCACCTAACACATCAAAATCGGCCATCAAGTAGGAAGGAAGAAAGGGGTACATTTCATTGGGTTAAAAGGTCATTTTCTAAGCATTTGGGTTAAAAATCAATCAAGGCTCACTCCAACCATCTTCAAATCACTTTACTCTCGGTATAAATCCTTTTAATCTCTGTCTTTACAACATATACTCATTGCATGTCATCATCCATCACCTAAAAATGAATTTGTATGGAGAGTTTTGAGTCATTTATGAACAAAAACGGGTTTTTACAAATTGCATGGTTAGATCCTTATAAACTATAAGACATCAATTATCTAAGTTTATATCTGGTTGCATGTCAAAATCCAACTTAAAAACATCAAATTTCTTCAAAAACGAGTCTTGGTCAAAACTGCTGTCATATGACCGCGGGGCGGTCATGTGACCGCGACGCGGTCGTGACCGCGGCGCGGTCATCCCACCGCGGCGCGGTCATGCTGCTGACAGACTGCACAAATTGCTAAGTTTAAACCATTTTGGATCGTAACTTTAAACGTGTTATCTAAACTTATGTTCGGAACTGAGATTTATGACCATAACCTGTAATGAGAGTAACTCACATATAAATGAACTAAATGAGCAAGTTTTATATTACATTGTGTTGGGAATAATATGAAATGTGTTCATTGAATTGGTTAAGCGGGAAAGTGTACAAATATTGGAATTAATGATTTTGGCGCGGAAGCGCTGCCCAATTTTCAATAGACCCAAACCCGACACTTAACATATAAACACATAAACATTAATACTCAGTATTTCATTAGGATTCCCGTGATTCCGGTCCGTCTCGATTACCTTCCGCACTCGTAGCTCTTCTTCGCAAACAGTGAGTTACAACCCCACTTATTTACTGTTTTCAAATATCTTTTGGGGGAAACAAGAGATCTAAATGAACTGTTATGAACTTTTGTACGATTATGAACTCTATTGAACGTTTTTGTGAAACTTATACTTATTTAGTTTTATGGCCGTTTGGCCTATGATA
>CAJVGC010000508.1:37279046-37324491 GCA_910822075.1 Senecio squalidus | reverse complement strand
GCTATTCGTTAGCCATGATAAGGAGAGCTTCATATTCGGCTTCATTGTTGGTTGCCGGGGAAGTCAAACTTAAGGGCTAGGTATACTCGTTTTTATCTGGATCTGTGAGTATGAGACCACGCTCCTGACCCTTCTAGGCTGGATGCGCCATCTGTGAAGAGGGTTCCGTCTGTCACTAAGGATCCTTTGGTTCTTCCATTCCTTCGATTTCAGCCAGGAAATGTCTGCCAAGATTTGTCCTTTCATCGAGTTTCGAGGTTGGAAAGAATTTCATGTTCTCCCAGTTCAATTGCCCATTTTGCTAATCGTCCCGACCACTTCTGGTTTACCCAATATTTGTTTGATTGGCTTGTCTGTTAGCATCTTGGATGGGATGTCCTTGAAAATATTCTTCTCAAACGTCTAGACGCATGAACCAAAGAGAGTGCCAATTTTTCCAAACAGATAATTAACTCTGTGGCCTTTTAGTGCCCTACTGATGAAATAGATCGGCATTTGTGAGTAGCCCCGTTGGGCTACTAAACTGCGCTTACCACATTCTTTGGAGAGCAAGCCAAGTATATAGCTTAGTGTCTCCCCAGCTATTGGAGCCGTGAGTGTTGGGAGATTGGCCTATGAATTTCTTCATTTCTTGAAATGCCACTTCTGCTTCTTCGGACCATGAGAATTTCGAATGCATACCCTTCTAGGTATTAAAAAGGATGGGATCGATCTGCGGCTTTGGACAAGAAACGGCCTAAGTGCTGCTAGTCTTGCCATTAGGCTTTGGACTTGCTTTTGGTGGCTAGGAGATGGCATGTCAATGACTGCCTGAACCTCTTAGGATTGACTTTGATGCCATAGGTGTAACAATATGTCCCAGAATTTTCCTTCCCTCCATGCCAAAACTACACTGGAGGATTAAGCTTCATGTTACTATTACGTAATGTTTGGAAAGTTTCAGGATATCAGCCAACATGAGTCTTCCGTATTGCTTTTGATAACTATGTCATCTAAATAGGCTTCTATGTTCCTTCCCACTTGATTTCTTGAAAGTTTTCATCTATTAGACGTTGATAGGTTGCTCCAGCGTTTTTTCTAAGCCAAATGGCATTTTTTTGGAAACCAAATATGCTGGTCTGTGTGAAAAGCTGTTTTGTCTTCATCACCTTTTTTCATACAAATTTGGTGATAACCTTTATATGCATCTAAAAAGCATTTGAGTCTAAATCTATCTAAGGATTCCACTTTCCAATCGATTTCTGGTAAAGGTAGTTGTCCTTTGGACAAGCTTTGTTAATGTCTTTGAAATCAACGCATTAATCTCCAAGAACCATCTCCCTTCTTTACCATAACTGGATTAGCAATCCAAGTTTGGTATTTTACCTCTCTGACAATCCCTGCTTCGACCATTTTGTTTACTTGGTCACATGCAGATTTACTACGATCCGGGGCCATGCCTCGTTTTTTCTGTCGGATTGGCACAATATTGGGATTCGCGTTTAGGGAATGCTCTGCTAGTTCCCTTGGGACACCAGTCATGTCTGATGTCTGCCATGCAAAGACATCAAGGTTTGATTCTAGTAACGCTATGAGTTTAGTCTTTGTCTGTGTTGGGAGTTGTGAACCAATGGTCACTGGTGTTCAGGGAAATGTTTATTAATAATAACTTTTTGTTCCGGACCATCTGATTTCCATTGCCGGATCACTTTTGGGACCCTCTACCAGTTTTGGTTTCTCTGCCTGTTTGCATTCTTTAGGCCATGACGTTCTAGCCCTGACGGGGCTATGCCAGCTGGGGTAGGGAACTTATCATGCCATGAATGGTTGATGGAATTGCTCCAAATTTTTGTAATGCAGGCCTGCCCAGTAGGACATTGTAGGCCGATGGTGCTTCAATGATTGCAAAATTAATCATTTCTAACCTATAGTGTGGATATTCTCCTAACATCATGTTTATTGCTACCTCTCCGATTGGCCAATGCGTCTCCCCTGAAAACCCCACTAGAGGGAATTGTGTTGGACGCTTTGAATTTTGTACTTTTTCAGGGAGCTGCCTAAAACAGTGGGCATAAATAATGTCCATTGAGCTCCCTGTATCAACATATGCCTTGCTCACCATCATAGTTGGCTAACCGGATTTGTATTACTACAGGGTTGATGGAAGGAGTTTCAATTGGTGGGAAGCCAAATAGGCTCCCTCACCCAATCCAGAAGGACTGATGCCTTCCTTTTGCGAGATGTAGTTTCTTCCTGCGCCATGTATATGTGATTAGGTGGGGTGGTGGATGGGGTATTGGTGGTTGTCTTTGGCTTAAGTGAACCGATTTGTGATGAGGAATTTCCTTCCATGGAGAAGAAAAAAAATGGGTGTGAACTAAGAAATGAAATGAAAAAAGATAGAAATGAAATGAGACACCGTTGCTAAAACGTGTCCCACGGATGGCGCCAATGTTTGAGCAAATAGTGGCAGGCTCAGTAACTTGGGTGTTTGGTGTTCAACCTCTTGACCTCCTGCTAAGCAGTGCAAACCTATCAAGCTCTTGGCGAGCCTAAGGTGGTCAAGTGGTTGGTTGAAGAAGGTGATCGGAATATGATTACTACGGCAAGTAGGTATTCTGGTGAGATAATACTGTGTGTGTGGAGAGGATGGAATGTTAGTGTGTCTTGAACTGCATCAGGGTAGGGTATTTATATCCAACAATCCCCAACATGGGAAACGGTTGTCCATAAAGGCTTATCATGGCTCTTGAATGCTATTCATGGGGTTCCAACGTTCGTGACTTTATTGTCATCATAATGATGCCAACGGTCTGAATCCTAAGGCAGGAGCTTAAGACCGTCTGGCACAGTGCTTAGAGGGAAAAGCAATGAAGTCAAGGACCAGGAACCCGGGAGCCAGGAGATCGGGAGCCGAGAGGCCGGGAGCCGGGAGCCGGAAACCTGGAGGCTGGGAGCCAGAAGGCCGAGAGCCGGAAGGCCAGGAGCCGGGAGGCGTGAGCTGAGAGCCGGAAGGCCGGGAGCCGGGAGGCCGGGAGGCCGAGAGCCGGGAGCCGGGAAGGCCGGGAGGCCGAGAGCCGGGAGCCGGAAGGCCGGGAGCCGGGAGGCCGGGAGGCCGAGAGCCGGGAGCCGGAAGGCCGGGAGGCCGAGAGCCGGAGGCCGCGAGCCGAGAGGCAGGGAGCCAGAAGGCCGGGAGCCGGGGGCCGCGAGCCGAGAGGCAGGGAGCCAGAAGGCCGAGAGGCCGAGGTGGAAGGGACTAAGAGCCTTTCCTTGATTTAGAAGGGACTTAGCCTTTATACTGTGTTGTGTTAGCTTTTTAGGGCTTATAGGCTATATGTATCGAGCCTATTCCTACTAACACTATCAATACACAATTTATTTTTTTGTTAAATTATGTATAATGTTTTTTATTTTACGATATTTGAAAAATTAAAAAAAAAAACGACAACATAAACACCAAAAAAAAAAAAAAAAATTATATATATGACACACATATGTCATACATGTGATATAAGTGGGGTAGGGGTGGGGATAACCATATAGGGGTAGGCATAACCATAACTTATATATATAGGCTTAGGTTATGCCCACCCCCCTAATAGGTTACCCCCCCCCCCCCCCCCCCCCCCCCACATGTGTCATAGATGTGACTTTTTTTTTTTTTTTTTTTTTTTTTTTGTCTTTTTGTTGTCGTTTTTTTTTTAATTTTTCAAGTATCGTAAAATAACAAACATTATACATAATTTAACGAAGAAATAAATTTTGTATTAAAATGCAACATTCGTATTCTATTATTCACATATTCGGTATAATAAAAACCAGTATAATATCCTTTTTAATTGTGTATTAAAATGCAACATTCGTATTCTATTATTCACATATTCGGTATAATAAAAAACAATATAATATCATTTTTTTATGTTATTATTTTCTAACGCTATATTTGACGTTAAAAATTATAACAAATTTTCTAACGCTATATTTTGCGCCCAATCAGTTAATTCAGTGTGTGTACTGAACATCTATAAAAATTAAATAAACAAGGATCAAGACATTTTAATTAAACTATTAACACATTTAATTAAACCATTAACACATTTTATATGAATATTTTTATAAATACATTTTTTATATTATAATGCTACATTCGTCTTCTATTATCTACATATTCGGTATACGCAATCTGTCGACTTGAATATAAGTTTTCCCATTCGAACGCGTTCCCAATTGCGAACCTTCTCCATTGTGGATGATTTTCAGGGAGTGGACTATTTTCATCTAACGTCAAATTAACAAAATGAATATCCGCCACATGTAAGATCACTATTGGACCATTCGGTTGTGGCCAGTTTGGACCGTGCCAGAGTGGAAAACACGTATAACTTTGTCTCATTGATATAGATATAACTGGCCGATTATATAATGAAGCAATGATCAACCCTCTGTAAAAAATAAAATACCTGGTTTGTTTGAAACGGAGAGTTATTCATATCGTTGAATAATATTAAAAACCCGACAGTATTTGTTTATAAAACCTAATAATTTCACCTTTTTTTATATAGAAAACGAGAGAAATATTTGTATAAAACTAATGTGTTTTTATAAAAAAAATTCGTCGGATTTTATAGATTTTTGAAAAAAACATAAGGAATCAAAAATCTGAAAAGTTTTTACATAAAGTTGATTGATTAGACATAAAGTTGACATAAAGCAAAAAGAAAAAAAAGATGGTGACGTAAAACAAAAAATTCGTCTGATTATCATTTCGATTTTTTTTAAACTATGACATATTAATACACAATTAAAAAGTACTAATAGACAAACTTGTACAAAAAGTACAACAAGTTGACAAGGCAAACCGTATGGGGGGTTGGGTGATAGGGGGGGTCTGCATAACAACACCCATTGCCAATATATAGATATATATAGATAGGGTGTTGTTATCCCAACCCCTTACCCCACATGTTGACCCCCCTACCTTGTCATATCCACGGGCCCTATCTAAGAATGTCCTAACTTTTATTAGTTCTTGCTATTTTTTTTAATTTTTTTTTTTGAGATTTTGGTTTAACTTTTAACTTTCAATATTACACCCAACACATGCAACTTATGATTCTATATATCTATTTTTCGTATATGTAAAAACAATAAGTATATGATCACGATAACAACAATCTTACGAGATGAATTACATATTATTTCACACATAATTTATTAAACTTTTGTCGATGTATGAGATGATCACAAAAATACATAACGGTTATTCATATATAATAAAAGTAGTAAAGTATGTTTATATTACAAACAATCAGGGACTGAGTCATGGTTTTGTATTAAAGAAACCATGATAAGCGACGAAAGTATAAATTCACATTTGAAAAAACATAGTCTTGAAATTTTTTTATTCAGACAGCAGTAGCATTCAATAATTTTTATTTGTTGTGTGTTAATTCAAAAACCAAAAGTAATCAGTGATCTTTTATAAAAATCGTATATAGCTAGAGTAAATTACGTGAATGGTCTATATGGTTAAATCCAAATTTATGTAACGTTTTCATAAAATTTGGATATAACACATGGATCACTAATATTAAGTACGAAAGACATCATGGAAGTCTTGCATATTATAGAGACTAATGACTATACATGAAATTCGGATGTAACATATGACCACTCACACAATTTACCCTATATCATTATTAACTACGAGCATGATCCATTTAATCAACCCAACTCGTTTTATACTTTTTTTGGTTTATTTTTTCAAGAACCTACCTACATTCAACACCAAACAAATAGCTACACAATTTTAAGGTTGAAACAATACAATTATTTATATATGTTGTCTCTAACATGACTCGAATTCACAACTACTAGATTTTCAATTTAAAAAATGTTAAATTACAAACTCTTTTGATATCAAAATAAGTATTAAATAAGCTAATACAACATGTGACCTAAATATGCTTAATGATGTATCCAAAAATATATATTGGGTAAAGTGATACTTAATTTCTATAATTTGATTATTTACATAATAAACAAACATGTAGAAAAGTAAAAGACAAGTCAAGGTTGTCACTGAGTTTTCGAAAACGTTGGGTAACAATCGAGAAAGAAGTCAAATGTTTAATAAATTTTGTCATCATTTAATTATTTTATGTTCAAATAAAGTTTGTATTCAATTTGAGCCAAAAACATTTTTTTACAATGGAATTGATTCTTAACAATACACATTCTCAACGATTCATTTCTTTTTCTAACAGTTATTGAACCACTTTATCGATAATCTGGTTTTTTAATCATAGGCACATATCATTACATTAGGTAATATTTAGAAAACAATCTACATTCATTTTGTTCATCTTTTTTAAGTCAGAGACATTTATGCTGTTTATTAAAGATACATATCTAGACCGGCATGATAAGTGTTATAAAGACAAACCGGTCTAAAAGACAATTGGAACATGTGCAAATTAATTTATTAACTGGTTGAGCAAGTAGACCTATAACATATAGACGTGTTCAAAAACCGATGTTATAAACCTTTACAACCGGTCTATATGTTACTTTCTGTAGTAGTGATAGTATTTAGGATTTCAAAATGTTTTTATAAAAATATTTTAATTAATATTAATATTTAGGATATAAAAATGTTTAATAAAAATGTTTTTATAAAAATAGTATTTAGGATATAAAAATGTTTTTATAAGAATATTTTAATTAATATTAATATTTAGGATATAAAAATGTTTAATAAAAATATTTATAAAAATGTTTTTATAAAAATAGTAATTAGGATATAAAAATGCTTTTATAAAAATAGTTTAATTAAAATGTCTTGATCCTTGTTTATTTAATTTTTATAGATGTTCAGTACGCACAATGAATTAACTGATTTGGCTCAAAATATAGCTCGAAACCTAGGTTTTGTTATTGTCAAGCGAAAAACAAACAAAATAACGGGTATATACATAAGATCGAGTATATTTGTTAAAAAGGTGAGCACAAATTCGACAAGATTTGTTGTAAGCTATAAATCTTAATAGGAATTTTTACACCAATATGTACTGTTTTTTATTATATCGAATATGTGAATAATAGAATACAAATGTTGCATTTTAATACACAATTTATTTTTCGTTAAATTATGTATTATGTTTGTTATTTTACGATACTTGAAAAATTAAAAAAAACGATAACAAAAAGACAAAAAAAGACAAAAGAACAATAAAAGTCACATTTATGACACTATAGATACTACACTTAAAATTATTTGTATAATTGTCGTCACTCGTCAGGAAACTATTAATTATATATCGACTATAAATTAAAATATTAGAGGTTATATTTAGCATTTTTTAAATTCAAAAATCTATAAAAAAGAAATAAAAAAAGAATTTACAATTGATGCTAGTAGTCGTCCCTTTCTTTCTTCTCTCTTTCTTCTCCGGACCAGAAGAAAGAAAAAAAGTAGTACTATCTATATCTATATAATCTATATATTATAATCTTGTTTTCCATTTTTCTCTCTTTCCACTTAATTTTTCACAATTTTGTTTTCAAGTTTCTACCACCCAACCCCCCAATTTGTTCTATCATCTATCTGTCATTCAGTTCAATTATTATTCATAGATCTGCCATTTTCTCCCAATTTCCCATTTGGGTTTTACGTCAAATTCCCAGGTAAACAAACCCAATTCATATCATTATTATCTATTCAATTCTTCATACCATTATTAATTAATTCCAATTATATACTCTTTTTGTCAAGATAGGATTTTTTTTTCCTTTAATTTTAGTGGGTTGCATTTTTCTTAGTTTGTGCTATTTTCGCTTAGTTATTTATGAATAGCTAGTACTAAGAGCAGGATTATGTTAGGTTTTACATTATAGGTTCTTAATGAAGTTACGAAACCGTTGATTACTAAATTCGTCTATATGATTAGTTGCGTGTTGATTGTTGTAGTAGCCCAGAAGTACAGCTGTAATGTGAACTTATTAGTTGACTTTTATAAGAATGAGTTTCAGCCAGGAATCTTGAAAGTTGAAAACTTCTTGTGGACTTATTAATTAGGTCAACTCTTAAAGTCAGCATGCATATTTGTTGAATTTTTGAAAGACTTGTTTGGTTTCACATTAGAAATAGAAGATTTGAACTAGTCCTAAGAGTTTAAAATTATTGCCGGTATGATGGTTAAGAGTAGTAGTCTTTTTGTTGCATATTTGCAGAGAACTTGTTTTCTTTGACTTGAATATATGATCTCACAATGACAAATGAGTCGGGAGCAAACTCATGATAAAAACATAGATTTGGCCTTAATTCTTAGTTTTTTAAGCCTATAAAGCTCGGGATTCGGCTTACTAACGCAAAGCTTTATGTCTTGGATTTAATTCATTGACGTAGACCTTTACTCGGTTCGTAAGGGTACATATAAGCTTGAGCCTCATACAAAACTATCATTGAAATCCGTCAAATTAAATTACAAACTGAACTAAGTTGTCAAGATGCTTAAAGTAGTAGTTAAATATGTGTAATTACATTATGTCTTGTATAAGCTTGGTTGGTTGGTTGGGCGAGTAACCTCACCATGTATCCTAGCCTTACCCATTCATTCTATTTGCTTCCAATAGAAAATTGATATTGGTGCAAGACCTATTTTTATAATAAAACCCATCCATACCCCCACTCATGTCAATCATTTACCGACTTATAGTCCAGTTTAACAGACCACTTATGATCTGGATTGTCCAACAAGAGGAAAGTAAGGGAATAATTGTACAACTTTTTCCACTAAAAAATCGTCTCTACTTCATTGTTCAACCTTATTTAATGATTGTTATTTCCTTGTCTTTTCTTTTATTAAACTAGTAGAAATATGCTAGATTGTTTAATGCTTATATATGATTAGTTGGATCTTTGGCTATATTTTCATATTTTGGATTGATTTCTGTAAGTCTAAAGTTATATGATGTAGTGTCTGTTTACTCTTTGAGGTCGCTTTTTACGTGACCTGAAATTTAAGGAATTTCTTGGATCAATATCTAAAAGGTTAAAGGTGTAACAAATTTCAATACGGTTAATTTATCATTGCCGTAGATAAAGGAAAAGGGAAAGCAACTGACTTCTTCTTTGAGTGGCTGGATAACGTTTTTTGTATCTTTTAACATTGCCGTGTAACATAAACGATGGTATTTAATATTTATCATAATTATGTGATACATAAGGGAAAATCTTGGATATATGCAAAATAATATGAACTTACACTCATACACGTTGCTTTTTTTATTCAGCAGCACAGTTGAAAGACTAAGTTCTTGCATTTATCCCATTTTCGACATTCTCCATTTTGGGTCCACTATTAATGTTTCTTAAGCAGATCCTCGTTTCTTCTTAAAATGTTAAATAACCAAAGCAGATAGGACCTAGAGAACTAAGTGATCACACAAAGTGTATTTTCAATGCATAAAACCTTGTAAATAATTTTATTTAAAGATTAGTTAGTTATCAAATTTTTTTAATCATATTTGACATATTACTTATCTATAAAAAGTCTGAAGTTTTTGGACTAAAAGTGTTTCGGGTCAACCCATCCGTTTTGTCACCTCTAGTTGATTGTTTCCTGACTTTCTCTGCATCTTTCGACCATTGTTAGGACTGTGTGGCCACTAATATTCAAGAGGTGGGGTTGAAATTTATCCAAATCCCAATGGATTCGGAGAATAGATTTGGATAAAATGCCAAATTTGGATTCAGAAAGCAATGATGGGAATATCTTCTTCAACTAAACGTGGTTTTCTGGAGGACTTGAAATATCGATGCTATGTCTTCTGATAGGAACCTGATGAATACAAGCAGCACCATTGGTATTCAGATACGAGCCTCTGATTCTTCAAGCGGGTAATAATATAACCGAATCATCTCTGTCATTAACCATTTAAAAGATTCAAAATGTCTAACCACTGTTCTTTCTACAGACATAATCCTCAAACAGCGTTTCCCAATGAAAGTGACAATACTGAATATTCTTCCGAGGAAAAGGTATACTACAGGACCAGGAGTAACTAAACAATGCCTTGAAATTGTAATACTATTGTATCTATAATCATAACTAATACGTTTATTGTATACAATATACTTCAAAAAAATGACAAAGAACCTGCTTTGAACTGTTACTGTTACCCAACGCGCGGCCGGCAAGGCCATATCTATAATTTACAATAAACCTTATTCTCATAGGAACACCTTGCACGTGCTAAAGCTCAAAAGGAGGAAATCCAATTTCTTCGAGAACAGATTACCTTTGCAAGTGTCAAGGTATCCTGTTTGTTTGCCTTTAAATTTATATGATATTTTGCCTTGTGTACAGATTTGAATCTTCTATAACCTGGATTTATTGATGTCAGGAACGGCAATTATTGAATGAAAAATACACATTGGAAAAGAAGTTTGCTGAGCTGCGATTGGTTTGTCCTATTTCCTGTAAATCTAACGAGCTTATCTTTTGGTGGTTTTTTATATGTTCATTTCTATGAGAAAATGCTTATCCCTTTCGAACTAAAAATTGCAACAGGCCATGTCAGGATGGGTTGACCCGGAAAACATTATCTAATTTTTTAATAAAACGTTTGTAGCTTAATTGAATATTGAGCGACTTCATAAAACAATGCCTTGAAATTGACATCTCTACTTTTAATGATTTCTAATGATAAATAGGTAAACTGGCAAAGGAATCTTTTCATAAAAGGAATCATTAATTTTTTTGAAAAACCTAAAATATGTAGTGTTGCATTATTTTGGGGGAGACGGATTAATTTGTATGATGCATAATCTTTTTATCATGTGACAGGCTCTAGACGAGAAGCAAAATGAAGCCATCGAGTCTGCTGCAAATGAACTGGCTCGTAGAAAAGGTGTTCTTGATGAACATCTAAAATTAACCCATGAATTGAAGGTAAGTCATCTGTTGTGTGCTTAACATTTGCCTGCCATAACCTTTAAACTATCTGTTTTGAATGACATTAAGATATCGTTATCTCAACAAGTTAGATCTGTTATTTACATCATTTGATGTATATGTCCTCTTTAAAATTTCATTGCTTCTATTCCTTTAAGAATTAAACACTACTTTGTTTGAGCTTATATAGGGCTTATTGGCTTTCGGCTTATGTTTCATAAGCCGGGATTTTATGGCTTATGTAAGGGCTTATGAACTTATTACTGTTTATTAAGTCATAATAAACAATAATAAGCCCATAAGCCATAAATTCCGGGCTTATGAAACATAAGCCGAAAGCCAATAAGCCCATAAGCCCTTATTTTAGGCTCAAACGAACACCCCCTTAGAAGCTACAAAATTGTTTGATTACAGTGGAAATGTCAAAGAGTATTTGTTTAAGCAATTACTCTTTAGATATGTGTTTTGGTCATTTACTCGATTTTATATATATAATTGTAACATATTTATGTGTGGAAGTGTGATTTAACTAAGAAGAGTCGTTTGCTTGAAGTCTTGTCCACATTCTTATGGTAACTTGCCTCATATCATTTCCATAATTTTTTTGATGCATCTTATACCCCTTTTTGTTGCATTTTAATGTCCAGGTTACCGAGGATGAGAGGTATATCTTCATGTCATCCTTGGTGGGGCTATTGGCTGAATACGGAATTTTGCCTCGCGTTACAAATGCCACAGCTCTTTCTGATAGCATCAAGGTATTAATTGTTGCACATCTGTGTTGGTAGTACATGAAAATTAAAAGATACATAATTTCCTTCTTTGGAGAGTAGCAACGTATAATTTACCTATTTGTCCATTATCATCATTACAAATGGTGTTGGTTTTGGTTTGGCTTTTTAAAGCTCCTTAATCATTGAGGGTTATTTTAAATATTAATAAATAATCATATATTTTACTTAACCAATGTGCCAAGTCAATTGGTGCAGTTATCATGACAGGAGTTTTTCAACCGATATACTCTTTATCCTCCTGATATTCTGTGCGTCATCCCAGACTATGTTATGTATTTTCTGGTTTAAAGTGATCTATTTCTATATTTAGAGTTTCATAAGAGTATGATTCTGCTAATTATGTTAATAATTCTCCTCACCCTAACATTATCTCATATGTGAATAATAATTTATTTTTTAGCTATACACAAAAGTTAGGTCCCATAATTGATCTAATATATATATCTCGAACTCTAGGTCCAACCAGATAACTTAAATCCTAGATATCCATACTATATAATGAGATGGCAGTTCTACAGTCTCCTTTGTACCATGATAAAGACTTCTCGCTCTCTAGTTAACTTTTCTAATATATATGTTCTAATCCGCAAACCAAGGGTCAAATTCGATACACTCTTGGTTATTTCTTATTCATAGAGATCAGAATTTCGAGGTTATCTTGAGCAAGGCTTGATCAATTTGGTTTGAGCTAGAGGCGGCAAAATGGATGTATTGGGTAACAATCCGAAACGGGTTTGAGGGGGATAAGTAGTATTTCGTGTTAGAATAGATAGGGTTGGGATCATCTGGCAACATTTGTATTTATCATATTTTTTTGAATATTCTATATAGTTTTAATGTAATAAATTTGATTATAAAATCTATACTATTATAGCGATGATCTGTTTTTAGAATAAAGCAATTTAGGAGTTTGAAATTATTTGACTAAACTTTGGCTGACTTTCAATCTGAACCTGTTTAACTGTTATATTTTTATATAATTGTTTTGTACCAATTTGACCCGCTAGAGATAAAAATAAACCTGAATCAACCCAACTTTTTGTGGATGGGTTGAATTGCCACCTCTAGTTAGAGCTAATGCTTATAGGTTATAGCGTCGCGCAAGAACAAGTCATGTCATTTGTCTCATACTCTCAGTTGGTATCCCAATAATAGTTGCTCGTTTATTTTTCCCATTCCTAGAATTTTGTTGTAAATTGTATAAGTGCATTTTGGTTTGGTATGCAAGCCCAAAAGTCCATAACCAATTGAATGTGACTTATGAAGAGATAATTTTCTCAAGTACATGATGAACATGTTACAATTCCTGTCATTCTCGAGCATCTTCATGCCCTTATCTATATATTCATATGACATTAATTCTTTTCTAACTTCTTTCTTGCAGCACTTACATGACCAAATGCAGCAGAAGATTAGAGCATCACAGGTCTGATCGTTATTTTATATTCCATAATTATACTACCCTGTAATTTGATTTCACCAATGATTTTGGAAACCTAAACCTTGTGGTGGCAAGGGGGGGGGCTGGAGGGTTGGAAATTTTCTGAATGGGTATTGTTTTTGGACGAGTTGGGGTTGGGTGGTCCCCAAAACACTTTAGGTGCAGAATACTATTTTTTTTATTGCAAGTTACAAGTAAAAATATATATTACTATTATAAGTTAATAACAATAAAATAATAATATAAAAGATTTAGGAGGTTATTAGCATAATTAACCTTTGACTGTTACAGTGAAAACATAACCCGCATCGACCCATTCCTAAGTACGAACTTTCCACTTTGCAATTTCTTTTTGATGTTGGAATTGATTTTATGTTTTTTTATTTTATTTTATGTTGAAATGTGTGTAAAAAAGTAGGAAGACAGAAGATTTCCTTTGATGTGCTAATTATTTGTTAGTTGAACTATTGCAGGGTCAACAGCGATTTTCACCTTCACCTTATAACAATTCTACAGGTGGCAGGCATTTGGAACCTAATTATGATAGTTCCAAATATACACCTGCAAACGACCATAGAGAGAGGAATAGCTTGATGCTCAATGGTCAGATGAATCAGTCACTAGATAATGATAATCGACAAAATTTTGCTTCCATGGGCCCTCTTAGGTTGGCATGATGCTTCTTAAACTTATCCTGAATTCCTTCTTTTTGTATGTTACATCAATTATTTCTTGCACTTCTATTATGTAAAAAAAGTAAATTTATTCTTTGGAGAAAAGATGAAAATATATATTGATTACGTATTAAAACAATCGTAATATTAAATTCAGTAGTCAGGAAGATTCTTTTCTCCTCGGGTACAATGAGAACTAATTGCTGACACCTGACATGAAAATATTACTCACTCCACTCGACACTTTATTGATTTTCACTTTCTTAATATCATCATTCTGAGCCTCTATAGATTTGGAACTTTTGTTTATGTTGTTGATGTACTTTCCCGAACTGTAACTCGATGTGGCAAAATGAACAGGTCAGCTGAGTGGGTAACGAGTCGGGTTGGGTTTACCTGAAACACTTTTTCCCCAAATTTATCAAGTTTTCTTTAATATTTTTGGCGTGTAAAATGTAATTCCAGTTGTATTATTCACTTTAGACTGCTTTCAACCTGTTTTCTTTCTACCTAACATTTTGTTTACCTGTTTGACCCATTAGAGATAAAGCGGAAACGGCCCATGTATTTGTAAATGAGTTTAAATTGCCTAGTCCAGTTGTTACCATAGAACTTTAGATTTTTATTTAGTATTCACTGTTACCGTTCTTTTTTTGTCAGTCAGAATGCAGATCATGTTTATGACTACAATCAGGTGAATAATAGTTTTCAAGGTGGGGCTGATGACAATTACTTTCAACCGCCCCCTATGAATGACGGGGTTGATTCTTTTGCCTTAGAAGGTAACTAAAAAAATTATTGAATGTTATTTGTCTCATAAATATGTATTTGATGTAGAGGAGTTTATTGTAATTTTGATGTTTATTATTTTTATAAATAAAAGATGGACCGGGTATAGACGGGTTTCAAATAATTGGGGATGCAAAACCAGGAGGTAAAATTTTAGGTTGTGGATTTCCGGTGCGAGGGACCTCACTATGCATGTTTCAGGTACACAAAATTTATAGATGCAGTTTCGCAGCTAAAATATTTACTAGTTATTCTCTGAACTATTAAAAGAATTGACGTATTGATCTATATCATATATTTGTTTGTTTGTGTCAGTGGGTTCGTCATCTTCAAGACGGCACTAGGGAGTACATTGAGGGTAAGTATTTAAATACTCCTCTATGCCATCGACCTAAAAAAGCTTATTCGACCACTAAATGATTTTCCTAAATTTTCTAAGATTTAACTGATGTTCTTATAAATTTTCTAAGTTTTAAATTTTTTATTTCTTAAATGTACTCAGAAGTTTAAGTATTAGAAATATTGGTTAACATGTATTGATGTGTATGAAATCAAATGTCTATATTCTAGAGGTGGTAATTTCAGCCCATTTACTTATAATAGGGTCGAATTCAGTTATGTTTTTTCTCTAACGGGTGAAATGAGTAAAAGTAGAACATAAAAAACTTAGCTAGAAAGGAAATATGTCAAATGG
Organism: Senecio squalidus; assembly: GCA_910822075.1. Taxonomy (NCBI): domain Eukaryota; kingdom Viridiplantae; phylum Streptophyta; class Magnoliopsida; order Asterales; family Asteraceae; genus Senecio; species Senecio squalidus. The sequence goes on along the minus strand of CAJVGC010000508.1, from coordinate 37,309,162 downwards.
GTCAAACAGGTCAAAGTCACCAAAAATATATTTTTATGCTTAAATATTTTCTTAATAAATAGACAAATATTGTTTCGGGTCAACCTGACCCAACTCGGCTCATTCAAACCCATATAAAAGTGTAACCAGTTATAACGGTTACATTTTTAGAAGATGGGAGAAACCACTCTCGAGGGAATAAAATTTCTACCTGGTGCCCCCATTGATGCACCCTTAGTTATTCGTTGGTCCATCGTTAAGCGTGGGATTTGATTTCAGTTCAACCACATAATGTCTATCTTTGTTGAAGTCCCATAACTATCTATGTGTAGTTGATCCCCGGTTTTCTTCATTGACTCAGGAGCTACAAATCCGGAATATGTAGTTACAGCGGATGATGTTGACAAACTTATTGCTGTTGAGTGCATACCAATGGATGACCAAGGTCGCCAGGTAAGCATCCTCAGTATAACGTATACAATAAGAGGTTATTTTTTTGTAAGGCACACTACAAAATGATACAATATCATACAAATAATAATAACAAACGACTTTGAATCGTTTAGCATTGTATTAAACCATATAAGATGTATCATGTATATAACTGTACAAACGTTAAATAACACCATGAAATCATATGATTCCAACAAAATGTTACGATATGGAAGGAATGAGTGGAACTGTATGATCTCTAACCATTTCGTATACTAACCTTATATTAACCGAATAAGATGACATGATACATTTAAGTTAACATTCACGGAAAAATTTATTTAACAAATCTCTTGGTTAGTTATCTTTTGTTTTTATAATAATTTGTGTATATATTTTATTTCAAATATCTTTTAGGGTCTCCATATCTCAGCCTGTTGAGTGCTCAGTATATTTCTGTACTTATTAATGATATATCACGCTCACCAAAATTACTTATCTTGAAAGTTTTCTACTTTCAGGGGGAAATAGTGCGACTCTTTGCCAATGAGCAGAACAAAATTACGTGTGGTAACTTATTTCAGTTAACAATGTTACCTTCATCTTGAACTTGCAAATGGACTAATACTTTGTTTAAAAGTAAAGTTTCCTGTTTTATTTTTTCTTAATCTCTTGAACTGTTTTATTCCGCAGATCCAGAAATGCAACAGGAAATAGATCAATATATGTCAGCCAGTCAAGCATCATTTAGTGTTTTGATGCTGGTACAGTTTTTGTTCCCTTTCTCCTATCGAGTGAGCATTAGATAATTGTGACCGAAGTGTATTTTTTAATCCATAAAACCTCGTAACCCTTTTTACTCATAAGTTAGATTGTTACTAAAATATGACTTTTGCGAACGTATAACATGAACTCTATACTAAAATTCCATTTTTAGTGTTTTGTTGGGACACGTAAGTTTTTTAATGGAACAAACAACTTTCTCTTTGACAAACATGGGGCTTTTGTTGTTGCAGATGGATTCTTCTGAGAACTGGGAACAAACAACTTTCTTTTTGAAACGATCCAGCTACCAAATAAAGATCAACCGCATGCAAGATATATTCCTTGAAGAGAAATATTCCAGTGATATATCGGTACGTTAAATAAAGTTCCGGTGCATTTATATAAACATGAAGGTGCATAAGCTATTAGACAATATTAATTAACTAACATCTCGTTAAAAATTGCAACATTTGCTTTAGGATATATTGAGCTATATTTAAAAAAATGAATGTGTTCGCCGTCGGACAATGTGGGTAACAAGTCAAAACGTATTTCTGTCAAAATATTCAGTTTTTACAAGGGGTGGATCCGCCACAAACACTTTTTTGTCTTTTCTTTTCCCGAAGTTTTCAAGTTATTAATGTGTTAAATATGATTAGATGAAAATTGTTACAATTTATCTATACATTGTAGATGTAGTTTGACCCGTTAGTGGCAAGTTTAACCAAAGTTTCCCTCATTGAAAAAAAAAGTTGCACTCATTAATCTGTAAATGATCTAATGGACTATCTAAGTGTATTTGGATTTTGTTGCGAAAAAAGCCATTGTTCCGTGATAGAAACAATACATTTTGTAGCAATAAGCAATTTTGGCTAAAGCATGTATATATTTTAACTTGTCAGAATCCACCCATTTTTTTTCATTTCCACAAGTATGTAAGATTGTAGTGTAAAACCAAATATAAGAGTTTGGAAGTTATATTTCACAATGACTAAAATAAGCGAATCTTGACTTTTTGCATCAATGACTCTGAATAAGTATTGTTAACTTTGAAATTTGCTAGTATAGAGATTGTTTCAATTTTAGTACCAGGCATATGGAATGGATTTAATACAACCTTTCTATGGAGCACACACTTTGTTCTCATCTTGATAATTGTCATCTGACTCGTAATAATGTTGCAGATCAAAATCCCTTCAGGTCTAACGGCCCAATTTGTGTTGACACGTCCGAATGGTTCTTCACATCCTTTTAATACGTTCAATGATGTCCGGTAAAACATTGGCTTCCCATTCTTTTTTACTTTTTTGTTCCAAACTAAGAGGCACACTTTGACTCTTTGGTCAAACAATCTTCTTTTGAAAATTTGACATTGATCATTATTTCAATTTTTATGGGAAGTTTGATACCCGTACTAGACTTTATGACAACCGACTACAAACAATAAAATTTTGATGCATGTTTGTAACAGTAACATACCTTGTAGTTATAAGCCTTTTTGAACCGAATAGTAAAAATGTACCTCTTTTTAACTTGAAAGTTGCGATTCACCTTTACTATATTCAACAAATCATAGCATTATTTTTTCGTTGTTTTATTGTTTTGCAGACTGCGTGACACTTTGGTGCTCACCATGAGAATGTTCCAGAACAAGGTATCTTCTAAGCTCGTTTATCCTCAAGTTATTATCTCTTTCAATGTTTGACTATTTTTAAACTGTTTTAATCCGACCTCCTAAGAAAGGAAAGTTATCTGAAGTGTTACCATATCTTTTCATGAAATAGGCATTGGACGAAAGAAGGAAGACGAAAGCATGAAACATATTAATTTTCAATATAGATACAAGTGTTATACACTCATTCTTTGTAGAAATGAATTTAAGAACAATAAGACTACTTCAGAACGTTTTGTTCGTTAGATTGGATGAAAGGGTGTGTTTGTTTACGTCATTTTTATTTCTACTTGATTTTAGCGTTCTGTATTTCATCATATTCCATCACGGGGTAACTAATATTTAAATTTTAACATTTACGGTAATGTTGATTGGAGTCATCTTCACTTCTTGTTAGACAGTCTTGGAGGCACATATCGGATATCAGTCATATCACACTCGGTCTGTTTCTTGGATAAACTCCTTGATTAACACTCGCATAACACCAAGGTTGACAAAAATAAATACTCCCTCGCGTAACATATCGGATATCAGTCATATCACACTCGGTCTGTTTCTTGATTAACACTCGCGTAACTATCTGTTACGTAGCATAACTATCAGTTACGCAACGTAACTGTTTGCCAATAGTTACGTTTGCGTAACTATTAGTTACACTGCAGTTTTGTAACAGTTACCCTACGTAACAACAATTACTCAGCGTAACTATCAGTTACGTAGCGTAACTATCAATTACGGAGCGTTACTGTTAGCCAATAGTTACATTAGCGTAACTATTACAAAACCATGCATAAAGTGTAACCATAAAGAGAAGTTACAAAACGGTTTTTCTAATCAATGGCGTAACTATCAGTTAAGCCATTGATTAGAAAAACCGTTTTGTAACTTCTCTTCATGGCTACGTAACTAATAGTTACGCTGGCGTAACTATTGTTACGCTACGTAACTATTATGTGTTACCAAAAATTAATATGTATTTTGATAATATTTTGACTAATATATAGTGACATGGCATAAAAGAAAATTAAAATATATAAATCAATAATTAATTACATGGCTAGTCCCTAAGGTTTGGGACAAATTACACCCGGTATCCCCATAACTTTTTTATTACATCACTCGTCCCTAAGTTTGAAATTTGTTGTTTAACAAGTCTTTATTTTGGATATGACGTTAAAACAACCGTTAAATCTTATTACATGGATATCATGGAAGATTTGTCTTTTTACCATCATCTCTTACATCCATCCCAAAACTCAGAATATTTCTCACTCTACTCACTCAATTTCTCTTTTCCCCCAAACTAAAACCCCAAAAATCCTTCGTCTTGTCCTAATATATCTCTATCTTCTTCATCGCTCACTACACACATGTCCTCTACACTCTGCAAATCCTCTTTGTCTATATCTACACACACAAACACAAACACAAACCTATACATACAAATCCGTATATCTATATAATCACCATTAAACCTCAATGATCCACCGCTCTTCCCCATGGAACTTCACCATTACCAAACCCACCTTCTACTATCTCTATTCCTCTTCTTCTTCAATCTCTCTCTCATTTCCACCACTACAAATCCCGGAGATCTCAAAATCACTAATGATTTCAAAACCGGAATCACAAATTCAGACGAATTAAACTGGCCGGAAAACGGTAATGACCCATGTGGCCCACCGAGTTGGCCACATGTTTTCTGTACACAATCAAGAATTTCTCAAATTCCGATTCAAGGTATGGGTTTAAAAAGTGAATTACCTGATAATCTAAATCAGTTATCAATGCTTACTAATTTAGGTTTACAAAAGAATCAGTTTACATGTTCATTGCCTACGTTAAACGGGTTGTCGAAATTAAGGTTTGCTTATTTTGACTATAACCTGTTCGAAGAAATGTCTTTTGATTTTTTCATGGCCTTGATAGTTTACAGGTTTTAGCTTTAGATAATAATCCGATAAATGTTAGTACTGGTGGTTGGAGTATGGAGTATACCGAATGAATCCGATAAATGTTAGGGTTTTGGTTTGGGGAAAAAGAGAAATTGAGTGAGTAGAGAGAGAAATATTCTGAGTTTTGGGATGGTGATAATTAAATGGAAGAGATGATGGTAAAAAGACAAATCTGCACTCACATGATATCCACGTGATAAGATTTAACGGTTGTTTTAATGTCACATCCAAAATAGGGACTTCCTAAGCAACAAATTTCAAACTTAGGGACGAGTGGTGTAATAAAAAAGTTATAGGGATGACGGGTGTAATTTGTGCAAACCATAGGGACTAGCCATGTAATTAACTCATAAATTAATTGATAACCGGTTACACTTCAACAAATAGCAGGTAATAAGTGACCAATAGTACGTAATAGAAAAAATTAGTCAATTTATGATACTCGATAGAACTTTTAAAAATACGGAGTATATAAAAGGATTTTGTGTCAACATGAAAGCATATACACAGACTATTTTCCATTACTACTCATAGAAAATATTCAAATATAAATGTTCAAAAGTCAACTATATCATGTGTGGTCATAAATGTAACCTCAATTATATCATGTGTGGTGAATTCTTTGTATAAGATATAGATCACCAAGTGATACTTGGCTACTAGCCATTGAGTAAATCTTCAAAGCACAAATCAATGGCTCACATAAAACAGTCGGAACATCTAAAAATTCAACTAGAAACTATAAAATCCGCAACTAGCAACTTTGGTGAAGAGAATTTGATAGGACAAGGCGGATTCGGGAAAGTTTATAAGGGAGAAATCGACCATTCCAAGGGCAAGCAGACAATGGTCGCTTTGAAGCGTTTAGATAGTGTGGTTGGGCAAGGAGATCCCGAGTTTTGGAAAGAGATCATGTTTCTTTGCTTATATAAACATGAAAATATTGTTTCTCTCTTAGGGTATTGTGACGATTCTGGCGAGAAGATCCTGGTGTATGAGTATGCTTCTAAGAAAAGCCTTGATTTGTATCTGAATAACGATGAAATGACTTGGGTTCGACGTCTTAAGATATGTATTGGGGCTGCTCGTGGACTAGCATACTTGCATACTCCAGCTGAAACCCAACTTAGAGTATTACACCGTGATATTAAGAGTTCCAATATTTTACTGGATGAAAACTGGAATGCCAAGATCGCGGATTTTGGGCTCTCTAAGTTTGCTCCAGCAAATAAACATTTTTCATATCAAATCTCCAATGCTGTCGGCACACTTGGTTACTGTGATCCGTTATATATAGAGTCGGGTTTGTTAACTAAAGAGTCAGATGTTTACTCTTTCGGTGTGGTGTTGTTTGAGGTGTTATGTGGGCGGTTGTGTATTGGGAATAATAATGATACACGTCGACCTTTAATCGGATTGGTTCGAGAGTACTATGAACGAAACAAAATCAGTGAACTTATTTATAGTAATATGAATAATGAAATAAATCAGTTTTCTTTAAGAGTATTTACGAAAATAGCTTATCAGTGTTTAAAAAGAGATCGTGAAGAACGTCCATTGATGTCGCAGATCGTGGAAGCACTTGAAAGTGCACTTAAGTATCAAGTAAGTTTTGTTTGCCTAGGTTACTTCGTTTGTGATAGAGTGATCTTAATTCGCTATGTTTATTTTGGGGGTTATTTTTTCCTTAACTTAAGAAATATCGAGAAAAACAATTTAGTATGAAATAAAAAACAAGATTTTTGAGAGTTCTTGTATAATATGGATTATGTGAATATAAATCATTGTTTTATTTAGTGTCCAGAGCCAGAGCTAAAACCACAACCAACTGGAATCTTGAATGTGAAAGTACTAAGAACCGGAATCTTGATTGTGAAAGTTGTAAGTACAACGGGTCTTGGAAGAAGTTTAAATCAGTTCGCTACTTCTAATCCGTACTTGATACTCAAACTAACCAACGATAGTCTTCTGGACGGGAAGAAATCAAGTGTGAAGCATAAGGAGATTAATCCTGAATGGAATGAAGAATTCACTCTATATGTGGAAGATTTTGATGATCAATGTCTTTACATATATGTAAACAACGTGGTACTGGTATGTTTTCACGAACCCATTTGTCCCTTACTGGGACGTGAACCCACAATATCTAGGTTGATGGGCCAACTCACGTACAACTAGGCTACTAACCCTTTGGTTATTATTTCAATATATACAAAATAATATCACTTCGTAAACTATATATGTACAATATGCAATGCATATACATTGATCATTCAAAATATATAAACCGTCTAGTCTATCAACACTTACCAAAAGGTATGTTTGTTTTTATAATGTAGGCAGAGAAGCATAATAACATGGGAAAGGTTTCGCTAAAATTGAAAACTCTTACTCCTGAAACTCAAGTGATTTGCGATCTTGAAATCATGGATGCGAGTTATAAGTGCATTGGCAACCTCAAGGTTGAAGTGGTGTACAAACCGTTCACATATGACCAAATTCGAAATAATATGGTAGATGTACGTGCACTGCAAAAAGCTCCTACAGGAACTCCTGAGGGTGGAGGATTGCTTGTCGTTATAATCCATGAAGCCCGTTTACATAATGAAATGTATCACCCACATGCGTCTATTTCATTGCTTTTTCGCGGAGAATTAAGAAATACCACGGTTTGTTTTTGAATTATTGTGAGTTTGTTAGTAACAGTATAGTAAGAGCCTCTATAACTCCGTTCTTTTACTTTTGTGTGTGTTTTTGGATTTGGTTTTTGTAGTCTATGATGAATACCAAATATCCAGTATGGGAACAAGAGTTTACATATATGTTACAAGAGCCACCAAAGAACGAAGAATTGCAATTGGAAGTCATTAATAATTCACGGATGGGATTTATCCCGGGAAAGGTATAACGATCCCTAACTTTACATCTTTACCTATGAAACTTTATCGTCTTGTAAGGATTTTTATGCAAACTTGTTGTTTTTCTTCATTAGAAATCTTTGGGATACGTCAATATACGCCTTGAAGAAGTCGTGATTGAGAAACAAACCATTAGCAGATACAGAGTTAAGTGTCCTAACTCTTCTAGTGTCATTTTGTCTAGTTTCCTTGAAGTGGAATTGCAATGGAGAACCACTTACTAGATTATGAATTGTAATCATGAAAAAATTCAGCCAAAAGGTTTTGCATTATCAGTTTCTTTTCATTTACTATATGTAATTATGTTTAACAACCCGCGACATTTTGAAACCATGTGCTAACTTTGTTCAAAACAACAAACTAGTAAAAACTGGCTCCAAACGTTTAAGTTTTGTCGAGCAATGGAATTACATTACGCAAAAACATATTTCGTGTGAAACTCGAAACTGAAAATATCAAACTTAATATTAAAATCTTGAACCAAAACATTAAATGAAAGTGAAATTATAGATGAAAAAATAAGAAATATGAGCAAGAAGCTCTGCTACAGCTTCCTTTTGGATGACAAAACCAATCCTATTAAAAATGAATTTGTGGGTTTTAGGGGTCGAAAAATTACTTTACACACACACACACACACACCTATATCAAATTAGACCTCCCTTCAAGCAGATCCGTCAGAAAGTTCACGAGAGCCTCTTTTTTGAAGAAATACATGCTCGTTTTAGAACATCATACAAAACATCCCTAACCAAATCATGCCTATATTTGAAACCATGTAACTCCTTGCAATGGTCAACATGCTCACCAAAAGAATTTAAACAAACCTTACGACAGACTGGACAATGCTCATCAGTTGAAAAAAGAGGAATCATTAGCCGGTACTCGAAGCGACATATTTTGGCCTAGTCCTTCAATAGGGAATCGGTTTCTATAAATCTATAATCCCTTGGAACTAGATAATTAAATAAGTAAGTGCTATAAGTTCTATTTCTATCCAAGGAACCAATAAGCTCAAAGATACGTCAGTTTAGAAGAGAATGGGTTTCCTATTAAACAAATTTTACATTTATATACTTTCCTAATTAGGAAAATATTTTATCTATATTGTTTTACAACACGATTATCAATATTGTCCACATAATATACTTCCGAGTATGCTCCAAAATACGATATTCGTGTTCCATTTAGCTTAAAATATGTATGTACTACTCCATATTTCGTTTTGAGAAGAAGAAAATGTTCAGCGATTGACTTGTTTTAAAACGACGTTTATGTTTGGATTACTTGTTTCTACTTTTAAATACGATATAAATGGCTTCTATGTATGAATTACAACAATGATTGTTTCTTCGGACTTAAATTACACTAAACAAAATAAACCAACAATTATTACTATTCGAAACTAATACTCTATTTCCATCAAAAATCATTTACCAAACTGATGGTTGTCCTTCTATACCAATACTTGATTTTATTCTGAAAAGATTATATTTCTTATTAATAGTACATAAATATAGTTGATATATTTGAAATAAGTTGATGTTCAAATATAATTTATGTACATATATTCGATTTTATCTAATCCGACTCAAGTATGATTCATAAAAACATCTTAAGCTATCATATCCAGGGCCGTTCCAAACAATATTTTGGCCCTGGGCGAAATCCTAAAAATGGGCCCTATAAAATATTTTTTTTCAAAAAAGTAAAATCTTATATAAAGATTACGAAGAAATAAAGAACTTACGATTGATTGATGTCGCCACTTTTGTTAATCTCTACTGTCAAGTCTTCAAAACTTTCTTGAACATTCTTGTAACTACACGCAATAATAAAAAAAACTCATAAAAATTTGCTTCTTTTAGCTTTTCTAAATGCGAAATCATCAATGGCCTTATCAAGATCAATGTTATCTAATATATCTTTCTCAATACATAACATAGCTAAACCATTCAACCTTTCTTGTGACATTGTTGATCTTAGATAATTTTTAAGTAATTTTAGTTTTGAAAAACTTCTTTCAGCCGAAGCAACAGTGACAGGCACAGTTAGTAATATTCTATATGCAATACAAACATGTGGATAACAACCCGCATCTTTAACAAACTTTAATATTTCAATGACAGTAACTAAAGTGTTTGGCAAAGTAATTTGTAATACCTTTAGTTCGGAAAAAAAATCATCTAAATCCACATCTGACACATCGTTACTAGAAAAAGTATTTGTAAAATTAATACAATTTTCTCTTAATTCGGAATCATTTAGTGACTTCAATTTCCTTGGATCGTATAAAAAACCAAATATATTCTCAAATGTTTTTAATTGCTCAAATCTAGTATGTAATGATGTAATTGCCATATCAACAACAACCAAAAAATACTCAATTTTAAAAGACTCTTCTATTGATTGTACTTGTTCTTCATTATCAGTCTCATCAAATTGTTTTTTCCTAGTAATTTGGCGTCGTATAGGAAACATAGGATCTACATCCAAATCATAAGCAATTGTTTTAGCATTATTCATACTTGAAACAAACCCTTCATTTCTATACTTTTCAAAAAATGTCATTAAACTTTCTATTTGATTTATACTATCTTCAATGCATATAGAATCAGATTGTAACTTTTTACTAACTGTGTTAATAGCAAATAAAATATCATACCAAATAACCATACCAAGTATAAATTCAAAGTTTTCCAAAAGACCAAGTAAACTTTCCCCTTCACTTTTTGATTTTGCGTCTTCATTTAATTTACACAATTGTAATAAGGCTAGTTTTATTTGAGGAGCTTGAAATCTGATTGCCTTAACACTATTTATTCTACTTTCCCATCGAGTATTACATAAAGATTTAACAGTTAACTTTGGAACATTTTCAACTAAAATTTTCCATCTTTTAGGTGAACTAGAGAATAATACATATATGCGTTGTATAATACCAAAAAATGAAACAGCTTTAACACAAGAATGTGCCATGTCACTAAGTGCAAGATTAAGACTATGACAAGCACATGGCATATATAGTGCTCTTGGATTAATTTGAAGTAAGCGAGTTTGGACACCTTTATGTTTTCATTATCATCTAAAGTAGTGTCATCTAAAGTAGTTTCATCGTTATTTTCATCCATATTTGTGTTAGGTTGTTCATTCAAATCACTAGAAGGACTTGTCTTTTTAATAAATTTATCCATTGAACCTCTTAAAGATTTTTTTTCCTTTTCGATTTCTTCCCTTTTCTTTCTTTTTTGGCTACCCGATAAATATTTTTTAGAATTCATTATTAACAATTATTCAATTAAACAAAATAATAGAAAGGAAGACAGGAAGTTTAACACCTGATACAAAGTTTGGCAATTGTCTGTCGGCAAAATCAAAGCTAGGAATTGAATTTTTGAAGCAGCGCGGCAGTAGGAATTAAAGCAGCGGCAATAGGAATTGAAGCAGCGGCGTTTGATTAATTGATTTTCGGCAAAATAATAGAATCGAATTTGAAGCCAGCGAACGTTTGATTGTTGAAGCAACGGTAGGATTAGGAAATTAGGAATTGAAGCAGCGCAAGAGACAATCAGTATTAACATTAACAGTAATGGGCCCCTAGAACTACAAATCTGATAAGGCTATGTTAAAGGACTGAAGGTGTTAACGGGCCCCTAAAATTGATGGGCCCTGGGCGGTTGCCCTGCTGGCCCAGGCCCAGGGCCGGCCCTGATCATATCGATTTAACGATTAGCTTATGTATATTGAGTTAAGTTCAAGCTTGAGTCAACTCTAGATGAGCTAAAAAAAACAAATAATATATTATTTCAAATCGTATCAACCATTAAAAGTTTTTCCAAGGTTTCCTTTAACTTCTAACATTATTACTTTAACTTCTAACATTATTATGTATCACCAAAAATATGAAGTTCTCACGTAAGCTAAACAAGTGGTTATCCATATAAAAACAAATATAAATTAAAAGCAACAAAATCCATATAAAAAGTGGATCCAAAAAAGCAAATGTGTTACCAAATAATTGGGCAAAACAAAGTGCGAGGTCTATGTATTGATTTTTAAAAGTTAACAATCATGTGTTGCCCAAAACACATTTAGTAAATCCATTTACATCAAAAGTTAACAATCATGTGTTGGGGTAAATGCACCCTAGGGTCACTCTACTATTCGAGATAATCCAATTGGGTGATTGAACAAAAAAAAGTTATAACGTTTTCATTCTACTTTCAAAAAACTTTAAAACCATCACTTTCTATTTGCAAACTGTTTAAGTTCGTCATGTGGGTCCAAAACAACCGGCTAGCAGCAGGTAATATGCACACGTAGACCAAAACGAATTTCCATGTCATTCTTTTTTTCTCCTCAATGCCACATCATACACCCTCTTTTTATATATTACCTTTACCCTTTCTCTTTCTTCCTCCTTCATCTCTAACCCTAATTCCTTTTTTTTTTAAATATGATTCTTTGTGGCTACGGTCATAAAAGAAAACACATAAACAAAAACCTAAATTCAAAATTATGGTTTAAAGTTTGAAACCATCTCAGGTGATGACGTGGCGGTGGCAGGGTTGACGGTGACGGAATTGATCAGTGGGAGGATTGACGGCTACAGTCATATAAGTGATTGACGGTGACGGAATTGATCAGTGACGGAATATAAGTGATTGAGGATTGACGGCTACAGTCATATAAGTGATTGAGGATTGACGGTGACAGAATTGACGGTGGCAGGGTTGACGGTGACGGAATTGATCAGTGATGACGTGGCGGTGGCAGGGTTGACGGCTACAGTCATATAAGTGATTACTGTGGGATTGCGTGGGATTGTTGGGTTTGGTGGAGTGAAGTCGTGGAATTGATCAGTGGGAGGATTGTGTGATGATACTGGTGGCATTGTTGTGAATATGTGGGGGGAGAAAGGGTGGTTATGGTTTGGAAGAGTTTGAGTTCGCCGGAAAAAATGGAGGTTCGCCTGAATATGGTGGTGTACGGATGGTAGGACATGAAAACTATTATGATTTTTGTACTATTATGATTTTTGTATTTTACTTGTTATTTTACTTGTTATTTTTTCAAAATCATAAATGGAGGTTCGCCGGAATAAATGGAGAAACAATAATGATGTACATTATAGAGGTGATGATGAAGAAAAAAAAGGGGTTTTTTAGAATGGATGATTGGAACCCAAAGAAAAGGTGTCAACGTGGATTAATATATTTTTTTAATAGAAAAATGTTTATTTATTTTTTTAATAATTTTGATATAAAATCAAAAGATGAGTCATTGCCACGTAGTTATTGCCACGTAGAGTATTCAGCCATGTCATCCGGTAAAACTGACTGGTAACTTGCTATACCCCATAAAGTGATGCTTTTAAAGTTTATTTGAAAGTAGAATGAAAACTTTACAACTTTTTTTTGTTCAATCACCCAATTGGATTATCTCGAATAGTACAGTGACACTCGGGTGCATTAACCCTCATGTGTTGCCCAAAACACATTTAGTAAATCCATTTACATCAAAAGTTAACAATCATGTGTTGCCCAAAACACATTTAGCAAATACGTACCCACGATTTTATTAACGAATATATGGGTTATTAAAAAATATTAAAATTTGCATAATTAACCAGTTATCAACGATTTTAACATAGAAGGATATCATTGAAGATGTAAAATGTGTACCAATATATATACACGGGCGGAGCTAGAAATATTTTTCTATGAGGGCAAAAATAATTTCAAAAACTATGTTGTTGCAAAGAATTGAACTCATGAACTCTTACATAAGAAGAATTGTCTCACTACACCAAATGATTTTTTATGTTTATCTTTTTCAATAAATCATTATAAATAGTGTATTTTATGGGGGCGAAATCTAAAAATCGATTTTTTTGTAGCAAATTATCTTTCGTATCAAATTTTCCGATGGGGAAACAACTCCGCCCCTTAGTTTATCTTAAATTACGAATTTCGTCCCTAAGTTTAAAAAGTTGCATAAACCATCCACTTTTAGAAACTAATTACCTTTTTCGTCCCTAAGATTTTCTCCTATTACGGATTTCGTCCATAAGGTTTTTCCTCAATTACGGATTTGGTCCCTAAGGTTAGCCCTAATTACGGGTGCAAATTAGAAATTAGGGACGAAAATCGTAATTAATTTCTAACCTTGAACGATTTATGCAACTTTTTAAACTTAGGGACGAAATCCATAATTTTTGATAAAGTATAGGAACGATTTATATAATTAACTCTATATATAAACAACTAGACATGTTTTTTTTTCACAACTACATAATTTAATTTCAAATTGAAATCTACTACATTTATCAACAATAAATTATGCTACGACTCTTGGATTAAATTATTTTAAAGAAAATAAATTTATAACCAATTACTGAGTACTACAGGAGCAGTGAAAGTAAAAAAAGAAAATAAAAAAATGTAACAGAAGAAAACAATGAAAATGAAGATAATACATCTGGTAGAGAGAATCAAACCTTAGGGAGGTATTAATAGTGTTTCTCTATATCTGAAGAAGAACCGTTTTCCATAATTTCTACTCAAACACTCCAAATTTGAAGAAAAAATGATTTTAAAAGGGAACATTAGAGATGGTCTTAGTTGTATATGGTTTTTGAGATGGTGTTTGGGATTTGCAAATTTTTGTGCACATTGCTTTTCTCTTTTCGAATAAAATATATCCTCCTAAATTTTTAATTTAAAAATTCTTTTAAATGGATTACATGTGTTATAGTTTTGTAATTTTAGAAAGATTATCTAGGAGGATTTATCATTTTTTTTAAAATAGAAAAAGGAGTTTTAAGTGTGGATTAAACCGTGTTTTAACTTATTATAGAGTTAATTATATAAATCGTCCTTATGGATTATTCAAAATTACGGATTTCGTCCCTAAGTTTAAAATGTTGCATAAATCGTCCAATTTTGGAAACTAATTACGCTTTTCGTCCCTAAAATGGATGTCCGTTAAAATTTTCCGTTAAATTTTCCGTTAACTAATTACACATTTCGTCCCTAAAATGGACGTCCGTTAGAAATTAGGGACGAAAAGCGTAATTAGTTTCCAAAAGTGGACGATTTATGCAACGTTTTAAACTTAGGGACAAAATCCGTAATTTTGGGTAAACCTTAAGGACGATTTATGTAATTAACTCCTTATTATATAAAGAAAAACACTTTTTCCTAAACAGCAACCTTGATATTTATTTTCGGAACATATTCTTAAATATGTAATCCCAAACACCCTCGAGTGTGGATTTTAGATTTTGATGGTGGGAATTCTAGAGTTTTTAAGATGATGGTGGGAATTCTAGGGTTTTTAAGATGACAGTGAATTGTAGGTAATGTGAATGTTGGTGTGGGTATGTGGGTGTGAATAATTTTTTTATCTAGATCAATTATACCCTCACCTATTATGAATGAGGTTCGGGTAAGAACGGCCCGAAGTATAGGAACGCTAAGAACCAATGATGGTCGTCCGATTAAGGTGATGATCAGTAGTAACCACTTACTACTATAGGTGCAACAACACCGGTTTTTATCGGTTTTCGGTTAAAAAAAAAACACTTAAAAAAAAACCGGTTTTTATCGGTTTCGGTTTTTATCGGTTTTTTTGAAACCGGTTGTTTTCGGTTAAATCGGTTTTTTCGGTTTTGAACCGCTTTTTTAATCGGTTTTTTTTGGGCTTTTTCGGATTCTAAATAATACAAACATAAGTTTTATAAAATAATACAATTACAACTAAAAATATTTCAAACAAGAGTTTAAATAATACAATTACAGCTAAAAATAATACAAACATAAGTTTTATAAAATAATACAAGCATAAGCTTAAATAATACAATTACAACTAAAAATATAAAAGACAAACATAAGTTTTATTTCGATCGTGTATTAAGTATATCGAGCTTCGGCATTGCCATCACCCGAATACACTTAACTACTCGTCGTTTACTACTACTACATCTTCTTCGTCTTCCTCCTCTACCTCAAAATCTTCAAATTCACCTTCGTCTAGTTCGGTTTCGGTAGTTGTAGGTGAAATCCCCATTTCGACTTCTTCTATTTCGATACCTTCTTCAACGTCTTCTAATAATGGGCCTTCCAATGTTGTTACATTTTGTATCCTTTCGACTCCGTCCAAGTAATCTTTCAAGCATACACAAACTTCCACGGCTTGAGGGGTTAGTCTTGACCTTCTTTCCGATATTATTCTACCGCTAACGGAAAATGCCGATTCGGATGCTACCGTCGTAGCTTGGAGCTTGGACGGCTAATAAATCTCGAGCCATAGCGCCTAAAATTGGAAATTGTATTTCTCTTTCTTTCCACCAAGCCAAAATGTCAAAACTAACAAATCCATCAATACCGAGAGTGGTAAAGAAATTTGTAGCCTTATATTGTCCCAATTCACTTGTTGGAGCGGATGTTCTTTGACGTTTTATAGAGTCTTGTAGTAAAACATTATAAAGGTTTATATTTAAGTTTTGACTACTAGTTTGACTCGAAGATGATCCCGCTCCCTCCCACATTTGGTTAATAATTGGAACACTTTGTTGATTATATTTCTCACAATATATAGCAAATAATGCATCAAAATTATCTTCAAATCTTTTTTGTTCTTCTTCAATAAATTTCGGGTATGGGTGAAAGTGTAAGCCTAAGTTCTCCAAAATTGATTTCATTAAACTTTGTACCCCGCCAACATTTAAACAAAGATTTAGTGCGGCGGAACAAGTAAAAACCAATGGCAAGAATTTAAAATATTTTATAAACTTCTTTTTTATAACTCTAACCACTTTTCTAAACATAACATATTCAGACATTTCAAATTCTTTTAATTTTTCGGTCATAATCCAAATTTGGTTTAGAACTAAAGGGCTAGTTGGGTAATATACACCCGATAATATAGTCGTAGCCTCTTTAAAAACTAATAAAAACGAAGTCATTTCTTTTAGTCGCTCCCATTCATATTCGTGAATAGTTACGGACTTATTTTTTTCAACTAAAAGGTCATTGAAAGCATTTAAAGTAGCACGTTGTCGTAATATATTTTCAAACATAGTATGGGTAGAATTCCACCTAGTATTATTATCATAGCAAGGTCCTAGGGGAATTTCATTACATTGTTTACGAAAACGTTTACAATTAGCTTGTCGTTCGTTACTCGAACTATATATAGTTAATAATAACTTTCTAAATTTTTGACGTAAACCATCACATATTAATAATGCACTTTGCACAGACAAATTTATAACATGAGCAACACAACGAGAATGAAAAAACACGCCATCTAAAATTGGTTTTATACGTAATTTTAGAAAATTCATCGCTTTAGTGTTATTTGACGCATTATCTAGTGAAATTGTAAAAACTTTATCGTCTAAACTATATTCAACTGGTGTGTCATGTAATATTTTTCTCAAATTATTTCCCATATGTGGATAACCAAACAATTTAAAAGCAATTGTACGTTTCATCAATAACCAAGATTTAAGATTTTGGTCATCATGAAACCAATGGGCCGTTACGGCTAAATAAGAATTTTCCGTACCATGTGGTGCGGTCCAAACATCACAAGTAATATTTACCCCATGTTTATATTTTCGAAAACCCTCAATTATTTCATTTTTAGATTTTTCCCAATATTTAAACGCATCATTTCTAAGGGTAGTACGACTTACTTGTTTGTATCGCGGTTGTAGCCTTTGTTTGATAATTTTCGTAAGTCGTTGCTTGTCGAAGTGGTTGAATGGAAGCCCCTCTTGAATGACAAACTTCGTAAATGCTTCTCGAACCGCATCATTATCGTATATAAATACGCTCCCATCATTACCAACTTCCGATTGTGAACCTTCTTGAATAACCGCTTTACAAGCCCCGTTTTTGTGATTTTTTAGTGTTGTTTTTGAATTAGAGCCTAAAAACTTTACACAATTCTTGCAATGTGCTCTTTCATTACCATCTTTCATGATGCACAAGTCGAAAAAAGCCCAAATTTCCGGATTACGAGTAGTTGGTATAATTTTCTCTATATCGTCGTTAGTGTAAACTTTGATGTTTCGAACATTGCTACTAGCGGAAGCGGAAGCTTGTTGTGATTACGAGTTTTCCATTTTTGATAGAAGAATGAGAGAAAAATAGTAGAGTTTTTGTGTTTTTGGAAGAAAAAAGTAGTAAATATATAGTTTTTTTGTGAGTTTTTGATGATTTTGTGAGTTTTTGATGATTTAGAGAGAAGAAGAATTGAGATTTTGGTGTGTTTTGAACAAAATCTAGTAGAAGTATATATAGGCAATGAAAAAGACTCAAAAAACTAAAAAAAAGTCAAAAAATACGCTCCTAACGGTAACTAACGGCTATATTCTAACGGTAACTGGAAAAGTAACGGAATTCTAACGGTAACTGGGTACAAACCGGTTTTAACCGGTTTTTCCTAAAAACCGGGTTTACCCGGTTACGTAACCGGTAAAAAACCGGTCCGCCAAAAAACTGCAAACCGCTTGTAACTGGTCGGGTTTCGGAAACCGGTTTCGGGTTGAAGCTAACCGGTTATTCGACAAACCGGTTTCGGTTTCTTGATCGGGTTCGAAAAAAACCGGTGACCGGTTTTCACCTCTACTTACTACTGATCATTCTGGCCGTCCGATTAAAAATTTTATATCAAACCTCGCAGTGATGATCAGTAGTAAGTGGTTACTGATCATCACCTTAATCGGACGGCCAACATTAGTTCTTAGCGTTCCTATACTTCGGGCCGTTCTTACCCGATCCAATTATGTGATAGTATCTAACAAAGAAAACTAACGATAGGTTGATGGAGTGACAAAAGAAAAAGTAAAAAAAGAAAAACGAAAAATAATAAGTTAAGGACGAGAATGCAAAAAAAAAAAAAAAAAAGTTTAAGTATATAATCGATGAATTAGAATGTCTTGAGGGACAAAAATTCCAATTTACTCAAACGACATTGTCTATCAAACCTTTATAAACTATACCCTTTAATATATTATTGTCGACTCCTCCCATTGCTAATCTAAACCGTCAAGTTTCTCTCTTGTGATATCGTGGACATTAAGTAATACTTCAACAATTTAAGTTTTAGAAAACTATTTCATGTAGTTGTTAGGAAAACAATCGACCAATTCCAGATAATGTAGAATATTAATAGCTCCTATATTTTTGGTAATAAATTCTTAAACAACTTTTAACTCCACGCAAAGTACATTTACATCAATATCAGATTCTTTGTTGTTTTTTGGTGCAGCTTCAAGATAAAGGCAATATTAATTAAGATTTTTGTCATCAAAAAGTGCAACTTGTTAGAATTAGATAATTATTGGTTAGATTTTTTTAAAAGAAACTATTGATTTATCAACAATATACAAAAACAATTCCTTAAAATGATCCCACGACCGATAATTAATCATCGGTTTCATCTTGGATTCCCATCAAATTACTTTTTTCTATGAATACATTCTTTCGAGGAAATACCAAATCGATATCCATTAAAGTTTCAATATGCTTAGCAACGTCAATTGCATTAGAAAAAACTTTATTTGAACTCTTCAAAGTAAGAAATCAAGCATATCTCTAGATGTAACTTCTTGCTATCCAAATTTATGACATATATGATTTCAAACCAAATTCGTGGAGCACGTGTGGTCGAACATATGACTCTTGCCAAGATTCTCAAATGACTTCTAAAGTTAAAATTTCTAAAAGTTGTCCATGTAAGAACAAGGCTACAAGCACAGACACTACTCACACCAAGTTTTTAAAAAGAATTCTAATATATTTGTGACTATATGGTCAATGGATGTTCATTATTTGGATTAATCGAGTAACCCGTCCAATCTACTTGCCATTTAGGTTATTTGGATTCGATTTGGGTTTCGGTCAAAACCAAATAAATTGGTTGGGCTCATCCAATTGGTTTTTCTTTTTTTTGAAAAAAAAAGTAATATTACATTACACGATATATTTAATCACACTTTTGTTTTTTACGTAACTTGAGAGCTCTGGGTCAATGAATTTCTCACATCCCGTTAATTTACAAACCATTTGTACATTTATTCAAAAAGTCTAATATAAATTGCTAAAATGGTTTGAACTCATCCAAAAAAACCGGACATTTATTTGGATAGTTTAGTTTGGATGTCACCAAATTAGGTTTGATAATTAGGTGGATCATTAGTTGATAAAACCTAAATAACCTCATTAACTGAAACTGACCGAATGATGACCCATGTAATTCCTTATTTATGTAAATGTGATATTCTTCGAAAAAACTTAAAGATTTGGGATTTGGATAAAGATTCTAGTCAGGTCATGTTAAAAGATGGTAAAGAGCCCAACCTTAAGGCTAAAGCCGTGGACTACGCTCCGTGAGAGCCCTCTATTTGACTAACGTACTCCTTTTCACCCCATACCTTCGGCGGGAATGATTGACCTTCGGTTTCAAATATTAGCGCATCGCTTAATGTAAGTACTCCTTCCCATTTCTTCTTTTATGATTTTATCTACTTGAAATGCTTACAGCTAAATGCGGAGAAGATACCCAGGGACCAAACAAAACGAAGGGTCTTTAATTAAAGCTTCGCCCGTACCGAAAGACGACTAAAGATTTGTAAAGCAGACTTAAGGATAATACACCAACTTACCAAATTTGTAAAAAAAGGAAAGGGTCGAAAGACCTACTTGGCAAGTTTCCTTATGGGTAAGTTCGTAGATAGTTTAAGTCGAGTGTAGCGAAGGGAATGGAATTAAGTGAAGGAGGCTGAAAAGCCGTAGTGCGCTAGCGCTAGTGAGTTAGCGCAACAACGTACTGTCTTGTTTTGTTCGCTGCGTATTTTTTTATAAACAAAAGATTAACCGGAAGCGGTTTAGTTGAGTGTTTGATTAGTATTCTTTTATTTTTACACTAATTCGTATTTCTATATTAATAAAAGAGAGCAAAACCATTAATAATAGAGTATTTGCTTGTATATTTATTAATATAAGAGTCATTTCGTAAATATAGCTATAATTGAATGTTAGTTTGTTTTGTAGTTAATCAGTTTAGTTACTCTTTATCGATGAATACACATAAAACCGAAATTTCAATAATTGAACCGTAAAACTTCAACCAAACATTTGAGCTTCATTTGCTACATAATTTAAAATTTAAAATCCTAAATCATGTCCCAGATTGAGCATCTAAACAACCTCAAAATACCATTAGAAATCATCAATAATTGTACTCAAAACTTCAACAAAACAAACTTGATTGGAAGAGGAGGATATGGAAAGGTCTACAAAGGAATCCTGTCATGGGCAGATCACCAAAACCAGCTAGTTGTCGTAAAACGACTAGATGACATAGTTATTCCTTCAAAATAGAACCTGTTTCCAAACCCACCACCGCCAATGATATAGTTATTCGATCCCAAACGCACCACCGCCAAAAGATCTTGATATCTGATCCCAAACCCAGCACCGCTAATGATCTTAATATCCGATCTCAATCCGGTCACCAACGACTACATTTACCATCTGCGTAGGTTGTTGTGGTGGTTGGCAGAGGTGGAGCAAACAATGAAGAATCAAGAATCTTCGTTGGTGGTTAGGTTGGGCCAAAGGTGCTGGTGTTCGCCGGAGAAGGTGGTTGTTATGTTCGTCGGAGTTGGCTTAATGAAGAATCAAATAAATGTAACTAATTCGAATGGTTCGTGATTATGAAGATGGAAACAATATATAAATTTTTATTACGAAATAATAAAAGAACCAATTACACGATGACATTTGGAAATGGAAAAAATATATATTAAAAACCTGCTAAATTTAAAACATGTTACCTAATAATCTATTTTAATTGACAAAGAAAAACAACTTCGGATGATTATATTGAAAAACTATTAGGGTATCCGCGCGTTGCACCGACGACTATAGTTATTTAATGTATATGCAATTTGATTTCTTTCGGAATCGTTTTCAATGGAAACGGATAACGGATAGCAATGACTTTTGGTTATCATAAATATGACTTAGATTAATGCAAAGATAGATTGTGTGAAATGGTTCACAACTTTTTCAGAATAATGTAAAAATCGAGTAACATATAATTGTTGGTACTAAAAGAATACATATATGATATTCATAAGAAAACATAACTTGCGGTATTCAACAACTACACACATGCATACTTTATTTGTCATGTAGAACTTCTCGATACACTACGTTCGAAGTGTACACTCTATCTCGATCAAATTTTTTGGCACCCTTTACTAATACCTTTGTATTTCCACGTGAAATCCCCCTAGATAGCGCCACGTAAAGTTGTCCATGGGAGAATACCGATTCTGGAGAATACCGATTGTGGTAGATACACACCCACGTTTGGAATTGTCTGTCCTTGAGCCTTGTTAATTGTCATAGCAAAGCTAAGTCGGACAGGAAATTGTTTTCTTTTTAGCTTGAACGGAAACATGTCACTTTCAGAAGGGCATAACGGAATTCTGGGAACAAACACTCTTTTTCCAGCATGCTGACCAACATCTATTTCCACGTCAATGACGTTTAGCTGAAAAGCTTTACATATCAATCTTGTGTCGTTGCATAATCCATTAGAGGGGTCAATATTCCTTAACAGTATAATCGGACACCCAAATTTGAGTCGAAGGTAATGAGGCGGCAAACCACTAAAAGTTAGTGAGCTTAAGAATTCGACCGGATAATAGTTATTAGTATCATCTACAGCTTCATCGAAACTATAGTAGATTTTTTCTTCGCCGCAAAACCGGTCTATTAACTGATCGCTAATCTCGTCCACGTTCTCATTTTTCGTTGATAATATCGCCCTAGAAATGATGTATGGGTCTGTCAGTGCTCTCGTATTTAGAGTGTGGGAGATCTTTTTAATAGAACACCAAAGAGGCAACATACGTAGGCTCGAGTCTACTATCTGTGCGCGCGTTTCATGTCTCGTTACCGGTAATACCTGTCTGAAATCACCACCAAGAACCATTATTTTCCCACCACATGGTAGTCTTACCCCCGTTATGTCTTGCATGGTTCTGTCTACCGCCTCTAATGCTTGCCTCTTTGCCATAGATGCTTCGTCCCATATTATTATTTTTGCACATCGAAGTAGCTGAGCCGTTCCACTATGTTTTTTTATGTTGCACATAGAGTTGTTATCAAGATTGAGGGGAATTTTGAATCGTGAATGATGGTAAAGACAAATAATTAGGAAAAAAAACAAATAAAAAGAAACAAAAGTTTACAACCTCTGCATTGACATCAAAAAGTTGTTGAGGAACAATATGTCCAACATCTTCACCAAAAATATCCACAAAGTCGAATGGATCCTATATCGATAATAGTTTAGACATATTTAGTATTGAGCAAAAATAATATTTATCTAACATTAACAAATGAAGGGCATTAAATTTAAAAGATCACAACATTTTCATGAGCAACGTCTTGAGCAACAACCTTCGTAGTAGCCTCTTCTACAACAATGTCTCGAGCAATGTCTTCATCATCAACTTTGTCATCTTCGATGACAATAACATCGTCCCAATTCCAGTTTTCAAGTCTTGTTCTCTTTTTCGTTTCTTGGCAATGCGATCAACCTTGTCATCTTCGATGATTATTGGATTATTGATAGTGTTGCCAATAGGTTTCATTGTACAATTATATAAAAAAAATGATATGAAAAAAGTAAATGTTAAAACTTATTTACATAGTATAAAATGTGGAGGGAAATTTATAATAGTAAAATGGTTTTGTATTTTCAATTTTTTATATAGCATAAAATGTGGAGGGAAATTTACTATTAGTAAAATGGTTTTGTATTTTCAATTTTTTAAATTTTATTACTAATTAGGAAAGTATATTGGTGGGAAATTGATTTATCTCTTATATCAATTTTTGGTTTGTTTAGTAGCTATAAGTTAATTTAATTTGTCCCTTATATTAAACGGTGTGTCTATTATTAGTTGTCATTTTATAAGTTAATTTAATATGGAAACAATATTAAATCAAGTTCATCAAATAAATCAAGGGATTTATGTAATTATTGTTATCTAAAAATGGTCATCTAAACGATTTATGTAATATTATAAATGGTTAATTTAATATGATTTATATTTGAATATTAAATCACAAAATATGGAAACAATATTATATGATATTAATATGGATGATAAGGGCAAAATAGTAACTTCCTTCTTAAATTTCAATTTTAAGAAAATACACCCAAATGCTTTATAGATAGTATGATAAAAACTTCAGTATATTAAATGGAAAACGAATGTCTTTTTAGGTGACTTTTATGCATTTTGCCCTAATTGAAATCATTTCTTTTCAGTCAAGTAGTAAATAAATTCAACTTTTTCATCTCTCATATATCCCAAAATTTCTGCCAAAAATCTTATATCCATCAACATTAACGAGATTTTTGATCATATTTTAAAAATAGTTATTAGTAACATTTTATGAAAACGTTAAACTCTTTCTTCTTCTTTTATAATTATTATTTTTCTAAATTCTTAATTCATTCATTATTTGTTAATTGTAGTTAAATGAATAACAAGTTACTGTCAAAATTAAAAGTGGAGTTTATTAATTAGAAGGTAAAAATCACACTTAAATATAGTATATATTATAACTAACCAAATAAAAAAGAACACTACAACATATATGTTAGTTTTACACATTATATTTTACATATCTTTAATCTTTAATATATAATAAAATAGGAGCCTTAAATGCCACATGGCGAAGAAGGTCCATTGGATAGGTTCATTTCTTTGATGTCAGCCGTTAGATCAGATTGATGATGTCATCAAAAATTATTTTCACTTTCACCCTCTTACAATACATAATTACATTATTTTTTTTCATTCCTTCTCCAGTAAAATAAAAAACATAATTCTAATATACTTATTGAATCGTTCAATTTGGACTGTGATTTACGTTATTATTATTCTAAAATCTCCTAAGACAAAACATCAAAACATGAAGTGTATATGTTATTATAACTATAAATATCAGTATAACATTATTTTCTTATAATTTCTTAAAATCTATATAAACATAAAATTTACGATTCAATTTTATTTTTTTCCACGTTATCGTGGGACAATAATCTAGTTTTTCAATAATGTAATGATTTGATAAATAAAATAAATTTAAAATGCCCGTTGATTTATAAAAAAAGTGTATTGTACAAAATTATTAACCATGTAATGCTTTATTATAAAATCAATTTAATCTCTTATATTCAATCAATTTAATCCATCAAGCCTTATTTTAACCAATTTAACATAATAATTTGTAACACAATAATCTTTCAAAATTAGTATCAACTCATTCAGTTAGAAAAAAATATATAAATTTAACCTTTTTTAAAATAAAAGTAAACAACTCCTAAAAAGATTTCATATCAAATAGTTTATCAAGTAAATTAAAATCTTTTTTTTTTTGATTAAATATACAAATTAGCCCATTCTTTTACAGATAAACTAAATATTGTTCGTGTTATATACTACTTGATGAAAATTATACTAAGAGTTAGTTACATAAAGTGTACCTATAGTTTATTCTAAATAATGGATTTCGTCCCTAAGTTTAAAAAGTTGTATAAATCGTCCACATTTACAAACCAATTATGCTTTTCTACATTAGAGACGAAATTAGTAATTAGTTAACGATGATTTTAACATAAATTTATTTAACGGATATCCATTTTAGGGATGACATGCATAATTAGTTTTTTAAAAGTAGACGATTTATGCAATTTTTAAGATGATAAAATCAATAGTTTTAGAAAAACCATATGAACGATTTATGTAATTACCTCTTACACCAATTAAAATACATTTAAAACCTAATTCATTCATATATTTTGCATCAAATATTATATAACACCAAAAAACATAGCTAAAATTAAAGTTGAAAAAAGAGAGTTAAAAGAAGACAATTAAAATGGAATGGAGGGACTACATTAATAAAAGTGAAGAAAAACAAAATCATTTTAACTGATTTGAAATATATATGTGTATGTCATTGAAGATATAATTTTATATATTTAGTATAATTGGATTGTATGAATATTAATATAAAATATTTGGTTATTTACATAATAATTTAGATAAACTTTAAAAACGAAAAGTAATCGTAAATATATATATTTAATATCAGTTCGGTCAATCCATAAATCTCTATATATTAATTATAAATAAATGATTTTAACCTTCTATATTGAAATTTCAGTTTCTAAAATCATAGGAAAATTCCTGGATAGCCCGGTAAGAATGTGTCGGTCGCACATTCAACATAGCGTTCGGACTCATGTGCCTTCCAGAACCAGGGGTCTTCGAGCCTGCTGCGTACGATTAGCCAGTCTCGAAGATAATTATTCAGCACAGTAAAATCGAGTGGATCTGCTTAGTGGCTCGGCTTTGTCCTAGAAGCTACTGCTTCCGCCTCTCTAGGCTTCGCTATCGCTCATGACTGGTATATGGATCTCTCTATGTAGTGGTCAGCCTTCTAGAAGCTTCGCCAGAAGCGACTAGTCGCTTCCGGAATGTCCCTTTCCTTCTCTACTAGGAGAGTCGATTTAAGTGCAACGAAATGCCTTAAGAATATGGTTCGTGAAGAATCTGGCTTACCGGTAATCTCCCATTCCCGCCGTCGAGAGATCAAGTTGAGCTTCAATCCTTGAGAAGAAAAAGAAGAGTAAGAAGGAAAAGAAGAAGAAGCCCAAAGACCTCGTTCTGCCTGAAAGTCTTTCTTTATCAAATACGACCTTTCTAGATGCAGGATATTTAAGAGGTCGGTTGGTCAATCCATTTTTCCATTGGAGAGGTACTTAGCAGCCAAATATGAGCGAAGCCTAGAGAGGCGGAAGCAGTAGCTTCTAGGACGAAGCCGAGCCACTAGTGGAGTGGCCAAGGAGGCCTACTATACCGATATTGGATTAGTAACCGGTGAAATCCCCAAAGTTCTAAAAGAAAAAGAAAAAAAAAGGCATGCGTTTGGGTGAAAGTTCGTGTTTGGTGTAGTGAAAGAGAACAAGTATCTTCAGTTATTGAACAGGGCAAGTATACTTATACCTTGGAAATCTAGATTGGGGGGGAACAGTTCCTATATAGCTGCTTTCAAGAGAAGAAATAGGCGAAAGGTGACAGAATTCTTTATTAATTTCAGGAATTTATTTCAGATATAACGGAATTGATATCGCCGTGAAATCTTTCTTTTTTTTATTGCTTGCTTTGACCCATCCTCCAAGGGGGACCTTCTCTCAAGTGTCCCTCATCCAATTATATTTCTTTGTCTGTTACTGAGTCTAATGTCTCGGTAGCTGTCACCAGCAGTGGAGCTTTTCAGCCTGTTCAGCTGACCTCAGAGGATTCCAGTCACCCGACACAACATGTTTATTCTCGGCAGCGATTACAGTCTCTTTCCCAGGGTCAGACTACTCCATAAGATCAGCAGTCTAGCCCAGTTTCCAACTGCGCTTAGACCGAAAGTGACAAGAGCTTCTTCTTTTTTCACAGCTTCTTCAACTTGAACGGATTCGATTCCGAACCTTTCTAGTATGTTCTTCCTTCCCTTTCTCTTACTTCTTTCCCAATTCGATCCTTCTACGGCCAAATCTCAATTTGTGTGTCTCTGGTCTGTCTCTTTTTGAGAGAAAATTTTATACCACGCCTGACTATGAAGAGCTTCGAGTAAAAAAAGGGGGAAAGATGACTCTATGGCTGAGGGGAGGAGAGAAAGAACGCATTCATGGATATTATGTGGAGGTTCGAGAATCTACGAAAGGACATCTAAAGCCAAGCTGGATAGGCTTTTTTATGTCGAAAGCCCCAAAACTAGCCTTACTGTCGTGAGTTTTGGTAACTGGTTCCTCCTCGGACAAAAAACTAATGAAGACTACATCCGGACTCGCCCTTACCAGCACATTCCACAGCTCAATAGCTACTCCTTTAAAATTTTCAGATGTCCCTTTCATTATTACAACCTCTTCTTTACAGGCGCCTACCACCCCTAATTGATTAAAGAGAAGGGAGCCGCCCTAGTAGCATGAGGAGAAACCAAATACTGACCTGAAAAACAAAGACTGATGAGGAGAAACCCCCGTGAAAAGACTAGAGCCCTCTGGGCATCTCCTCTATGAATGTGATCAACAAGTATTACATTAGGACGGAGAACGAGTTAATCTGACATTGAGTATAGTATCTTATTCTAGGAAGCCTGAAAAACAATAATTGGGGATCGAATGCGGGCGAAATTCCCGTCCCCCACTTAACAACCTCAAAACCCTCCAACCCAATCGCAACCCTCCTCTATCTGAGCCAATCACTACGAACATCTGCTAACCTCATATATCTCCTTGATCGACCTCTTATTCGGGCAATGAGGGGTCCATCCATTAGATCTGCTGGTCTGCTCGGAGCGGAGATCTCCAGATCGTAAGACATTATCGCCTTCGCGGCACTGGATTATATTTCCGTCATTTCCGGAAAGTGCACGGACAACCGCCCTTTCCCCTTTTCTTAGATTAGGGAAAAGAACTCAGAGAATTGAGTATTTATCCATTTGATTTCTTTTTAATGCGGTAAATTTGTAATGCTGCGGGCGGAGCAGCAAGCGCTCATTGTCCTATCAGAAGGGAATTCCCTATACAAATAGTTTTCGCACCGGAAACTATTCTAGGAGAAGTTCGAATTCGTTCCGTTCGGATATTGATCGGTCTTGGTTTGACATGGTTTACCGAATACCTGAAATAGAAAATGTATAATATTTGATAGGATCCGTTTCGGGAACGTAGAATGTAAGAGAAATTAAAATGTTAGAACTCCAGTACTGCCAAGCCCACCATATCAGGTTCTAATTTCCCATACTTATCTTCCTTTCCTTCCTTGTCTTGTATCGTATGAAGCACTAGACTTGACTGGCTAGAAGCTTCCGGAGAAGAGTAACTCTACACTCTAAGAGTAAGCGGTAAGCCGATAGTCGGGTAATTCATTTGATGAATAAGACGTTCTCCTCGCCTGAAACTCA
Source organism: Senecio squalidus (assembly GCA_910822075.1). NCBI lineage: Eukaryota > Viridiplantae > Streptophyta > Magnoliopsida > Asterales > Asteraceae > Senecio > Senecio squalidus. The sequence continues at coordinate 37,280,370 of CAJVGC010000508.1, read as the reverse complement.
CGAATCTCTTACTAAAAAGAAGAAAGAAGAAGGTGATCATGATTCAAGCAGAGGTCGTATAATTTATCGACTCCGCAATAAAGATTCAAAAGATTAGGTGTTTTCTAACTTCAGTAGTTCGTTCGTAGGAATACGATTCAAAATTGAAAATTTCAAGAAACTTCTTTTCTTCGAAGAAGTATACAACCTTCTCCCTTCTGTCCTTATGTTGTAGTAAGGTAGGGCGGTTCGCTTGAAAACGGCGTACCTTTTGCATGATGGGTCAGCGAGGAAATGGGAACAACGACTTAAGCCATTAGGTGTAGGCGCTTTCCAGAGGTGGAATCTTCTAGTTCTTCGTATTTGACCTGAAACCGATCGATCTAGCCATGATATAGTTTCGGAGGTTATGTTCCTTTTTGCTCTTTTTCGGGCTTTTTCTCATTCTTCTTTGGCACCTGCGGTAGAGATCGGAGGTATTTGGCCCCCAAAAGGGATTGCGGTTTTTCTCTTTCGTCGAGCCCCGAGCTTGTGGTCCTCCCTTGAGTTTGGGTTCAATTGGATGAATATGTCAAGTCAAGGTCAACGTACGTAGAAGCAAGGATAGTGCATCGTCTATTTCTCGTTCTCGCTCGGGAGCCAAAACGAACACGACCACGTCATCATAAGAAAAGACTGCAAAATCTTTCCGAAGTTGGGAACCCCAATTTATTTCTTCGGAGCCGTTTCTTTTCCCGTCCCGGCATAGCGCTTCGCTTCCGGTTCTTCGGAAGAATCAAGTGACTTCTCCCTTCTTCATTGATCTGGGGGCAGTTATGTCTATCTAGAACCTTTTTTACGCTCTTTTCGAGCGCACTATTCAAGAGGTCTTTTGACGATTCAAAATAAGCATTCTTCAAAAAAAAAGGGCTCGTTTCACCCGCCCATGCATTCGTTCAGATCCATTCTTCCTTCTTTACCTTTTCAAACCACCCTTACTATGCCGATTTTGGCGGACCTTGCTCCACCCCGGTGAACTCATGCGGTTCCGACGTGCCCAGAGGCCAGAGGCGAATCCATTCACAGTCCGTAGAACCAACACCATTCGAAGGTGGGCGGCCCACCCCGCCTAGAACAGTTATGTTTGAGATCTAGTAACTAGTAACTATATATAAAAAAACAAATATAAATGAACATATATATAAATGAACATACATAAACGAATGTTCATGAACATAAATGAACGAAAGGGATATTTGTTTATGTTTATTCATTTAACTTAACGAAGAAAAACTCATATCCATGTTGGTTCGAGATAAACGAACTTTCTGCCTATGGTTGTTCGGTGAACGTTTGGTTGCTTACG
>CAJVGC010000508.1:37143960-37278946 GCA_910822075.1 Senecio squalidus | reverse complement strand
TTTTTTAGATTTTGGTTTAACTTTTAACTTTCAATATTACACCCAACACATGCAACTTATGATTCTATATATCTATTTTTCGTATATGTAAAAACAATAAGTATATGATCACGATAACAACAATCTTACGAGATGAATTACATATTATTACACACATAATTTATTAAACTTTTGTCGATGTATGAGATGATCACAAAAATACATAACGGTTATTCATATATAATAAAAGTAGTAAAGTATGTTTATATTACAAACAATCAGGGACTGAGTCATGGTTTTGTATTAAAGAAACCATGATAAGCGACGAAAGTATAAATTCACATTTGAAAAAACATAGTCTTGAAAATTTTTTATTCAGACAGCAGTAGCATTCAATAATTTTTATTTGTTGTGTGTTAATTCAAAAACCAAAAGTAATCAGTGATCTTTTATAAAAATCGTATATAGCTAGAGTAAATTACGTGAATGGTCTATATGGTTAAATCCAAATTTATGTAACGTTTTCATAAAATTTGGATATAACACATGGATCACTAATATTAAGTACGAAAGACATTATGGAAGTCTTACATATTATAGAGACTAATGACTATACATGAAATTCGGATGTAACATATGACCACTCACACAATTTACCCTATATCATTATTAACTACGAGCATGATCCATTTAATCAACCCAACTCGTTTTATACTTTTTTTTGTTTATTTTTTCAAGAACCTACCTACATTCAACACCAAACAAATAGCTACACAATTTTAAGGTTGAAACAATACAATTATTTATATATGTTGTCTCTTACATGACTCGAATTCACAACTACTAGATTTTCAATTTAAAAAATGTTAAATTACAAACTCTTTTGATATCAAAATAAGTATTAAATAAGCTAATACAACATGTGACCTAAATATGCTTAATGATGTATCCAAAAATATATATTGGGTAAAGTGATACTTAATTTCTATAATTTGATTATTTACATAATAAACAAACATGTAGAAAAGTAAAAGACAAGTCAAGGTTGTCACTGAGTTTTCGAAAACGTTGGGTAACAATCGAGAAAGAAGTCAAATGTTTAATAAATTTTGTTATCATTTAATTATTTTATGTTCAAATAAAGTTTGTATTCAATTTGAGCCAAAAACATTTTTTTACAATGGAATTGATTCTTAACAATACACATTCTCAACGATTCATTTCTTTTTCTAACAGTTATTGAACCACTTTATCGATAATCTGGTTTTTTAATCATAGGCACATATCATTACATTAGGTAATATTTAGAAAACAATCTACATTCATTTTGTTCATCTTTTTTAAGTCAGAGACATTTATGCTGTTTATTAAAGATACATATCTAGACCGGCATGATAAGTGTTATAAAGACAAACCGGTCTAAAAGACAATTGGAACATGTGCAAATTAATTTACTAACTGGTTGAGCAAGTAGACCTATAACATATAGACGTGTTTAAAAACCGATGTTATAAACCTTTACAACCGGTCTATATGTTACTTTCTGTAGTAGTGATAGTATTTAGGATTTCAAAATGTTTTTATAAAAATATTTTAATTAATATTAATATTTAGGATATAAAAATGTTTAATAAAAATGTTTTTATAAAAATAGTATTTAGGATATAAAAATGTTTTTATAAGAATATTTTAATTAATATTAATATTTAGGATATAAAAATGTTTAATAAAAATATTTATAAAAATGTTTTTATAAAAATAGTAATTAGGATATAAAAATGCTTTTATAAAAATAGTTTAATTAAAATGTCTTGATCCTTGTTTATTTAATTTTTATAGATGTTCAGTACGCACAATGAATTAACTGATTTGGCGCAAAATATAGCTCGAAACCTAGGTTTTGTTATTGTCAAGCGAAAAACAAACAAAATAACGGGTATATACATAAGATCGAGTATATTTGTTAAAAAGGTGAGCACAAATTCGACAAGATTTGTTGTAAGCTATAAATCTTAATAGGGATTTTTACACCAATATGTACTGTTTTTTATTATATCGAATATGTGAATAATAGAATACAAATGTTGCATTTTAATACACAATTTATTTTTTCGTTAAATTATGTATTATGTTTGTTATTTTACGATACTTGAAAAATTAAAAAAAACGATAACAAAAAGACAAAAAAAGACAAAAGAACAACAAAAGTCACATTTATGACACTATAGATACTACACTTAAAATTATTTGTATAATTGTCGTCACTCGTCAGGAAACTATTAATTATATATCGACTATAAATTAAAATATTAGAGGTTTATTTAGCATTTTTTAAATTCAAAAATCTATAAAAAAAGAAATAAAAAAAGAATTTACAATTGATGCTAGTAGTCGTCCCTTTCTTTCTTCTCTCTTTCTTCTCCGGACCAGAAGAAAGAAAAAAAGTAGTACTATCTATATCTATATAATCTATATATTATAATCTTGTTTTCCATTTTTCTCTCTTTCCACTTAATTTTTCACAATTTTGTTTTCAAGTTTCTACCACCCAACCCCCCAATTTGTTCTATCATCTATCTGTCATTCAGTTCAATTATTATTCATAGATCTGCCATTTTCTCCCAATTTCCCATTTGGGTTTTACGTCAAATTCCCAGGTAAACAAACCCAATTCATATCATTATTATCTATTCAATTCTTCATACCATTATTAATTAATTCCAATTCTATACTCTTTTTGTCAAGATAGGATTTTTTTTTCCTTTAATTTTAGTGGGTTGCATTTTTCTTAGTTTGTGCTATTTTCGCTTAGTTTTATGAATAGCTAGTACTAAGAGCAGGATTATGTTAGGTTTTACATTAGGTTCTTAATGAAGTTACGAAACCGTTGATTACTAAATTCGTCTATATGATTAGTTGCGTGTTGTTGTTGTAGCCCAGAAGTACAGCTGTAATGTGAACTTATTAGTTGACTTTTATAAGAATGAGTTTCAGCCAGGAATCTTGAAAGTTGAAAACTTCTTGTGGACTTATTAATTAGGTCAACTCTTAAAGTCAGCATGCATATTTGTTGAATTTTTGAAAGACTTGTTTGGTTTCACATTAGAAATAGAAGATTTGAACTAGTCCTAAGAGTTTAAAATTATTGCCGTATGATGGTTAAGAGTAGTAGTCTTTTTGTTGCATATTTGCAGAGAACTTGTTTCTTTGACTTGAATATATGATCTCACAATGACAAATGAGTCGGGAGCAAACTCATGAAAAAACATAGATTTGGCCTTAATTCTTAGTTTTTTAAGCCTATAAAGCTCGGGATTCGGCTTACTAACGCAAAGCTTTATGTCTTGGATATTAATTCATTGACTTAGACCTTTACTCGGTTCGTAAGGGTACATATAAGCTTGAGCCTCATACAAAACTATCATTGAAATCCGTCAAATTAAATTACAAACTGAACTAAGTTGTCAAGATGCTTAAAGTAGTAGTTAAATATGTGTAATTACATTATGTCTTGTATAAGCTTGGTTGGTTGGTTGGGCGAGTAACCTCACCATGTATCCTAGCCTTACCCATTCATTCTATTTGCTTCCAATAGAAAATTGATATTGGTGCAAGACCTATTTTTATAATAAAACCCATCCATACCCCCACTCATGTCAATCATTTACCGACTTATAGTCCAGTTTAACAGACCACTTATGATCTGGATTGTCCAACAAGAGGAAAGTAAGGGAATAATTGTACAACTTTTTCCACTAAAAAATCGTCTCTACTTCATTGTTCAACCTTATTTAATGATTGTTATTTCCTTGTCTTTTCTTTATTAAACTAGTAGAAATATGCTAGATTGTTTAATGCTTATATATGATTAGTTGGATCTTTGGCTATATTTTCATATTTTGGATTGATTTCTGTAAGTCTAAAGTTATATGATGTAGTGTCTGTTTACTCTTTGAGGTCGCTTTTACGTGACCTGAAATTTAAGGAATTTCTTGGATCAATATCTAAAAGGTTAAAGGTGTAACAAATTTCAATACGGTTAATTTATCATTGCCGTAGATAAAGGAAAAGGGAAAGCAACTGACTTCTTCTTTGAGTGGCTGGATAACGTTTTTTGTATCTTTTAACATTGCCGTGTAACATAAACGATGGTATTTAATATTTATCATAATTATGTGATACATAAGGGAAAATCTTGGATATATGCAAAATAATATGAACTTACACTCATACACGTTGCTTTTTTTATTCAGCAGCACAGTTGAAAGACTAAGTTCTTGCATTTATCCCATTTTCGACATTCTCCATTTTGGGTCCACTATTAATGTTTCTTAAGCAGATCCTCGTTTCTTCTTAAAATGTTAATAACCAAAGCAGATAGGACCTAGAGAACTAAGTGATCACACAAAGTGTATTTTCAATGCATAAAACCTTGTAAATAATTTTATTTAAAGATTAGTTAGTTATCAAATTTTTTTAATCATATTTGACATATTACTTATCTATAAAAAGTCTGAAGTTTTTGGACTAAAAGTGTTTCGGGTCAACCCATCCGTTTTGTCACCTCTAGTTGATTGTTTCCTGACTTTCTCTGCATCTTTCGACCATTGTTAGGACTGTGTGGCCACTAATATTCAAGAGGTGGGGTTGAAATTTATCCAAATCCCAATGGATTCGGAGAATAGATTTGGATAAAATGCCAAATTTGGATTCAGAAAGCAATGATGGGAATATCTTCTTCAACTAAACGTGGTTTTCTGGAGGACTTGAAATATCGATGCTATGTCTTCTGATAGGAACCTGATGAATACAAGCAGCACCATTGGTATTCAGATACGAGCCTCTGATTCTTCAAGCGGGTAATAATATAACCGAATCATCTCTGTCATTAACCATTTAAAAGATTCAAAATGTCTAACCACTGTTCTTTTACAGACATAATCCTCAAACAGCGTTTCCCAATGAAAGTGACAATACTGAATATTCTTCCGAGGAAAAGGTATACTACAGGACCAGGAGTAACTAAACAATGCCTTGAAATTGTAATACTATTGTATCTATAATCATAACTAATACGTTTATTGTATACAATATACTTCAAAAAAATGACAAAGAACCTGCTTTGAACTGTTACTGTTACCCAACGCGCGGCCGACAAGGCCATATCTATAATTTACAATAAACCTTATTCTCATAGGAACACCTTGCACGTGCTAAAGCTCAAAAGGAGGAAATCCAATTTCTTCGAGAACAGATTACCTTTGCAAGTGTCAAGGTATCCTGTTTGTTTGCCTTTAAATTTATATGATATTTTGCCTTGTGTACAGATTTGAATCTTCTATAACCTGGATTTATTGATGTCAGGAACGGCAATTATTGAATGAAAAATACACATTGGAAAAGAAGTTTGCTGAGCTGCGATTGGTTTGTCCTATTTCCTGTAAATCTAACGAGCTTATCTTTTGGTGGTTTTTTATATGTTCATTTCTATGAGAAAATGCTTATCCCTTTCGAACTAAAAATTGCAACAGGCCATGTCAGGATGGGTTGACCGGAAAACATTATCTAATTTTTAATAAAACGTTTGTAGCTTAATTGAATATTGAGCGACTTCATAAAACAATGCCTTGAAATTGTCATCTCTACTTTTAATGATTTCTAATGATAAATAGGTAAACTGGCAAAGGAATCTTTTCATAAAAGGAATCATTAATTTTTTTGAAAAACCTAAAATATGTAGTGTTGCATTATTTTGGGGGAGACGGATTAATTTGTATGATGCATAATCTTTTTATCACGTGACAGGCTCTAGACGAGAAGCAAAATGAAGCCATCGAGTCTGCTGCAAATGAACTGGCTCGTAGAAAAGGTGTTCTTGATGAACATCTAAAATTAACCCATGAATTGAAGGTAAGTCATCTGTTGTGTGCTTAACATTTGCCTGCCATAACCTTTAAACTATCTGTTTTGAATGACATTAAGATATCGTTATCTCAACAAGTTAGATCTGTTATTTACATCATTTGATGTATATGTCCTCTTTAAAATTTCATTGCTTCTATTCCTTTAAGAATTAAACACTACTTTGTTTGAGCTTATATAGGGCTTATTGGCTTTCGGCTTATGTTTCATAAGCCGGGATTTTATGGCTTATGTAAGGGCTTATGAACTTATTACTGTTTATTAAGTCATAATAAACAATAATAAGCCCATAAGCCATAAATTCCGGGCTTATGAAACATAAGCCGAAAGCCAATAAGCCCATAAGCCCTTATTTTAGGCTCAAACGAACACCCCTTAGAAGCTACAAAATTGTTTGATTACAGTGGAAATGTCAAAGAGTATTTGTTTAAGCAATTACTCTTTAGATATGTGTTTTGGTCATTTACTCGATTTTATATATATAATTGTAACATATTTATGTGTGGAAGTGTGATTTAACTAAGAAGAGTCGTTTGCTTGAAGTCTTGTCCACTTTTATGGTAACTTGCCTCATATCATTTCCATAATTTTTTTGATGCATCTTATACCCCTTTTTGTTGCATTTTAATGTCCAGGTTACCGAGGATGAGAGGTATATCTTCATGTCATCCTTGGTGGGGCTATTGGCTGAATACGGAATTTTGCCTCGCGTTACAAATGCCACAGCTCTTTCTGATAGCATCAAGGTATTAATTGTTGCACATCCGTGTTGGTAGTACATGAAAATTGAAAGATACATAATTTCCTTCTTTGGAGAGTAGCAACGTATAATTTACCTATTTGTCCATTATCATCATTACAAATGGTGTTGGTTTGGGGTTTGGCTTTTTAAAGCTCCTTAATCATTGAGGGTTATTTTAAATATTAATAAATAATCATATATATTGACTTAACCAATGTGCCAAGTCAATTGGTGCAGTTATCATGACAGAGTTTTTCAACCGATATACTCTTTATCCTCCTGATATTCTGTGCGTCATCCCAGACTATGTTATGTATTTTCTGGTTTAAAGTGATCTATTTCTATATTTAGAGTTTCATAAGAGTATGATTCTGCTAATTCTGTTAATAATTCTCCTCACCCCTACATATCTCATATGTGAATAATAATTTATTTTTTAGCTATACACAAAAGTTAGGTCCCATAATTGATCTTAATTATATATATCTCGAACTCTAGGTCCAACCAGATAACTTAAATCCTAGATATCCATACAGATATAATGAGATAGGCAGTTCTACAGTCTCCTTTGTACCATGATAAAGACTTCTCGTACTCTAGTTAACTTCTTTCTAATATATATGTTCTAATCCGCAAACCAAGGGTCAAATTCGATACCCTCTTGTTATTGTCTTATTCATAGAGATCAGAATTTCGAGGTTATCTTGAGCAAGGCTTGATCAATTTGGTTAGAGCTAGAGGCGGCAAAAATGGATGTATTGGGTAAACAATCCCGAAACGGGGTTTAGAGGGGGATAAGTAGTATTTCGTGTTAGAATAGATAGGTTGGGATCATCTGGCATCATTTGTATTTATCATATTTTTTGAATATTCTATATAGTTTAATGTAATAATTTGATTATAAAATCTATACTCTTATAGCGATGATTGTTTTTAGATAAAGCAATTTAGGAGTTTGAATTATTTGGTTGGCTGACTTTCAATCTGAACCTGTTTACTGTTATTATTTTTATATAATTTTTTTGTACCAATTTGACCGCTAGAGATAAAAATAAACCTGAATCAACCCCAACTTTTTGTGGATGGGTTGAATTGCCACCTCTAGTTAGAGCTAATGCTTATAGGTTATAGAGTCGCGCAAGAACAAGGACATGTCATTTGTCTCATACTCTCAGTTGGTATCCGCAATAATAGTTGCTCGTTTATTTTTCCCATTCTAGAATTTGTTGTAAATTGTATAAGGGCATTTTGGTTTGGGTATGCAAGCCCAAAGTCCATAACAATTGAATGTGACTTATGAAGAGATAATTTTCTCAAGTACATGATGACCATGTTACAATTCCTGTCATTCTCGAGCATCTTCATGCCCTATCTATATATTCATATGACATGAATTCTTTTCTAACTTCTTTCTTGCAGCACCTACATGACCAATGCAGCAGAAGATTAGAGCATCACAGGTCTGATCTATTTTTATTCCATTATACTACCCTGTAATTTGATTTCACCAATGATTTTGGAAACCTAAACCTTGTGGTGGCAAGGGGGGGGGGGGGCTGGAGGGTTGGAAATTTTCTGAATGGGTATTGTTTTTGGACGAGTTGGGGTTGGGTGGTCCCCAAAACACTTTAGGTGCAGAATACTATTTTTTTTATTGCAAGTTACAAGTAAAAATATATATACTATTATAAGTTAATAACAATAAAATAATATATAAAAGATTTAGGAGGTTATTAGCATAATTAACCTTTGACTGTTACAGTGAAAACATAACCCGCATCGACCCATTCCTAAGTACGAACTTTCCACTTTGCAATTTCTTTTTGATGTTGGAATTGATTTTATGTTTTTTATTTTATTTTATGTTGAAATGTGTGTAAAAAAGTAGGAAGACAGAAGATTTCCTTTGATGTGCTAATTATTTGTTAGTTGAACTATTGCAGGGTCAACAGCGATTTTCACCTTCACCTTATAACCACTTCTACGGTGGCAGGCATTTGGAACTAATTATGATAGTTCCAAATATACACCTGCAAACGACCATAGAGAGAGGAATAGCTTGATGCTCAATGGTCAGATGAATCAGTCCCTAGATAATGATAATCGACCAAAATTTTGCTTCCATGGGCCCTCTTAGGTTGGCATGATGCTTCTTAAACTTATCCTGAATTCCTTCTTTTTGTATGTTACATAAATTATTTCTTGCACTTCTATTATGTAAAAAGTAAATTTATTCTTGGAGAAAAGATGAAAAATAATATGATTACTATTAAAACAATCGTAATATTAAATTCAGTAGTCAGGAAGATTCTTTTTCTCCTCGGGTACAATGAGAAACTAATTGCTGACCCTGACATGAAAATATTACTCACTCCACTCGACACTTATTGATTTTCACTTTCTTAATATCATCATTCTGAGCCTCTATAGATTTGGAACTTTTGTTTATGTTGTTGATGTACTTTCCGCCGAACTGTAACTCGATGTGGCAAAATGAACAGGTCAGCTGAGTGGGTAACGAGTCGGTTGGGTTAGCCTGAATAACACTTTTTCCCCCAAAATTTATCAAGTTTTCTTTAATATTTTTGGCGTGTAAAATGTAATTCCAGTTGTATTATTTCACTTTAGAGCTGCTTTCAACTGTTTTCTTTCTACGCTAACATTTTGTTTACCTGTTTGACCCATTAGAGATAGCGGAAACGGCCCATGTTATTTGTAATGAGTTTTAAAATGCCTCGTCCAGTTGTTACCATAGAACTTTAGATTTTTATTTAGTATCACTGTTACCGTTCTTTTTTTGTCAGTCAAGAATGCAGATCATGTTTATGACTACAATCAGGTGAATAATAGTTTTCAAGGTGGGGCTGATGACAGTTTACTTTCAACCGCCCCCTATGAATGACGGGGTTGATTCTTTTGCCTTAGAAGGTAACTAAAAAAATTATTGAATGTTATTTGTCTCATAAATATGTAGAGGAGTTTATTGTAATTTTGATGTTTATTATTTTTATAAATAAAAGATGGACCGGGGTATAGACGGGTTTCAAATAATTGGGATGCAAAACCAGGAGGTAAAATTTAGGTTGTGGATTCCGGTGCGGTGACCTCACTATGCATGTTTCAGGTACACAAATTTATAGATGCAGTTTTCGCAGCTAAAATATTTACTAGTTATTCTCTGAACTATTAAAAGAATTGACGATTGATCTATATCATATATTTGTTTGTTTGTGTCAGTGGGTTTCGTCATCTTCAAGACGGCACTAGGGAGTACATTGAGGGTAAGTATTTAAATACTCCTCTATGCCATCGACCTAAAAAAAGCTTATTCGACCACTAAAGGATTTTCCTAAATTTTCTAAGATTTACTGATGTTCTTATAAATTTTCTAAGTTTTAAATTTTTTATTTCTTAAATGTACTCAGAAGTTTAAGTATTAGAAATATTGGTTAACATGTATTGATGTGTGTGTATGAATCAAATGTCTATATTCTAGAGGTGGTATTCAGCCCATTTACTTATAATAGGGTCGAATTCAGTTATGTTTTTTCTCTAACGGGTGAAATGAGTAAAAGTAGAACATAAAAACTTAGCTAGAAAGGAATATGTCCACTGGGTCAACAGGTCAAAGTCACCAAAAATATATTTTTATGCTTAAATATTTTCTTAATAATAGACAAATATTGTTTCGGGTCAACCTGACCCAACTCGGCTCATTCAAACCCATATAAAAGTGTAACAGTTATAACGGTTACATTTTTAGAAGATGGGAGAAACCACTCCGAGGAATAAAATTTCTACCTGGTGCCCCCATTGATGCCCCTTAGTTATTCGTTGGTCCATCGTTAAGCGTGGATTTGATTTCAGTTCAACCCATAATGTCTATCTTTGTGAAGGTCCCATAACTATCTATGTGTAGTTGATCCCCGGTTTTCTCATTGACTCAGGAGCTACAAATCCGGAAGTATATGTAGTTACAGCGGATGATGTTGACAAACTTATTGCTGTTGAGTGCATACCATGGATGACCAAGGTCGCCAGGTAAGCATCCTCAGTATAACGTATACAATAAGAGGTTATTTTTTTGTAAGGCACCTACAAAATGATACAATATCATACAAATAATAATAACAAACGACTTTGAATCGTTTAGCATTGTATTAAACCATATAAGATGTATCATGTATATACTGTACAAACGTTAAATAACACCATGAAATCATATGATTCCAACAAAATGTTACGATATGGAGGAATGAGTGGAACTGTATGATCTCTAACCATTTCGTTATACTAACCTTATATTAACCGAATAAGATGACATGATACATTTAAGTTAACATTCACGGAAAAATTTATTTACAAATCTCTTGGTTAGTTATCTTTTGTTTTTATAATAATTTGTGTATATATTTTATTTCAATATCTTTTAGGGTCTCCATATCTCAGCCTGTTGAGTGCTCAGTATTTTCTGTACTTATTAATGATATATCACGCTCACCAAAATTACTTATCTTGAAAGTTTTCTACTTTCAGGGGGAAATAGTGCGACTCTTTGCCAATGAGCAGAACAAAATTACGTGTGGTAACTTATTTCAGTTAACAATGTTACCTTCATCTTGAACTTGCAAATGGACTAATACTTTGTTTAAAAGTAAAGTTTCCTGTTTTATTTTTTCTTAATCTCTTGAACTGTTTTATTCCGCAGATCCAGAAATGCAACAGGAAATAGATCAATATATGTCAGCCAGTCAAGCATCATTTAGTGTTTTGATGCTGGTACAGTTTTTGTTCCCTTTCTCCTATCGAGTGAGCATTAGATAATTGTGACCGAAGTGTATTTTTTAATCCATAAAACCTCGTAACCCTTTTTACTCATAAGTTAGATTGTTACTAAATATGACTTTTTGCGAACGTATAACATGAACTCTATACTAAAATTCCATTTTTAGTGTTTTGTTGGGACACTAAGTTTTTTAATGGAACAAACAACTTTCTCTTTGACAAACATGGGGCTTTTGTTGTTGCAGATGGATTCTTCTGAGAACTGGGAACAAACAACTTTCTTTTTGAAACGATCCAGCTACCAAATAAAGATCAACCGCATGCAAGATATATTCCTTGAGAGAAATATTCCAGTGATATATCGGTACGTTAAATAAAGTTCCGGTGCATTTATATAAACATGAAGGTGCATAAGCTATTAGACAATATTAATTAACTAACATCTCGTTAAAAATTGCAACATTTGCTTTAGGATATATTGAGCTATATTTAAAAAAATGAATGTGTTCGCCGTCGGACAATGTGGGTAACAAGTCAAAACGTATTTCTGTCAAAATATTCAGTTTTTACAACGGGTGGATCCACCACAAACACTTTTTTGTCTTTTCTTTTCCCGAAGTTTTCAAGTTATTAATGTGTTAAATATGATTAGATGAAAATTGTTACAATTTATCTATACATTGTAGATGTAGTTTGACCCGTTAGTGGCAAGTTTAACCAAAGTTTCCCTCATTGAAAAAAAAAGTTGCACTCATTAATCTGTAAATGATCTAATGGACTATCTAAGTGTATTTGGATTTTGTTGCGAAAAAAACCATTGTTCCGTGATAGAAACAATACATTTTGTAGCAATAAGCAATTTTGGCTAAAGCATGTATATATTTTAACTTGTCAGAATCCACTCATTTTTTTTCATTTCCACAAGTATGTAAGATTGTAGTGTAAAACCAAATATAAGAGTTTGGAAAGTTATATTTCACAATGACTAAAATAAGCGAATCTTGACTTTTTGCATCAATGACTCTGAATAAGTATTGTTAACTTTGAAATTTGCTAGTATAGAGATTGTTTCAATTTTCGTACCAGGCATATGTAATGGATTTAATACAACCTTTTTATGGAGCACACACTTTGTTCTCATCTTGATAATTGTCGTCTGACTCGTAATAATGTTGCAGATCAAAATCCCTTCAGGTCTTACGGCCCAATTTGTGTTGACACGTCCGAATGGTTCTTCACATCCTTTTAATACGTTCAATGATGTCCGGTAAAACATTGGCTTCCCATTCTTTTTTACTTTTTTGTTCCAAACTAAGAGGCACACTTTGACTCTTTGGTCAAACAATCTTCTTTTGAAAATTTGACATTGATCATTATTTCAATTTTTATGGGAAGTTTGATACCCGTACTAAACTTTATGACAACCGACTACAAACAATAAAATTTTGATGCATGTTTGTAACAATAACATACCTTAAGCCTTTTTGAACCGAATAGTAAAAATGTACCTCTTTTTAACTTGAAAGTTGCGATTCACCTTTACTATATTCAACAAATCATAGCATTATTTTTCGTTGTTTTATTGTTTTGCAGACTGCGTGACACTTTGGTGCTCACCATGAGAATGTTCCAGAGCAAGGTATCTTCTAAGCTTGTTTATTCTCAAGTTATTATCTCTTTCAAAGTTTGACTATTTTTAAACTGTTTTACTCCGACCTCCCAAGAAAGGTAAGTTATCTGAAGTGTTACCATATCTTTTCATGAAATAGGCATTGGACGAAAGAAGGAAGACGAAAGCATGAAACATATTATTTTTCAATATAGATACAAGTGTTATACACTCATTCTTTGTAGAAATGAATTTGAGAACAATAAGACTACTTCAGAAGGTTTTGTTCGTTAGATTGGATGAAAAGGTGTGTTTGTTTAAGTCATTTTTATTTCTACTTGATTATAGCGTTCTGTATTTCATCATATTCCATCACGGGGTAACTAATATTTAAAATTTTAACATTTACGGTAATGTTGATTGGAGTCATCTTCACTTCTTGTTAGACAGTCGTGGAGGCACATATCATCGGATATCACACTCGGTCTGTTTCTTTTTGAATGTTACTAAAGAAACACGAAAATGGAGTAAGTATTAAAAAATGTTTGTTGGTTATAACGAAAAAATGAAAGTTCATTGGATACTTTTGACTTTAATTCTAATGTGGTTTTGGTATTTTCAAAATGTTACTAAAAGATTTTCTCTGGCTCTTAAATTTCTTTTTTAGAAATGAACCCAAGATTCCTATTTTTAGGACCGCTGATGTCCGACCTACTATCAAACCGAATACATAATATGTTTTCAAATTCTAAACAAGCTATATGACATTACGTATATGCTCCAACAAGCTATATGACTTGTCTTAATTCGCCTTATATTAAGCTAATTGTTCGATTTTTTATTTATTTATTTCCTGAAATAGAAACCCTAGCTTAATTTTGTTTCATTACACTTAAACCTTTGAAATCACAATTGGAGTGTGAAGATGGGAGGACGAGTGATTTAAAGCATATCCAATAATATTTATTTCTCCATCTTCAAATTTGCGGAAATTTAAAAATATTCCAACCATATTTTTCCTTTAAACACTATAATCTCCGATTTTCAACTCTTGGTAGAGATGAATTTAGAGAAAAAGAAGTGAGTAGAAAAAAGAAATAAAAAGAAATGAAATGCAGTTGAGAAATTTAATAAATTCCACTGTTTAGTAACAACAAAGAAGTAACCTGAGAAATTAATAAAGAAATTAATTTTTTCGTTTGGTAGAATATACATAGA
Source organism: Senecio squalidus (assembly GCA_910822075.1). Taxonomy (NCBI): domain Eukaryota; kingdom Viridiplantae; phylum Streptophyta; class Magnoliopsida; order Asterales; family Asteraceae; genus Senecio; species Senecio squalidus. The sequence continues at coordinate 37,264,691 of CAJVGC010000508.1, read as the reverse complement.
AATGGAAATGATAATTTACTTAAATTTTTTTATTGTTTTTTAAGTCACCCATTTGATTAAGGTTACAAACAAACCAAACTAATAAAAACCATACTTACCTAAACTCGATTACAACCCAAACAACATTAACAATTGTTACACAATAACATGTAGCTTCATTATACATTTCAGTTTAGTTTCATAAATAAATAAAAAACTATTTTGAGCATTAACAAACTATTTCGAGCTTCCAATCGCACCACCCATACCTCATTTCTGTTCACTTCTTCACCGAAAAAACAACTCGAGAACTTTGAATATGGCTTCACCAAATATGGGGCACTATAGGCTCGCTATTTTTTTATTTTATTTTTTTGAACGGCAATGTTAGTGATTCGGGGCCACGGTGACATCCATTTGGGCAATATGCGACCCACAAACCTTACACCAAAGTTAATTACATATCTCCTAATATTCACCTAAGGAGAAAACCCGAGAGAGGAGAAAACGCGGGAGGCTCGAACCCAAGACCTCTCTCATAAGGGAGAACAACCTCCTAGGCTCGCTATTAAACCATAGATCTTGAATTTGTATTCCCAATCAATGACAAATATGAATAAAAAGATCCGCCATCAAATACATAAGTTGAAAATGAAATGACCTTTCTTGACAGCAACCTTACCATCTTTCCTCTTTCTTTCATCATGTTTCTATTGTCATTTTTCTTTGACAGGCCTACAATATAAAGAAAAAATTCATCCTTTACAAACATACATATATTTGATCAAACCATTATAAATAAGAGAGAAAATTACACCGTTCGTCCCTAAGGTTTATATGCAATTACGGATTTCGTCCCTAACTTTGAAAAGTTGCATAGATCGTCTCATTGTTCAAACTAATTACTCATTTCGTCCCTAATTTGGACGTCCGTTAATTTCTACCGTTAGCATTCCATCACGTGTAAAACACGTGAGGGTATTTTAGTAATTTCATATTCTAAAAATAATAATAATAATACTAGTGTCATCATCCAACAGCCAAGCTATACACCCCCAGATCCCTCCAAACCACACGATTTCAATTAGGGTTTCACATACACACAACACAATGATCAGAAAAAATTAATCACAAATTTCAATTCAATTCTACTAGTTTGATCGATTAAAACCCAAACCCCCCCCCCCCCCCCCCCCCCCCCCCCCCCCCCAACCCCAATTCAGATCTGTGATCACCCCATTCTCCACCGCGGATGCCGGACATCACCACCAACAAGCAGCCGCCGCGATCTATATCTATATATATAGATATAGATATACCAAAACTGAAAAGCACTCCCATCCGGTGCACGGCGCAATGCATTCACTCGTTTTCGTGTTCTTAATTGATAAACCATTAATGATGAATTTTTCTTACTTTTTAAGCTTTCTGGAATTTATTTTTTATTTTTATGGATGGATGGTTTTTAATTTTGCTGGAAAAATGAAATTCATTTTGCTGGAAAAATGAAATCGATGGCGGGTGAAGAAGATGAAGTGATTAAGTGAAGTGGTTTTTTAATTTTGCTGGAAAAATGAAATCGATTTCATTTTTGATTGCGAAGAAGATGAAGTGATTGAGAGAAATTAGTTTAAAAAATTAGGGATACTGCGAAATTACTAAAATACCCTCACGTGTTTTACACGTGGGTCAGGCTAACGGCACAAATAAACGTCCGTTGGAATTAGGGACAAAATGAGTAATTAGTTTGGAAACCAGGAAGATAGATGCAACTTTTCAAAGTTAGGGAAGAAATCCGTAATTACATATAAACCATAGGGACGATCTATGTAATTTACTCTAAATAAGAAAAGCAACGATTACAAACTAAAACATGGTATATGACTAAAACTATTGTTATTGCCATGACCATCAAGTTAAGTGGGGAAATAAAAATATGAAGAACCATTATAATTGACTAGTATAGAACCCGCGCGATAATAAATCTGCTTTAGACATATATGTAAATCCAGTTTTTCATGAAAGGACTAAGCATTTTGAAATTGATTTGCAAAAGATGATTGTGAATCACAAAAAGATGATTAGATCACAGTAAGCTTGAATATGTATCAAAGTTTAATACACGACTTTAAGTATATGAAAAGTCCCGGCAATTAAGAAAGATTTTTACAAGACACTTAGATGTATATGTATACATTTATGTTTTGAAGGAACAAGTTATGTTGTTAGATTTGTATAAACAATTAACAGAAAATATCATTAAAAACTTAAGATAAGTTGAACAAAATCTGGTGACAGGATCGAATAAGCTAATATAACTTATAGTTTGTCTTCGTTAAGATCTTAATCTTATTAAAGAAGTTCAGCAGCGGATGAACACTTTAATATTAACAAGTTATCAAACAATAAATATTGTAAAGATATGAATATGAATGAACAATAATATTGTCGAATGTTAAGCCTCAATTGCATTAATCAACGATATCAATACAACGTGTTTTCTATCTTACAAGGATCTATATTTATAGACCTTGAGGCTATCCTACTAATTAGGAAACAACGTCTATCTAAAAGGAAATACAAGATGCAGTGGCGACGAAAAGTTGAAGTACGGTAATGATTTCTTGTAGTTTCCAATACGTCTTGTGATTTATGTCGTGAGAGGTATGGTTTATGGGGCGGTCTTTGGGGCCAAAACAAATTATGCGGTAACCATTTTCGGCTTATCTTTCGAGATGGAAAAGACAATGAGTTTCGATAGCTTCTTATTCGTTACTTCCGGCTTTATATTAAGTATAATACTTTCTTATTTGGTCGTTCGTGTTATAATATGAATTTTAAGGTAACAATTTTAAGTTTGACAATTTCAGGCATAAAAAAGTTTGACAATTTCAGGCATAAAAAGAATTGCTATAATTGTTTCTCGTGGAACAATTTCCTCTACTAAGTTTGGTAATATGGGGTAACATTATCTATTTTGACCATTAATAAAATTACACATTTTATTAGTTTATCCTTCGACTATTTGGAAAATTTTATCTTTAGTCATTCAACCTATTTGGGTAATTCGACTTATTCTACGCTATTAGCTCATTTGGTAAAATCATATATGTATAACAAAATATAAAGTAGAGATAATTATAGATATGTTTATTACGACTTGACAGATAGGACATGTTTAATCCTCTTGATTTTGAAAGTACACCACATACTCTTTATTTGTAAACATTATACACTCGCAATCTTTTAGTCCATTAGAATTAACTTATTCAGTTAGTTATATCAAATGACCATTTTACCATGTTTGTATTCAAGTGTTCACGTTTTATGTTCATTATCTCAAATGCTTATTTAAGATTGATAGGTTTTGAATTGTTATATGCTTTATAAACAACCATCATAACAATTTCTAGCAAAATAAATATAACAAATCTTGCAAATATTATAAATTACAAACAATTTATCTTTGAAATAATGTGGCAAGAATACTATGAGTAGTTGTTTGGATTTTAATACAATTATCTGGAAATTCAAAATGTTAAAACAATCTCTCTTCTTACTTCTTAGTGTTAACCCCGTAATCTAGCTTGTTCATATACTGCGGTGAAAAAAATCAAATACCAAAAATTAGTTCTGGATTCAAATATTAATTTTTTTTTATTTATAAAAATGAGTATTTTAAATATATTTCTCTAAAAGTAAACTTACTTAAAAATAGAATTCAAAAAAACCTTAAATGCATTATTATGTAATAAATCATAAAGATGTCGAATTTAATGAGTAAAGTGTAAATAAGTTATTCAACTTAATTATAATTTCTATGTGTTTGAATTAAATAAGGGTAAATAAGTAATTTCAATTACTTAAATTTTAAGGGATTAAGAGTATGATGAGATTCTTTATAATATAGTTAAGATTCTATAATTTGATATTCATCGATATTAGTAAACATTAATACAAAACACATTTAGCAAATCCATTTACATCAAAAGTTAACAATCATGTGTTGCCCAAAAACTAAAAACAAATACGTACCCACGATTTTATTAACCAATATACGGGTTATCAAAAAATATTAAAATTTGTAGAATTAACCAGTTAACAATGATTTTGCCATATAAATAACATAGAAGGATATCATTGAACATGTAAAATGTGTAACTGATATATATACAGGGGGGGAGCCAAAAATATTTTCCGATGGGGGCAAAAATAATTTCAAAAATTATGTTGTTGCAAAAAATTGAACTTGTGACCTCTTACATAAGAAGAATGGGTCTTACCAACACACCAAATGATTTTTAATATTAATTTTGTTCAATAAATCATTATAGTGTATTTTATGGGGGCAAAAATCTAAAAATCGAATATTTTTGTCGCTAATTACCCTTCGTATCAAAATTTCCGAGGAGGCAACCATACTAACTCTGCCCCTTATCTATATACATTATAAAGCATTTGGATATAAATTGTTGAAATTTAAGCATGGTAAAATTACTAAATTACCCTTTTTACTAAATATTTATTAAATAATTATAAATATAACTCCATAACACACATACCATATATAATTAAAAGAGTTAATTACATAATTGGTCCCTGAGCTTGTTCCAATTTAACGGGTTCAGTCCCTGGATCGAAAATCCTTCGGGTAGAGTCCCTGGGTCATCAATTTGGCTACAAGAATAGTCCCTTTGTCACTTAAAATGACTAAAATACCCTTAATAAATAAATATTAATTTATATATCAATTTAAAAAATAAATAAAGAATAAAAAACTCTCTACATCATATGACATCACCCACCTTCATTCTTCAACACCCACCGCTCCACCGGCCATCATATTCAACCATCATTCTCATCCACACCACAATTCTAATAAAACAAAATGATAAAAAAAATACACAAACAATCATCTTTCTTAATCCACGGTTCACCTTCCATTTTCGAGATAATCGGGTACCATCGTCCCAATCATAGCTATGTGAAAGAAGAGAATGAAGTGCCGCGATAAAGGTGAGATCTAGGGTGTCGATTTCTAAACCCTTAAATTCAATCCGTTTTAACCGTTATTTGGAGGTGAAGGTAGTTGAGAACTAGTGTAGACATGATATGGGTGGTTTTCGTTCTGGTAATGGTGATTTCGAGGGACAAAGAAATATGTGACCGCATTTTCAACGAATTTGTTGGTCGTCGGGCAGATCTAGAGGCGGCTATTAAGATCTGTGTTTGGGTTTGAGTACCGGAAACGCATCTTGGAAGCAAGAGACAATTAGTGGTTGTGTTTTAAACCGGTGGTTGGCAAGATAGTTGAAACCCGGCCACCCAAGCGCTAGTTAAAGCGATGACGGTTGTTTGACGAGTGTTTTTTTTTTTTTTTTTTGCAGGTCAGGAGGGGTGTTTGGTGTTCTTAGAAAGTAAGACAACGAATTATCTTATGACATGTGGATAATTTAAAATAAAGAAAAGAGGAAAATTAGAAGAAAAGGGTAGTCCAGTCATTTTATGTCGAGGAAGGACCAATTGGGTAACCAAACATGTGTCGGAAGAACTGAACCCGTAGGATTTGCGACCCAGTGACCAAACCCGCTAAATCCGAACAAGCATAGGGACCATTTATGTAATTAACTCTAATTAAAATTTTGAAATAATTAAATTTCTTTTTCTATAAACTTAAAACAATCAATTTTTAGTGTGTGAAATTTCAAATAAATAAATTTAATCTTTAAAATTTCTAACTAATTAAATATTAATAAATCGAAAATCTTCATCGTTCGCAAAATTATTTGTAACAAAATATGTACCATCGATTTATATATTTATTATCGTCGTTGCATCGCGCATGTATCGTACTAGTATATATAAACACCTAGAAAGGGTTTTTTCACAACTACATAATTTAATTTCAAATTGAAATCTACGACATTTATCAACAATAAATTATGCTACGACTATTGGATTAAATTATTTAAAAGAAAATAAATTTATAACCAATTATTGAGTACTATAGGAGCAGTGAAAGTAGAAAAAGAAAATAATTAAAAATGTAACGGAGGAAAACAATGAAAATGAAGATAGAGAGAATCAAACCTTGTGGAGGTATTAATAAACACTCCAAATTTGAAGAAAAAATGATTTTAGAAGGCAACATTAGAGATGGTCTTAGTTGTATATGCTTTTTGAGATGGTGTTTGGGATTTGCATATTTTTGTGCATATTGCTTTTTTTCTTTTGAGTAAAATATATCCCCCTAAATTTTTTGTTTAAAAATTCTTCTAAATGAATTACATGTGTTATAGTTTTGTAATTTTAGAAAGAATATGTATGAGGATTTATCATTTTTTTAGATAGAAAAAGCAGTTTTAAGTGTAGGTAAAATCGCGTTTTGACTTATTTTATAAATAAAAAAACGCACTTTTTTCTAAACACCAACCTTGGTGTGTATTTTTCAAAACGTATAGTGTGGATCTTAGATTTTGATGGTGGGAATTTTTAATTTCTAGGGTTTTTAAGATGATGGTGAATTGTAGGTAACGTGAATGTTGGCGTGGGTATGTGGGTGTGAATAATTGTTTTATCTAGATCAATTATACCCTCACATATTATAGTATTTAACAAAGAAAACTAACGATAGGTAGACGGAGTGATAAAAGAAAAAGAAAAAAAACGAAAAATAATAAGTTAAGACAAGAATGCAAAAAAAAAAAAAGTTTAAGTATATAATCGACGAATTAGAATGTCTTGAGATACAAAAATTCCAATTTACTCAAACAAAATTGTCTATCATACCTTTATAAACTATACCCTTTAATATATTTTTGTCGACTCCTCCCATTAAGTACTACTTCAACAATTTAAATGTTAGAAAACTATTTCATGTAGTTGTCAGAAGAATATTAATAGCTCCTATATTTTAGGTAATAAATTCTTAAACAACTTTTAACTCCACCCAAAGTATATTTGCATCAATATCAGATTTTTTGTTGTTTTTTGGTGCAACTTCAAGATAAAGACAATATGAATTAAGATTTTTGTCATCAAAAGAGTGCAACTTGTTAGAATTAAATAATTATTGGTTAGATCTTTTTTAAAAGAAACTATTGGTTTATCAATAATATACAAAAACAATTCATCTTAAAATGATTCCACGACCGATAATTAATCATCGGTTTCATCTTGGATTCACATCAAATTACTTTTTTCTATGAATACATTCTTTCGAGGAAATACCGAATCAATATCCATTATAGTTGCAATATGCTTAGCAACATCAATTGCATTAGAAAAAACTTTATTTGAACTCTTCAAAATAAGAAATCAAGCATATCTCTAGATGTAACTTCTTGCTATCCAAATTTATGACATATAAGATTTCAAACCAAAATCGTGGAGCATGTGTGGTCGAACGTATGACACTTGCCAAGATCCTCCAATAACTTTTAAAATTAAAATTTCTTAAAGTTGTCCATGTAAGAACAAGGCTACATGCACAAACACTACTCATACCAAGTTTTTTTAAAGAATTCTAATATATTGGTGACTATGGTCAATGGATGTTCATTATTTGGATTAATCGAGTAACCTGTCCAATCTACTTGTCATTTATGTTATTTGGATTCGATTTGGGTTTCGGTCAAAACCGAATAAATCGGTTGGGCTCATCCAATTGGTTTTTTTTTTAAAAGAAAAAAAAAAGAAGAGTAATATTACATTACACGATATATTTATTCACACTTTTGTTGTTTACATGACTTGAACCAATGAGCTCTAGGTCAATGAACTTCTCACATGCCATTAATTTACAAACCACTTGCACAGTTATTCAAAAAGTATAATATAAATTGCTAAAATGGTTCGGATCCATTCTTCCTTCTTTACCTTTTCAAACCCCTTCGCCCAAGACTTCAATCAAGAGATTCTTTGCAACTCTACGTTTGTGATCTCGTATATTTTGCTTTGAACTCATCCAAATAAACCGAACATTTATTTGGATAGTTTAGTTTGGATGTCACTAAATTAGGTTTGATAATTAAGTGGATCATTAGTTGATAAAACCTAAATAACCTCATTAACTGAAACTGACCGAATGATATGATGACCCATGTAATTCCTTATTTATGTACATGTGATATTGTTCGGAAAATCTCAAAGATTTGGGATTTGGATAAAGATTCTAGTCAAGTCACGTTAAAAGATGGTAAAGAGCCCAACCTTAAGGCTAAAGCCGTGGACTACTGCCCCGTGAGAGCCCTCTATTTGACTAACGTACTCCTTTTCCCCCTACCTTCAGCGAGAATGATTGACCTTCGGATTCAAATATTAGCGCATCGCATAATGTAAGTACTCCTTCCCATTTCTTCTTTTATGATTTTATCTACTTGAAATGCTTACAGCTAAGTGCGGAGAAGATACCCAGGGACCAAACGAAACGAAGGGTCTTTAACTAAAGCTTCGCCCGTACCAAAAGACGACTAAAGATTTGTAAAGCAGACTTAAGGATAATACCCCAACTTACCAAATTTGTAAAAAAAGGAAAGGCTCGAAAGACCTACTTGGCAAGTTTCCTTATGGGTAAATTCGTACGTGGTTTAAGTCGAATGTAGCGAACGGAATGGAATGAACTGCAGGAGGCTGAAAAGCCGTAGTGCGCTAGCGCTAGTAACTTAGCGCAACAACGTACTGTCTTGTTCTGTTCGCTGCTTCTTTTTTTTTATTCAAAAGATTAAACGAAAGCGGTTTGATTAGTATTCTTTTATTTTTACACTAATTGGTATTTCTATATTAATAAAAGAGAGCAAGACCATTAATAATAGAGAATTTGCTTGTATATTTATTAATATAAGAGTCATTTCGTAAATATACCTATAATTGAATGTTAGTTTGTTTTGTAGTTAATCAGTTAGCTACTCTTTATCGATGAATACACATAAAACCGAAATTTCAATAATTGAACCTTAAAACTTCAACCAAACATTTGAGCTTCATTTGCTACATAATTTAAAGTTTAAAATCCTAAATCATGTCCCAGATGGAGCATCTAAACCACCTCAAAATACCATTAGAAATCATCAATAATTGTACTCAAAACTTCAACAAAACAAACTTGATTGGAAGAGGAGGATATGGAAAGGTCTACAAAGGAATCCTGTCATGGGCAGATCACCAAAACCAGCTAGTTGTCGTAAAACGACTAGATGACACCGGGTTCCAAGGCAACAAGGAGTTCTACACAGAGATTACAATGCCTTCACAACACCGACATAAAAACATTATAACCCTTGTAGGATTTTGTGATGATGTCAATGAGATGATCCTGGTCCACGAATATGTGATCCATGGAAGCCCTGATACATATTTTACTGATGGTAAAAAGTTGGATCAATTGTCATGGAAAATACATCTAAATATATGTGTTGGTATTGCATCTGCATTAGATTATCTTCATAATCACGTAGCAGCTGAACATAGAGTCATACATCGTGATATGAAAAGCTCTAATACTTTGTTGGATGAGAAATGTATAGGTATACAACTAGAGTCATATTGTCAAACAATACATGGCAGCGGAATTTAGGATCACATAGTAAATAATAAATCGGATAAAGAATTACCTTGAATTAGAAGCAAGCGGAAGTCGTAGATCTAAGTGTAAGATCTAATCTACGGTTACGTACGCGACACATTCTTTTATTAACAGACTAGTATGCTAGTACACGTTTAATTGCTTTAAACAACAATTGTCGAAAACCCTTTGGTTTGCTAAAGCAAAATCGAACACACCCTTAGGTTTTAAGAAAACCGATCGGTTGTAGGCTCAAACCCTACAATCGATTTGTATTGATTTGTGAGAGTTGGAGTTTCTTTTATAGCCTAGCAAGTCTTGTTCTCCAAGTCATACTAGAATAAGGAAACCTCCTAATTATTTACATAATAAGTCCTCTCATTTAATAAATATTTACACTTAACCATTAAGTAATATTTAATAAATAAATTAAACTTGTAGTCCTGTCTAAATGTCGATGTGTGCGCTCCCGTAGTCTCACACATTTACGGACATACATTTGTTAAAACTATTCAAATACCAGCAGCTCCCACTTTTGAATAATTTTCAAACAAACGTGATAACATTGATTAATGTCTAGCAACATATCAATGCTCCCATAAATGTACGAGTAAGTTTCTCCAAAACTCACTTGTGAGTCTAAATTCGGTTCATATCCTTTTGTTACAGATACTTAGTTAAAATCTTTTGATGAATCAAAATCATTCCATTTTAACTACTGTTTCTCATTTCGCGAATCACTTAAGATTACCTAATACAGTTGAGACAGTTCTGGACTTATTTGGGTCTGGCCAGACAAACATCTTATGTATTCATGAGTGGCCCAGTCAGTATCTAGCTTCAATTTTCGCTGAAGGAACAAATCCTATATTGACTACAATTGGTAGCCATCGTATTTCGCAACATTTACCAAAAATAGCCTTTATAACACCTTTATTCAGGAGTGCGTTTGACTAGAATCAAATAATGCACTACGTACATGATTCCTAACTTGTATCTCAAGTCAAAGGATATTAAACCTTATGAATTATACTTAATGACAAAGATCCATAAGTACTAATTCATGTGGGATAATCCAGTGTTCATCTCCATGTACACCATCCGAGTTAGTGAGCCAAGCTGACTACTCAGATATTGTCTTAATTCAATTATGCTCCCACATAATCGAACGACAACGGATATTTAGAAAAATATTTAAATATAAATATAAATATAAATCAAGGATTAAAACATGCAAAATTGGACAACAATTAAATATGAATTAAAATCACATATCCTCAATACTATTTAATCATAATAAAATTGTTTATACATCCATATATCCAAATACTTAATAAATTCACAGATTACATGGAACAACTAGACAAACGAAGTCCTATGCCCTCAGCCAAGTGAGTTAGTTTCGTCTTTGCCAAAGCCTTTGTAAAAGGATCTGCCAAGTTGTTATCAATGTGAACTTTGAGTAGCTTGATTTCATTATCATTTATGCGCTCACGAATATAATGAATTTTCCTTTGAAAGTGTTTGGCTCCCTTTTGAACACCTGGTTCATTAGCTATGATTATTGCACCCGTGTTGTCGCAATACATATCCATGGGTAACTTGGCGGTAGGAACTACACCAAGTCCAGAAATAAATTTCCGGATCCAAACAGCTTCCATCGCAGCTTCAGCAGTTGCTATGTACTCAGACTCTGTTGCAGACATTGCAATGGTGGACTGCTTTTTGCTTTTCCAGACTACAACTCCTCCATTCATTATGAAAACATAACCTGTTTGAGATTTGATGTCATCATGGTCTGTCTGAAATCCGGCATCACAGTAACCTGTAACTTTAAGTTCTGTCTCGGGATTTCCACCATACACCAGAACCATATCTTTAGTAGCCCGTAGGTACTTCAGAATGTTCTTTACAGCAATCCAGCGTTTTTCGCCTGGATTCTGTTGAAACCTACTTACGATATTCTGAGCAAAAGTTGTATCAGGTCTTGTACATCCTGTTGCATACATAATGGATCCTACTGCCGAAGCATAGGGAATCCTTTGCATACGTTCCACTTCTTGAGGTGTAGATGCACCATCCCGAATACTGAGTTTAAGTCCATCTTGCATTGGGATAAATCCACGTATGGAGTTTTCCATACTAAACCGTTTTAGTATTTTGTCAATGTAAGCCTTTTGACTTAACTCTATCATCCGCTTAGATCTATCTCTCGAGATCTTGATTCCTAGAATATATGCTGCATCACCCAAGTCTTTCATGGCGAAACACTTTCCAAGATAAGATTTTACATCTTCAAGCATTGGAATGTAGTTTCCCATAAGTAATATGTCATCGACATATAAGATAAAGAATACAACATTACTCCCACTGGTCTTTAGATATACACATGCCTCATCTAGATTCTGAACGAAAACAAATTTCTTGATTTCTTCATCGAATCTTTTATTCCAACTCATTGATGCTTGCTTAAGTCCATAAATGGACTTATTTATCTTGCATACTTTGTTGGGATGTAATAGATCAATAAAACCTTCTGGTTGGTTCATATAAACCTCTTCGTCTAGATAACCATTCAGGAAAGCTGTCTTGACATCCATTTGCCATATCTCGTAGTCATAGAATGCAGCTATGGCTAAGAGAATTCTAATAGCTCTTATGTCTGCCACTGGGGAAAAAGTCTCCTCATAATCTATACCATAGACTTGAGTAAATCCTTTTGCCACGAGACGAGCTTTATAGACGTGTATATTCCCATCCATGTCAGTCTTTATCTTAAAGATCCATTTACAATCGACAGTCTTGGAATTTGGAGGTTTATCTACCAAATCCCAAACTTCGTTGTCATACATGGATTGGAACTCCAAATTCGCAGCTTGAAGCCATTTTTCAGCGTCTGGACCTGATAATGCAACTTTCAAGTTTCGAGGTTCACTAAGATCCCCTGATACGTCACCATCCTCTAGATTAACGTTTAAGTTCAACCTAGAAGGTGAACGTATCGTCCTTTCGGACCTACGAATTGGAGCATCAACAATTTGTTGTTGAGACTGAACTTGTGGCTCAATCACAACTTGAGTCGGACTAGATTGAGGCATATCCTGAGGCTCAACTCTATCCCCCCCAAATTTTTGATCACCAGTGTTAGTAGAAGGTGACGTATCTTCCTCTTGGACCTCGTCAAGGTCTATAACCCTCCCACCGTTTCCTTGACCAATAAACTTTGTTTCGAAAAACTCAGCATAAAGGATGATAGAAGTAGTAACCCATTGTTTCCTTTGGGTATCCTACAAAGATACACTTAACAGATCTCTGTTCGAGTCTCACATCCCCAGACCTTTAAGTAAGACAAATTTGGCGCTTTGCCAAACCATAATTCATATGGTGTCTTATCAACTTTCTTGGTTGGAACCATATTGAGAATGCGTGTTGCAGACTCTAAGGCATAATCCCAAAAAGACAATGGCAAGGTTGTAAGATTCATCATCGATCGAACCATATCCAACAATGTTCGATTTCTCCTTTCCGATACACCATTGTGTTGTGGCGTATAGGGAGGAGTAAGCTGCTGGACAATTCCACAAGCTTGTAGATGATTCTTAAACTCTTGACTGAGATATTCACCACCACGATCCGATCGAAGGACCTTGATGGTTTTGCCGAGTTGATTTTCTACTTCGTTTTGAAATACCTTGAAGATTTCAAACACCTCATGTTTATGTTTAAGCAAGTAAACATAACCATAACGGCTGAAATCATCGGTAAATGTAACGTAGTAGTAAGCACCTCTCCTAGACATATGCTTAAAAGGACCGCATACATCAGTACGTATGATTCCTAGTAAGTCGGTCGCCCTTTGATTCTCATGCGAGAAGGGTTTCCTTGCCATTTTGCCCGATACACATGACTCACACCTATCAAATGAATCCTCACTTGATTTCAAAAGCCCTTCACGTTGAAGCCTTTCGATACGGTGTTTGCCAATGTGTGCAAGACGACAATGCCATAGGAAGGATGAGTCTAAGTTAGACTTAGATCGTTTTGCGCTTAAATTAAACAATGAATTATTATTTGGTAATGAAAGACGATCATGCAAATCAATTTCAAATATTCCATTAATAGCAATAGCATTAAAATAATGAATATTATTCATAGAAACAGAAATCCCATAATCGGTAAATGTATTACAAAAACCATTATCTTTCAAAACCGAAACTGAAACAATTCCCCTAACTATAGAAGGTGCATAATAACAATTGTCTAATACAAGAATTATGCCCGAGGGTAATCGTAAGTCATAACTTCCAATGGCATCCACTGCTGCTCGTATGTCGTTGCCGACGTACAGGTACAAGGATCCATACTTCAGTTTCTCTTTCGCTCTAAACCCCTGCAAGGAGTTACAAATATGAGCTCCACAACCAGTGTCATAGACCCAAGTATTTGATTTAGCGAAAGAATATAATTCAATGGTGAAAATACCTGTAGAACCGGCCGTGTCGTTCTTTTTGTTATTTTGCACCTCGGCAAGCCACTTAGGACAGTTCCTCTTCCAGTGACTCTTATCTCCACAATAATGACATGTATCATCTTGTGCGACCTTTGCCTTCTTAGCTGGAGGAGTTTGCTTAGGCTTGGAAGAATAAACAACAGCTTGTTTATTTTTACCACCCTTTGCAATGTTCCCCTTAGCCTTTAGCGGTTGCTTTTTCTTCTTATGAGCTTGGCTACCCTCAATCATTAAGACTTGAGTGCCTTTCACCTTCATTTTTGACTTTTCGAATTCCACCAACATAGCGTGGAGTTCGTTGATGCTTTTGTTCATACTTTGCATATTATAACCTCGTGTGAACTCCTCAAATTCCGGTGAGAGAGAGTTGAGAACAATGCTCACAGCGACTTGGTTATGATATGCAAATTGCATCCTAGTCAAACGATCAAACAAGCTTTTCATGTTCATAACGTGAGTCCCAACGGGCGTTCCTGACACATGATGACATGCATGTACTTCTCGAATCAAGTCATTTAGCTCAAGGCCGGCTTGTTTCTCATACGATGCACGTAGCTCAGATATGATCTGATTGGGTTGCTTGTTGTCAAACTGCTTTGCAACCTCAGAGGACATGCAACTCAACATAAGACATTGCACTTCTACGTGAGCTTTATAGGTTGCCCTATACAAGTCACGTTCCTCTTGAGGAGCCTCAGCAGCTGGCTCAGCACCCAAAGGTGTTTCAAGGATATGTTCGCGCTCCATCACTCTTAGGACAATCCTCAGTGATCGGTGCCAATCATTGAAATTCGGCCCAGTAAGAATATTGCGCCTTAACGCGATTTTGGTTTCATTCAAAATCTCATCAGTTGCGTTTTGTGCCATTTCTGCAAAAACAGAGTGAAAGTTCTTATTAGTACTTTCGACATAAAATTCTTAACATAAAACGTAAAACCCATGGTTTACTTTTAGTTAAGTCTAGGATCCAATTGACATATTACCGTTCCATCAGTTGATCTGCTAGGAACTAAGTAATACTCAAAAGGTAAGTGACGATCCGTAATTGCATTTACCGGTGCAACTCCTAGAAAATGGGACTTAATGTCATAATTCGATCCGAGCATCTAAATGGTGATCGTGACATTAATCATGTTTCGTCGCATCTTATCGCTATCGGCGTTTACAGTCTCACTGCATAACCCGATTTAAGTCATCCGACTGAAGACTGCAGATAGTCCACCATAGTCTCACTATGAGTGGTAATCCGCCTTGGATACACTTCACCTACGTCTCACGTAGAGTGACGAGCAAGTACAAGTTGTCTAGGCAATACGGATAGCAATTGACTTAAATTCCATGGGTGTTAAAAATCTACGTACGCAATTGCCATGCAACAATTTTGTAACGTAATTTAATTAAAAACAAAAAGTTTTTATTTTACTGGTTATTAAACGTGTTTCTATGATTACCTAATTCATACAACTAATCGTAACATGGTCATCATTAAAACCCTTTCGGTAGCTCTACAACGGGTACGACCAGGTAAGCAAGTGAGGGTAGGGGACGACTAAGCATCTCTTAAAACCTGACCTCATTAGGAGTAGAATACTCCGCAAACTTTCCTAGACATCGTCCTTTATGTAGGTGAGCCTAGTTGGGTAATAATACACTGAGCATGTACAATCTAGTTATGAATTACTAATCACACGCTTATTAAATCGATGGTTTTTAAGATATTTTGTAAATTTATACGTTCCGTCGCTTGGACCAAATTACGGTATATAAACCCAACCAATGCGTTTTAGAACGTATAAAATTTGCCAAAATAAATTAATAACTCGTTGTAATAATTCTTTAGTCATATTAATTTAATTTTGTTTTTTTCAAAAAACATTTGACAACAATATTAACAATATACATTAAGAATTATTCTACTCATCAAATGGGTATCCTAAACATGCAAATGGTCTCTATGGTCATTTTAAATATACAAACCCTTTTACCCCCGTTTCAACGGAAACGGACCACATACATCCGTTCACAAAAATCAAATATGGATTGCGTAGGCGGTTTGTATATTCAAAATTCTCAATATCAAATAAACCACAAATAGACCTTTTAAGCATATAGTTCTTATTAAGGTGTCACACATATACAATTAACCAATTAATAATATGTGTCAATATATGCAATTTACTTTTTATAATATCATAATATCTAATTATGTTTACAAAGTTATGCATGTAACTTAATAAACATAATTTATAAAAAATAAATACGGCACATAATTAATTAAACATCAAAATTTGCGTTTAAGGTTTAAGACTTAATCAACGTTTAAATAAAAAAAAAACAAAAAAACGGTTTTTTTTTTTTTTTTTATAAAACGTTTACAGATTACGTTTTAACGTTCCGTTTAATCCCATACCTCGATCCCCCCCACAAGTTTTGATGTTTGGAGATTATCCAAAATAAAATTACTATATTTTGGCTGATACCACTATACGTATACAACTAGAGTCATATTGTCAAACAATACATGACAGCGAAATTTAGGATCACATAGTAAATAATAAATCGGATAAAGAATTACCTTGAATTAGAAGCAAGCGAAAGTCGTAGATCTAAGTGTAAGATCTAATCTACGGTTACGTACGCGACACCTTCTTTTAACAACAGACTAGTATGCTGGTACACGTTTAATTTCTTTAAACAACAATTGTCGAAAACCCTTTGGTTTGCTAAAGCAAAATCGAACACACCCTTAGGTTTTAAGAAAACCGATCGGTTGTAGGCTCAAACCCTTCAATCGATTTGTATTGATTTGTGAGAGTTGGAGTTTCTTTTATAGCCTAGCAAGTCTTGTTCTCCAAGTCATACTAGAATAAGGAAACCTCCTAATTATTTACATAATAAGTCCTCTCATTTAATAAATATTTACACTTAACCATTAAGTAATATTTAATAAATAAATTAAACTTGTAGTCGTGTCTAAATGTCGATGTGTGCGCTCCCGTAGTCTCACACATTTACGGACATACATTTGTTAAAACTATTCAAATACCAACAAAATGGAATCCTAAACTATCAGATTTCGGGTTATCTAGGATAGGTCTAGCAAATCAACAAAACACTTTTTTGATCACTAATGTTGTTGGCACACACGGATACTGTGACCGGGATTTTAACAAAAGAATCAGACGTGTATTCGTTTGGTGTAGTTTCATTTGAAGTTTTGTGTGGAAGGTTGGTGTGTGTTATCAAGTACCATGACGAGAGGCGATTCCTTCATCACTTGGTCCGAACCTACTACGAAAAAGGAGAGCTTCACAAGATTGTTGATTATAGATTAATGGACCATATCAAATCAACAACAATGACCAAGTTTTCAGCAATCGCGTATCAATGTATTAAAGAAACTCTACAACATCGACCTACAATTGCAGAGGTTCTTAAAGAGCTTAGGGAAATTCAAGTAAGTTTGAATATTTAAAAGCTAATCATAATGGTCAAAACTTACATAAAAGTGTGACAATTATTTTGATTGGTTGTCAGTTTCAACGCAGTGCCATTGGGACATCATCCAACAGGACCGAAAGTTCATCTACGGGGAAGGCCTTTCCAGTGATCGAGTGAACAAGTGGCTCGTAGGTGTCCTTGGGTGAACTCGTTTAACTGTTTTGTTTCTTAAATATTTCCGGATAAAATCATAAGTCACGCATTTTTTTACATCTATTATATATTAAAAATTAAAATTGTTGCAATATCATAATACACGGCACGTAAATTCCGCCACTCACAACTTTATAAACACACACACACACACACCCCACCCCACCCGCCCCCCAACACACAGCATACCTTGTCCTCAAGGTGTGACTTTGGAATGATCCTGGCCTCGTCGAGTGATTCTGGGATCCCAAACTTTTAAGTTGTAAATTTGTTTCTTAGAGAATCACTGTCAGGTCCAAAAGCTTTCAGATTCTCTCCGTAAACATGTTTCAAAATAAGCCTCGTTATATAGTAGCATGAGCGTACCATGTTTGAAATCACATGACACCCATCGAAGAAAAACACCTCCTGCACAGACCATAACACACTCCCCACTTGCCGTTTAAATCCAACATGGCTCGTTTCTCCACCACCTTCTTTCTTTTCCCTTGGCCATCGGTGTCATCCTCTCTCTTTACCACTCGTTTGGTAGACACTATTTTTGTCTCAACAAAGTCCGAAGAATTTTTTTTCTTTCTCTCTCTTCTTTCTTTTCTTTCTAGCCTTCTTGCTTATTCTTCACGGTCTGATCATGTACCTTCAGAGTATTCCCCGTCTCCGACACTAAAAGTAGCATTGTTACGTTCTCTAGATTCCTATGTAGAAACATCGTGGCCTCTCAAAACCGCCAACTCCTATGATAACTTTATCAGCTTATCATGTGGCCTTGCTCTCTCTCTACCCTATATTCATCAACTAATGACCTTATCATTCTCCTGATTAAAGTTATTTTATTATGTGTTTTATTTATTTCATTTTATGAACTATTCTGGGAGTTGGTCCAGAAACAATATGCTCAGCTACCAATTGATTATGGGATCCCATGTTTTCGTTTGTCGGTCCGTTTCTTGTAGATTGAAGTAAAACTGCAAAAGGAGGCTAAAACAATATTTGCTTGGATTTATATAATTTTTGTTTAATATATGAAGTTGGATGTAAAGCTAAAAAGTATGTTGTTTTTTGTTTTGTTAAAACCGGAGGATAAGTAATTTTTTTTAACTTAATTTTATGTATAAAGATATGACAATATAAAAATAAGAGGATTTTTTTTCTTTTCTAATTTTTAACTTTTTCATATAAAAGGAATTTTAGGAGGGAAGAACACTTTTATTAAAGAGTACGAAGCATTTATCAAAGAAATTATTAAATCAATTATTATCTGTTTTTTAATATATTGAACAATTTAGTTATTTTTTTAACTAATTAAACAAAATAATTTATTAAATAAATTAACCATTAATTTTAATAATTTATCCATTTTTTCAATCAATTAGTCATGCATCATTTCAATTAAGCCACTTATTTCTTAAACAATTAAAATAAATGATTTATAAAATCATTTTAACCTTTTATTTCTAGAAACTACAATAATTGAAAGAGAGAAATGCATAAAAGTCACCCAAAAAGACATCCGTTTTCCATTTTAGATACCAAAATTGTTTTTTTTTTTTCCAATTTTGGTTACCGGTTAATCAACATTTTTTTATCCTTATTCTTTGACTTTTTCCACTTCACACATTTAACAATCCAAAACCAACCACCATCTCCCTTTGCAACCCTTTCATTTTTTCTGGGTTTAATACATTCACCACCTACAGCTGAAACATTATCATTATTCTCTTAGTTACTTTCTACAATTACATTTCCCTTTTTTCGTTTAGGTTTACCAATAACATTAACCTTCTCGAGATCATTAATCGATGTTTCCTTATCAGTCGCGTTAAAGAATCTACATTTGGTGATTTTACGTCTTCCTTCTTGGGATCATTAATCAATGTTTCCGTATCATTAACAAATATTACAGAATCTACATTTATTGATTTCACTTCTTCCTTCAAAATAGAACCTGTTTCCAAACCTACCACCGCCAAAGATATATTTATTTGATCCCAAACGCACCACCGCCAAAGATCTTCATATCTGATCCCAAACCCAGCACCGCCAATGATCTTAATATCCGATCTCAATCCGGTCATCGACGACTACATTTACCTTTTGCGTAGGTTGTTGTGGTGGTTGGCAGAGGTGGAGCTAACAATGAAGAATCAAGAATCTTCGTTGGTGGTTAGGTTGCGCCGAAGGTGCTTGTGTTCACCGGAGAAGGTGGTTGTAATGTTCGTCGGAGTTGGCTCAATGAAGAATCAAATAAATGTAACTAATTCGAATTGTTCGTGATTATGAAGATGGGAAACAATATATAATTTTTTATTAGGAAATAATAAAAGAACCAATTACACGATCACATTTGGAAATGGAAAAAATATATATTAAAAACCTCCTAAATTTAAAACATGTTACCTAATAACCTATGTAATTTGACGGATAAAAACAACTTCGGATGATTAAACTGGAAAAAAAAAACTTTGGTATATCAAATTGAAAACGAATGTCTTTTTAGGTGATTTTTATGCATTTTGCCCTAATTGAAATCATTTCTTTTCAGTCGAGTAGTAAATAATTTCAACTTTGTTATCTTTCATATCCCAAAATTTCAACTAAAAATCTCATATCCATCAAACTTAACGATATTTTTGATCGTATTTTAAAAATAGTTATTAGTAACATTTTATGAAAACGTTAAACTCTTTCTTCTTCTTTTATAATTATTATTTTCTAAATTCTTAATTCCTTCATTATTTGTTAATTGTAGTTAAATGAATAACAAGTTACTATCAAAATTAAAAGTGGAGTTTATTAATTAGAAGGTAAAAAACACACTTAAATATAGTATATATTATAACTAACCAAATAAAAAAGAACACTACAACATATATGTTAATTTTACACATTATATTTTATATATTTTTCAATAATGTAATGATTTGATAAATGAAATAAATTTAAAAAATGCACGTTGATATATGAAAAAATGTATTGTACAAAATTATTAACCATTTAAAACTTTATTATAAAATCAATTTAATCTATTATTTTCAATCAATTTAATCCATCAAGGCTTATTTTTAACCAATTTAACATAATAATCTCTATTCTACCTTAATAATCTTTCAAAATTATTATCAACCCCTTCTCTTAGAAAAAAATATATATAAATTTAACCTTTTTAAAAATAAAAATAAACAACCCTTACAAAGCTTTCATATCAAATAGTTTATCAAATAAATTTAAACCTTTCCTTTTGATTATATATACAAATTAGCCCTTTCTTTTACTAATAAACTAAATAATGTTCGTGTTATATACTACTTGATGAAAATTATACTAAGAGTTAATTACATAAATTATACCTATAGTTTACTCTAAATAATGGATTTCATTCCTAAATTTAAATAGTTGTATAAATCGTCCACATTTACAAACCAATTATGCTTTTCTACATTAGGGACGAAATTAGTAATTAATTAACAATGATTTTAACATAACTTTATTTAATAGATATCTATTTTAGGGATAACATGCATAATTAGTTTTTTAAAAGTAGACGATTTACGCAATTTTTAAGATGATGAAATCCATAATTTTAGGTAAACCATAAGAACGATTTATGTAATTAACTCTTACACCAATTAAAATACATTTAAAAACTAATTTTTTTTATATATTTATCATCAAATATTATATAACACCAAAAAGCATAGCTAAAGTTAAAGTTGAAAAAAAGAGTCACAACAAGACAATCAAAATGGAATGGAGGGACTACATTAATGAAAGTGAAAGAAAACAAACAAAATCCTTTTAACTTATTTGAAATATATATCTATATGTCATTGAGGATATAATTTTATATATTTTAGTATAATTGAATTATATGAATATTAATATCAAATATTTGGTTATTTATATAATTATTTAGATATTTTTTAAAAACAAAAAGTAATCATAAATATATATATTTAATATCAGTTCGGCCAATTCATAAATCTCTATATATTTATTATAAATAAATGATCTTAAACTGTCCGTGTACACACGGGTCTAAGATCTAGTACCTAATAAATATATATATAAGAAAAACAATATAAATGAACATATATATAAATGAATATATATAAATGGAGAAATGATCAAAAAAGAACATAATAAAATTAAAGACCAAAAGACACCTTTTAGACCATTGGATCAAAATGATCAATGGCTCACATTTCACTATCCAAATTAACATAAAATTATATAAAATAAAACACGGATGGGTATTTTGGTAATTTGACATATTTCCTTTTTTTCCTATTCTGTTTGTTTTCTAATCATTTCCCGTCTCACGTCAAAATATTCAACCTCTCTTTCTCTCTAAGAACAATTTTAAGCCCTAATCTCCATTAAAACATCACAAATCTTTTTGATTTTCAACAATCAGCTCAAAAAAGCTCCTTTCAATACTCTGTTTATGGACCCTCCGGCGACTCAATCTCCGGTTATTGAACCTCCAGTGGCTCAATCTTCGTCTATAGAATCTTCGGTGGCTCAAGCGACGTCTGCAAAACTTTCGGTGGCTCAATTTGTTGATGTAGAACCTCCGGTGGCTCAATCTGGTGCTGTAGATCCTCCGGTGGCTCAATCTGTTGATGAAGAACCTCGGATGTCTCAATCTGGTGCATCTTATAGTAAGTTTTTTAACCTAAATGTTTATATCATATATGATTCTGAAAGGAGTTTTTGTTTCAAGAAATAAATGAGTCATTGCTTGCATGTGTTGAGCACGTGACTTCTGTGCATGTGAGTTGCATGCATATTTTTATTTGATTTAGTCTGCGTTTTTTTAGTGCATGTTGCACTTTCATTTTGTTTGTTAGCTAAGAATGGTAGATGTCCTATTCTATAGGCATTTCCAATGCAGTAGGCTTTTTCAGTTATTCCTAGTTTGTAAGCTCTATAAATGAGCATTTCCTGTTTCGAATAAAGGTGAGCATTGAATTCAAGTTGTTTTGATTACCACACTCTAACAAGTGGTATCTGAGCAATCTGGGAGAGAAAGAGAGTTTACGAGTGTGATGGCGACTGACAACGGAAACTTCCAAGCACCCACTATACCAAAGTTCGATGGGGACTACGAGCATTGTAGCTTGTTGATGAAAACACTTCTCAGGTCAAAGGAGTACTGGGTAGTGATCGAACCAGGGTATACGGAACCTAGAGAAGGCATGGAGATGACAGCGGCTCAGCAAGCAACCTTAGAGACTATGAGGTTGAAAGACTTGAAGGCGCACAATTATTTGTTTCAGTCTATCGACAAACAAATAATTAAAACGATGACCCACAAGGAGACCGCAAAACAGATATGGGATGCCATGAAGAACAAGTACCAAGCTAATGCTAGAGTTAAGAAAGCATAGTTGCAAAGGTTGAGACGGGAATTCGAAACCTTGGAGATGAAAGAGGATGAAAGAGTGACAGAATATTTTGGACTAGTTATGACTACGTCTAACGAGATGAGAAATTTTGGCGAAGAAATGACAGACGTCAAAGTGGTCGAGAAGATTCTTCGTTCTCTAACAGAAAAATTTAACTACGTTGTGTGTTCCATAGAGGAGTCCAAAGATACTGATGAAATTTTTGTTGATGAGCTTCAAAGCTCATTACTTGTGCATGAACAGAAATTTGCCAAGAAGAATGGCGAAGATCAGGTGTTGAGGACTGAATCAGAATCATCAGGAGGAAGGAGTAGAGGACGTGGTAGGGGATCGTTTAGAGGACGAGGACGAGGACGAGGCCGTGGGAGATCTGACTTTGATAAGTCAAATGTCGAGTGCTATCGATGTCACCAACTAGGTCATTTGTCGTACGATTGTCCAAAAGAGGACAGTACTGTTAATTACGCTGAATTCGACGAAGGAGAAGATCTCTTGTTGATGACTCACGCTGAAGTAAAGAAGGAATCAAGGGAAGGCAATTGGTTTCTTGATTCCGGTTGCTCCAATCACATGACGAGTGTACGTGATTGGTTTATACACTTGGACGAGACTTTCAGGCACACAGTAAAGCTCGGGAACGATATACGTCTAAATGTACAAGGAATTGGAGACATAAGATTCGAAGTAGAAGGGATTTCTCAAATTGTCAGTCGGGTATATTATGTACCGGAACTTACCTCAAATTTATTGAGTGTAGGTCATTTACAAGAGAAAGGGCTTACAGTGGTAATTAAAAGGGGTATTTGCAAAATTTACCATCCACAAAAGGGACTGATTTCGAGTTCAAGAATGACGAAAAATAGGATGTTTATCATAAATGCCAAGATGAAGCCACTTGTAGAAAACTGCTTGAAAGTCAAAGATGAAGAAATGGACCAGATATGGCACAAAAGGTTGGGGCATGTGAATCATAAATCCTTGCGTACCATGCAATATAAACAAATAGTAAGTGGAATTCCGAAATCACCTACTCCCACTACAGCATGCGAAGTGTGCAACAAAGGAAAGCAGCAAAGGGAAAACCAACCAAAGAAAAGTACTTGGAGAGCCAAGGAAAAGTTGGAGCTAATACACACCGATTTGTGTGGTCTTATTGAGCCAGAATCACCAAGTGGAAAAAGGTACATAATGGTATTTATTGATGATTTTTCACGAAAGGGGTGGGTGTATTTTCTAACTAAGAAAAGTGAAGCCTTTAATGTGTTCAAAATGTTTAAAGCAAAAGTTGAAAAAGAAACCAGTATGGAAATTAAAAGTTTAAGAAGTGATAGAGGTGGAGAGTTCACTTCTAGAGAATTTAATGATTTTTGTGAAACTGTGGGTATTAAAAGGCAACTAACTACATCTTATACTCCCCAACAAAATGGGGTCGCTGAAAGGCGAAATCGAACTCTTATGAATATGGTGAGGTGTATGTTGTTTGGGAAAAATATGCCAAAGTGGTTTTGGCCCGAAGCTGCTAATTGGGCATGCCATGTGATAAATAGATGTGCTACATCTTCTTTGATTGATAAGGTCCCTGAGGAGGTATGGTCTGGTTTAAAACCAAATGTTAGCTACTTTAAAATTTTTGGTTGCATTGGGTTTGTACACATTCCTTCTCAACTAAGAAGTAAGCTTGAAGAAAAAAGTCACAAATGCATATTCTTGGGCATCAGTTCCGAATCCAAAGCCTATAGAATGTTTGATCCGGTGCAAGGTAAACTGATAATAAGTAAAGATGTTACTTTTTTCGAAAAGGAGGAATGAGTGTGGAGTAAAAAGGTGTTTGGAAGTACAACACTTTTTATTGTAGGGGAACAAGAAGCAGAAAGTGACAAAGGAAATAATGAGGAGTCACTATCGGATGGAATGGGTCAACCAGTGGGGGCCAGCTCTTACACAAACAGTCCTACAGTTGACCAAGGAGAGTTAATTGTCGCTAAAAACAACAACTCTCCAAATAGTGATGCTACTAGTGGACCAGCGGGTATTGGGGAATCAAGTGTTGATAGAAGTGAAACTTTAAGAAGGCAAAAGAACAAACCAAGCTGGTTGGCAGATTATGAAAGTGGAGAGGGTATATCAGACGAAGATGATATCAACTTTCTATTATTTAGTTCAATGGAAGATCCCACAAGTTTTGAAGAAGCTGCTAAAGATGTTAAATGGAACAAAGCCATGAAAAGTGAGATGGAAGCAATTTACAAGAATGAAACATGGGAACTCGTTAATAGACCTGCTGGAGTTAAACCCATTGGAGTTAGATGGGTGTTCAAAACGAAGTTAAATGAGAAGGGTGAGATAAGTAAGCACAAAGCAAGACTAGTGGTGAAAGGTTACTCACAACGTAAGGGGATAGATTATAACGAGGTATACGCTCCAGTAGCTCGTTGGGATACCATGAGAAGTTTGGTTGCAATGGTGGCTCAAAAGGGTTGGAAGATTTACCAGTTGGATGTGAAGAGTGCGTTCCTTAACGGAGAGCTGAAGGAAACAGTCTATATAACACAGCCGCCTGGTTTTGTGAAACAAGGAGAATAGATGAAAGTATGCAGATTGAAGAAGGCCCTATATGGGTTGAAACAAGCGCCTCGAGCTTGGTTCAATCGAATCTAAACCTATTTTTCTAAGGAAGGGTTCATAAAAAGCGAGTATGATCATACGTTATTTATGAAAACTTCTGAGAAAGGTATGGTATTGGTGAGCCTTTATGTGGATGATTTGATTTACACAGGGGATAATGAAGAGATGGTTAAATGTTTGAAGAAATCTATGATGGAAGAGTTTGAGATGACGGATCTTGGTTTAATGAAGTTCTTTTTGGGGGTAGAAGTACATCAGAGCAAAGCTGGGATAAGCATGAGTCAAAGTAAGTATGCTAAAGAAGTGCTCACTCGTTTTCACATGTGGGAATGCAATGGATTTAAGAATCCCATTGTACCTGGCACCAAAGTAACCAAGACTAGAGATAGTAGCAAAGTTGATAGCACGGAATACAAAAGTTTGGTTGGAAGTCTCATGTACCTTACTGTTACTCGTCCAGACCTCATGTATGGCGTTTGTTTTATTTCGAGATTTATGTCGGATCCAAGGGAAGAACATCTCTTTCTGGCCAAACGTATCTTGAGGTACGTCAAAAGCACTTTTGATTTCGGTTTATGGTATGAAGGAAGCTTGACAGATGGGTTGCTAGTCTACACGGATAGTGATTATGCTCGAGACGTGGAGGATAGAAAATGTACCTCTGGATATGTATGTATTTGGAGTAAAGCCGCTATATGTTGGAGTTCAAGGAAGCAAGAGATCGTTACACTATCCTCAACGGAAGCTGAATACGTTGCTACAACCTCATGTGCTTGTTATTGCATGTGGTTGAAAGGTTTAGTGGAAGAGATAAGCAAAAGGGTTTTGGGATCTATTGATATTCACTGTGATAATAGCTCTACTATTAAATTGTCAAAGAATCCCATTCATCACAGGAGAACAAAGCACATAGACGTCCGTTACCACTACTTGAGAAACTTGGTAAACGATGATAAAATTACGGAGGATCAAGTAGCGGATGTGATGACTAAGCCGGTAAAGTTGGAGACATTTGAGAAGATGAGATGCTTGCTTGGAGTTCGTCAGATTGAAGGTTTAAACTGAAAGGTGAACCCGATTATTCAGTTTAAGGGAAGGTTTGAAAGGAGTTTTTGTTTCAAGAAATAAATGAGTCATTGCTTGCATGTGTTGAGCACGTGACTTCTGTGCATGTGAGTTGCATGCATATTTTTATTTGATTTAGTCTGCGTTTTTCTAGTGCATGTTGCACGTTCATTTTGTTTGTTAGCTAAGAATGGTAGATGTCCTATTCTATAGGCATTTCCAATGCAATAGGCTTTTTCAGTTATTCCTAGTTTGTAAGCTCTATAAATGAGCATTTCCTGTTTCGAATAAAGGTGTGCATTGAATTCAAGTTGTTTTGATTACCACACTCTAACAGATTCTATATTTTGTTTTTGTTTTCTTATTGATATGTTATCATATATGATTCTATTTTGTTTTTTTGACCTAATTCATTGATTTTATGTATGCACGTGTCCTATCATATATGATCTACTTAGGTCTATTTCTTTTAAAGTGTTTTGGTGGTTTCACAGTGTTTTGTACATATGTTCAGCTTTCTATTTTTTATTTGTATGTTATCATATATGATTCAACTTGTTTTTTGACCTAATTCATTTACTTTTTTTTATGCATGTGTCATATCATATATGATTCTACTTAGATCTTTTGTTTTATAAACTATTTTGGTGGATTCACGGTATTTTGTATATATGTTCATCTTTTTATTTTTTATTGATATGTTATCATATATGATTCTACTTGTGTTTTTGACCTAGTTCATTTTTTTTATGCATGTGTCATATCATATATGATTCTTCTTAGGTATATTGTTTTATAAAGTGTTTTGGTGTGTTCTCGGTGTTATCATATATGATTCCACAGGTTTGTATACTATATATATTGTTGCCGATAATACGATAGGACCAGTCAGTGATTACTTTTTAACCATTATCGAGAGCAACGTCCACTTTTTAACGAGTATAATTTACTATTTTCCTATCGGTCTTCAGTTTCGTGATTACTTTTTCGATAACTAGGGTTTGTAATTTCCAACATCACGTGCTTAAAACTACCTAATAATCTAGCAAGTATAATTACTTTTCGCCTACTAAGTGTTTTTCGAAATGCTCAACGAGTTAAAATTCCCTTATACAATTGATATTGCCTGAATATGATGTTGTAGGTTAGAAATGTGGTAAATATAACTCTTATCAAAGTCTTAAGTAAATGAAGGTTATGAATCATGAAATTGTGTTCTTTTAGCTGGAACTTTTGCTTATTTGACGTTTTACATTAGGAATCTATCTTCTTTTCTTTTGTTTTCTAATGAATTACGTATATAATATTCTAACTTACAGTAGTAAATATTGTTGTCAGTTAGGAATCAGATATATTTTTTTAGAAAGATAGTTTTTTGTACACTTGTAGACCTAAAGTTCAATGTCTTTGGCCTTGTGTTCACTCCAGTCAAAATGAAAGTCATTTTAGTTAGTTTTAGTCAAACAATTTGTTGACTGTCTTACTGGAAATGGATACTATTACTATTCTAAAGAGTTTATGTAGTTAGTTGCTTGAATTAGGAATTGGGGCATATCTTGCAATTCTATGCAAAGACACCTTTTTATTGTAATTTTCATAATTTGACGCCTTCGACTCTTGGAGATAAGACATAACCTGAATCATATGTAACGTCTCAAGATTGCCACCCTTAATTATTTTGATAGCTTTTCCCCTTATCCTCATGATGTTCTTATAAAAGATTTGCTTCTTTTGCTGTGATTTTTTATCAGGAAAATAGTCCTACTGCCACTGCAGAGAAGGTAAAAGAGTTGATGTTAACAGGTGTTGAGAATGCCCGGACGAGTAACATTAACTACTAGGGTTAAACCATTATTGTATGTAGTAAATTTGGTCAGCTTGTGGGCCTCCAACTATAAACATGGAAACCAAAGCTCTATAAGCATTGTCATTTGTACAGTGGGTGCATTGTTTTTTTTAAGTCTGACCATTCATTTTCATTTTTGACCTTGCAGGTTTGGAGTATATTCCTACTGCCATTTTAAGAAGCCCTTCACCATGACTATTGATTTTGGGAAAATGCCAATAACAATGGACTATGTCACTAATCATAATATCAGCCGTAGTTTTTTCGCCCTTGCGCCAAGGTACGGGATATCTGAACTCTAGAATTTGACAAAATTATGACCCATTTACTTATACATGGGTTGATTTGGGATTTTATTTTTTTGTTCTGTAACATGTCAATTGGGTAAAATAAAATAAAAAAGTTAGCCTAAGAGAAAACAGGTTATATTGGTTGAGAAAGACGCTCGGAGTGTATTGTTATTGCATAAGACTAGGTAAATTGTTTTGTTGAAAAAGCTAGATTGTTTTTTAAAAATAGGGTTTTTTCATAAACACTATTTATTTATTAAGTGATATTTATTTGACAAAATGTTTTTCTGGTAAATCCGTTACCTAACCTTCCATTCTACCTCCTAATTGTCAAGTAATTGGTACTTATCTTATCTGGAGGGTGTGCTTCTCAGCCAGGGGTGGTCATCAAGATCCCTTTTATAGTCTCTATTTACGGGTACTTTGGGGATTTGAAAAATATTCAGACACTTCCTTTAAGCTTTCTGCCTAGTTAAATGTTGCAATGTTCAGTGAAATGGTTTGGTTATATACCAGATGCTCCGTATGTTCTGACTAGTAAGAAACAAACACATTATGGTCTATATGCAGCAGGTATAACTAAATTTTCGTTGGGAATCTATAGTTAGAGTTGCAACTAGCAAATTTTGAAGACATGTTAAATAGTTCATGTAGTACATCTTAGTTTTGTTATCACATCTTCATACTACATTAGAGATAGATAGCTTATTTTGCTGTTTTCTTGTCTATAGATTAATGTAGTCTATATTTGATTGTTGTTGTTTGGCATGTTATTTTATGTTATATGATTTTCAGATCGTGTTTTCAATTATCTGTTACGAAATTTGCGTTTGTATAATTCCAAAAAAAAGTTTTGCAATTAATATGCCTAGAAAAGGGTCACTGACATACGGATTTTAATGAGGTTGTAAACAATCTATAACATGTAGGGAATCGGTTAGCTGAAAAACATTCTGGCGTACATTCTTCCACATGTACTAGGTATATCATAAAATTATATCATATATGATATGTTTATGATATGCATATTACATGTGCAAGGCATATCATATATGATATAATTTTATGATATACCTATTACATGTGGAAGTCCTATCATATATGATATGTGACATATCATATATGATAACAATATCAATATGCCTATGATATACCTATCACATTTTTGATGTACATGTTACATGTAATAAGCCTATTATACATGATATGCCTATGATATTTGATATATTATATGCCTATCATATATGATATTCATATGATATGCCTATTTACATGGGCAAGGGATATCATATATGATATTTCCTATGATATACCTATTACATGTGCAATAGACATATCATATATGATATACATATTATATCTATTGTACATGTTACATGCAATAGCATTATCATATATGATATGTTTATGATATGTGATATGCCTATCATATATGATATTCATATCATATATGATATGCCTATTACATGTGCAAGACATATCATATATGATATAATTTTATGATATACCTATTACATGTGGGAGTCATATCAAATATGATATGTGACATATCATATATGATAACAATATCAATATGCCTATGATATACCTATCACATTTTTGATGTACATGTTACATGTAATAAGCCTATCATACATGATATGCCTATGATATTATATATTATAAGACTTATTATCTTTAACAAGTGAATTGTTGTTTAATTTAAACCGAACCAACCAATCACCTTTCGTGTATTTGGGTAGGTACTAGGGATACATTTGCTCGTTTCACGGTTTTCTACCAACATGTGAACACCCCTTAGTACGTATTGACTTGTCTAAAAATGGCACAATTATATATCACAATCAAAAAAAAATTGTTTGATAGGCATATCACATATGATATACCAATTACATGTGATATACCTATTACATGTGATATACATATGATATATGATATACCTATCATATTTGGTATACCTATAATATTTGGTATAACTATCACATGTGATATACCTATCATATAATAGGGATATCACATTTGTAGACATATCATATGTGATATACCTATCATATGTGATATATCTATTACATGTGTTATACATATCATATATGATATACATATCCTATTTGGTATACCTATAATATTGGGCGGGTTGGATAACGGCTCAAAATGGATTTCGGCCAAAATTTATAAATTACTAATGTTTCAAGTAAGATTATTAAAACGTATTAACTCGAGTTTAATATTTTGTTTTAAATTAGGAGATATTAAGCATTAAATATACACTGAGCTTGACCCGTTACACATAAAACATTGACCCATTAATAAGTAAAATGTTCAAAATTGAAATTTGGCATCTCTAGTGCTGACCAAAACATTAAAAATTGTGCAACTCATTATTCTTATCAAGCTCCTACCCATTTCTGGGAACGCGTATTGTTGTTGTTTCTGTTATTCCACAAAAACAAGTTATGGATTTTATTTGTGGTTGGTTATATAACATAGATTTGTTGATAGTGTAGGTTTATATGTATTTCGTGTAACAATTTTTTAATATTCAATTCTATTCAGTTGTTAGTACTATAATTCTCAAAATGAAGCATTTGCATTTATAAAAATGTAAAAAAATGTATATGGTTTTTATTTAGTATTCTTGAACATGTTTTGGCCTATTAACTGAAGATAACTAGAGGTGTGCAACGGTTTGATACCATCTCGTCCCGCATCCGGAAATTTGAAAATATTAGTACCGAGTACTGTACCATAAAGGCCGATTCAATATCGTAACGGTACATGTTTTGAATATGTTCAGTACAATACCATACTGCGAACCGCTTACAAACTTCACTTGCCTTCTTCTCAATACCATACTGTGAAAAGCTTACAAACTTCACTTGCCTTCATCTCATTACGGTATATGATATGCTTATGATATCATAAGAATATCATATATGATATGCCTATCATATGTAATACAATCACATATGTTATGTTTATCATATGTGATAACCTATCATAAGCAATACAATAACATATGATAGGCATATAACATATGATATATATACCTATCATATGTGATATACCAATCATATGTGATATGTCTATCATATGTGATATACATATCATATGTGATATGTCTATCATATGTGATATACACATTACATGTGATATCTCTATCATATGTGATATACATATAACATATGATAGGTATATCACATATGATAGGTATATCACATATGATAGGCATATCACATGATATGTCTATCATATGTGATATACATATAACATATGATAGGTATATCACATATGATAGGCATATCATATATGCTTATGATATCATATATGATATACCTGTTTTCAAGTAATAGGTATATCATATATGATATACATGTTTTCAAGTAATAGGTATATCATATATGATATACCTGTTTTAGGTATATCATATATGATATACATGTTTTAGGTATATCATATATGATATACCTATTTTCAAGTAATAGGTATATTGTTGGGAAAATCAACGATTTAACCCAAGTTAATAAATCTGTTTATTAAAGTCTTAGTCATTGAGTCTGAGTGATCTTGAGTCTGAGTGACTAGAATAAGCTAAGGCATTGTGGAGCTGACTAGTCAGCTCCATAATGAAAAACGTAAGGCGTAACTTTAGGGAATTCTGTTAGATAAAATCTTCTATCTTTGTAGAAGATTTTCTAAGATTTATCCTTATCAAGCTCACTATTATTGTGTATAAATAGTGAGCTTGATCATTGTAAACCTTGCACCTTTCGAAGAAATATAACTGTGTGTTATTTTCATTCGTTGTTATTATATATTCCGCAATAATAATAATAGAAACTGAGTAATCAATCGATTAATAATAATTAACGTCTAAATACTTATTTGTGATTGATTAGCCATTGTTTGAGATCTTATTGAGACCTAACAACTGGTATCAGAGCAAATAAGATTTAAATTTTAATAAATTTATAAATCTTAAACGATCAATATATATAATCTCAAACAAACAAGGTCATCATCTTCAAACACACCTGCAATGGCTGGAAAAGGAATTCCTGTATTCAATGGACATAATTTTGCCCATTGGAAACTTAAAGCTGAGTGGCATCTCTCAGGAATTCATGAGGAAATGATAAGAATAGTGACTGAAGGACCCATTATTCCTGGAAAGCACATTGATGAAGTCAAGGAAGGTGACAAAATCGTTCAACGTGCAAGATGGGTTCAAACTCCTAAATCACAATGGACAGATCAAGACAAGCTGTTGTTCAATCTTGATCCAAGAGCTAGAAGTATTCTAGGAAATGCAGTGTCTGAACAAATATTCTCAAAGATAGCTGGCTGCAGAACTGCAAAAGAACTGTGGGACACTTTAATTGTGTCTTATGAAGGTGCTCCAGTTGTGAAAGAGCAGAGACTAAACAGTCTCATTATAAATTATGAAAATTTCTATATGAAAGAAAAGGAAACGTTAGCTGACGTGCATACAAGATTTCAAATTATGTTGAATGATATGTCAGCTCTAGGAGTAACAAAGGAAGATGATGAAATATGTAAGAAATTCGTTGATATCTTACCTAACAAATTTGAATCTATCTTTACATCTCTTGTAGTTAGTAAGAAGCTGTCCACCTACAAGCTGCCTGGGCTCTTTGGACTATTGTTAAATTTTGAAGAATCTCAAAAAAGGAAAAAGATAAACAATAGACGAACTGCAAGGGATCCTGAAGCTGCATTAGTTGCAACAAGCAGAAGGAATAAAGAAATTTATTCTAAAACTGACTTATCTGAGTCTGAGTCACACTCAGACTCAGAAGCAGATGATGAGACTGAGGTCAAGAAACTGAAAAGTCAGCTTGCTCTGTTAACTATGACGCTTGAACAGAAGACAGGCTACAAAGGGAAGAAACCTTTCGATCTGAAGAAGGTGAAATGTTTTAAATGCAATGAATACGGTCACATGGCTGCTGACTGTAAAGTGAAGAATGCTCAGACTGAGCATATGGACGAGGTTGCTGAGAGGGCCCAAAGATATCGAAAGAAGTATCTTAAATACAAGAATGGAAACAGTTCAAATACACAGAAGCCTCAAACTGAGCAAAAGGCATTCTTTGCTGAAGAATGGCTAGATGAGGAACTGTCTTCTGATGAAGATGAGGAAGTGGTAGACAAATGCTTAATGGCATTCACAGAAGAAGTGACTGAAGCTGAGAAATCCGCTTCTCAGTTCGAGAAGGATCTGAAGGAAGCTGAGAGATTGAGTTGCAACTCAGACTGGAACAAGTCAAAACTATATAAGGTACACAATTTTGACACTTATACAAATAAACAAAAACTTCAAATGTTTGAGTATATTTTTGTTGACTTGACCACTACTTTAGAAGAACAATTTGAATTCAAACAAAAAATCAAAGATCTTGAAAATAATTTGAAAATTAAAGATGATAAAATAATTGAACTAGAAAGTTATAAAGTTCTTTTAAATGCTCAGACTGAAGCTTATAGTGATCTTGCAAAAGAAAACCATAAACTTAGAGAATAAACTGAGCACTATAAAAGAATTTGTAAATCATGGTGCATATCATGCTTAAAAAATGAAGATTGTTTGAGCAGACAGGTACCCAAACAAGTTCAAGCTGTGTTGGGGGAGGGATTCAGTCTGAAGAAGTATATGACTGAAGAAGAAGAAGAAGCTGAAAAAGCTGAAAGAGAAAAAATTGTTTTCAAACCAGAAATTCTTCCAAATACTCACATATATGAAAGGAGAAAAAATAATGATGTCAAATGCTTTTGTAAAACCTGTAATTTCCCAAGTTTCTAATAAAAGTGATTCTTCATCTTCTTCTCAGTCTGAATGTGTTAATTTGTCTGAAACTGATAAAAATGTGCATGCTGAAAAAGATTTTGTGCATCTAACCAATAGATTTCCCAAGGCTGTGAGTAAACCTAAGAATCAGCACCCAGTCAGTTCCAAAAGTCATGAAACAAAAACCATTGATAAATTGGGGAATCAATTGTTGGAACCGACTAACATAGTAAAAACTCTAGTAAGGAACAAATCGCCTAATTATATCAGGCCCAAGACTCCTCCTAAGAGAATTTGCTACAATTGTGGTGAAAAAGGGCATGAAGCTGTGTTTTGTAAACAACTGACTCAGTCTAGACCACAGAAAACCATCTTTCAAAAGTCAGTTTCACCAAAACGTTGGTCAGCTCCACATAAGTCAGTTTCACCACAACCTAGGTCAGTTTCATCAAATTCAGTCTCACCTCAAAAGCAAAGAAACATCTCCAAATCAAAGACAATGTCTGTGAAACCAACAAAGTCTAAGTCAGTCTCTTCTCGAGTGAGTCTCAAAGATACTCCATGTAAATACTGTGGCGTCATAGGTCATTATTCTGTTAACTGCATGAAGGAAATAAATAAATGGAACTATACCAGCTCCACAAATGACTGCAAGACTGAACCTGAACTTAAACCTGCTTCAGTTCATGGATCCACTCTAAAGTGGGTGCCCAAAAGGAACTAATATTTTCTATTTTCATGTGCAGGACTCTACAAAATGGTATCTAGATAGTGGAGCTTCAAGGCACATGACTGGAATGAAGTATTTTCTACAAGACTATAAAGAAGAAGATGGGCCTCAAGTGAGATATGGTGACAACGGAGTATCAATGACACGTGGATATGGAAAGATTCATGCTGGAGCTGTTACTTTCAAGAGAGTTGCATATGTGGAAGGCTTACAACATAACTTACTGAGTGTGAGTCAAATTACTGATGAAGACCATGAAGTCAGATTCAGGATACAGGCTGGGATAATCTATAGTGCCAAGGGAAAACCATTACTACTCGCCAAGAGAGAAAGAGATGTATTTTGTCTGGATCTGAGTATGGCCAATGATGAAGCTGAGACATGTCTGTTCACAGAAACCAAAGAAGAACTTAATTGGCTATGGCATCGAAGGTTATCACATCTAAATTTCAAAAATATAAATGCCCTGTCAAAAAGTAAATTGGTAAGGGGTCTCCCTGAATTGACCTATACCAAAGACAAAGTTTGCTCAGCTTGTGTGCTTGGAAAGCAAACAAAGACTCAATTCCCATCCAAAATGTTGCATTCAATTGACGAACCTTTATTTATGCTACATATGGATTTGTTTGGTCCAATTGGAATTGAGAGTCAAGGAGGAAAGAAATATACCCTTGTAATTGTTGATGAATTCACTAGATTTACTTGGGTTATCTTCTTAAGGGCTAAAAGTGATGCAGCTGAAGAGATCATCAGTCTGATCAAAAGAGAACAGCGACAGAAAAACACTCTTGTTCGTCAGATGAGAAGTGACCATGGAACTGAGTTCAAAAACTCAGTCTTAATAGATTTTTGTGATCAATTAGGTATAGTTCAAAACTTTGCCTCAGTTCGAACCCCTCAACAAAATGGAGTTGCAGAGAGAAGAAACAGAACTCTAATTGAGGCTGCCAGAACAATGATGTGCTATGGAAACATGAAAATAAAATTCTGGGCTGAAGCTGTGAACACTGCCTGCTTCACACAGAATAGGTCCATCATTGTGAAGAGACATGGAAAGACAGCATATGAATTGTACCATAGCAAGGTCCCTTCCATTCATTATTTCCATATCTTTGGAAGTAGATGCTATATCTTAAATCAAAGAGACTTGTTATGCAAAATGTCTCCTAAAGCTGATGAAGGACTGTTTGTTGGTTACTCAAGCATTGCCAAAGCATTCAGAGTCTACAATGAAAGAAGAAAGGTTGTAGAAGAAAGCATTAATGTCACTTTTGATGACACTACTCAGTCTGACAAAGATGACTCATCATCACAGACTGACATAGCCACCATCACTCAACTTTGTGATGAATTACTTGTAACTTCATTTGAAGCTGACTCTCAGGTTGAAGATCAGAATGCTGAAAACACTCATCCAAACCAAGAATCTGAAAGTGAACCTGATGAATCATCTTTCCAGAGTGTTCCAGCAATAGAAAATACAAAGTCAAATGAAACTGATGAAACTCAGCCTGACACCCTTCAGTCTGACCAAACTCAGCTCCAATCTACTCAGCCTGATGATACTCAGACTCAAGCAGACGAAGTTTCTGACAATGTTCCAGGCAACATCAAGACTGTCAGAGGACATCCTATCTCGTCAGTTATTGGTTCATTAACTGAAGGTGTCAAAACAAGAAGAAAGAAGGCCACAACAAATTTTTGTTTCTACACAAATTTCTTGAGTCTGATGGAACCAAAGAAGGTTGAGGAAGCCTTACTAGATGAAGACTGGGTTGATGGTATGCAAGAGGAGCTTGGGGAATTCATAAGAAACAATGTATGGACAAAGGTCCCACGTCCCCTGTATAAGACCATTATTGGACTTAAATGGATCTTTCGAAATAAATATGACAAAGATGGGGTGGTGATCAGGAATAAAGCTCGACTAGTTGCTCAAGGCTACACACAAGAAGAAGGCATTGATTACGATGAAACATTTGCTCCAGTGGCCAGAATAGAAGCAATTCGTCTCTTCTTAGCATATGCAGCATTTAAAGATTTCTTGGTGTATCAAATGGATGTGAAGAGTGCATTTCTGAATGGAGACTTGCAGGAGGAAGTCTATGTCAAACAGCCTCCAGGTTTTGTTGATCCTAATTTTCCTGATCATGTTTTTAAATTAAACAAAGCTTTATATGGTCTCAAACAAGCTCCTAGAGCTTGGTATGATACTCTGTTGACTTTCTTCTTAAAAATGATTTTAAAAGAGGTTCCATTGATAAAACATTGTTTATCAAAAAGGAAAATGGCCATGTAATTTTGGTCCAAATATATGTTGATGACATTATATTTGGTTCCACAAATGAAAAGTTGTGTACTTGGTTTTCAAAACTCATGTGTAGTGAATATAGAATGAGTATGATGGGAGAACTTACTTTCTTTCTTGGTCTACAAGTAGAACAAAAGAAAGATGGAATTTTTATAAACCAAAGTAAATATGTTCATGATTTAGTAAAGAAATTTGGTTTTGAAACAAGTTCTGAAATGAAAACACCAATGAGCATTTCTGATAAGTTGCATAAAGACTCATCTGGCAAGTCAGTTTGTCAAGCTTCTTATAGAGGAATGATTGGCTCTTTACTTTATTTAACTGCCAGTAGACCTGATATCATGTTTTCCACATGTCTATGTGCACGTTATCAAGCTGACCCCAAGGAATCCCATCTTAAAGTTGTCAAAAGAATTTTTAGATATCTTAAGGGTACACCAAATCTTGGTCTATGGTACCCTAAAGATTCTGGTTTTGAACTGATTGGCTACACAGATGCAGATTATGCAGGATGTAAACTGGACAGGAAAAGCACTTCAGGAGGATGTCAGCTTCTGGGAGGAAAGCTAGTCAGCTGGTCAAGTAAGAAGCAAAACTCAGTTGCAACTTCCACAGCTGAAGCTGAGTATGTGGCTGCAGGGAGTTGTTGTGCACAATT
This sequence comes from Senecio squalidus, assembly GCA_910822075.1. Lineage (NCBI taxonomy): Eukaryota > Viridiplantae > Streptophyta > Magnoliopsida > Asterales > Asteraceae > Senecio > Senecio squalidus. Next base: position 37,226,247 of record CAJVGC010000508.1, on the reverse strand, counting down.
ACTATGGATGCAACACCAATTGGCTGATCTTGAAATCAAGATTCAAAACACTCCAATCATGTGTGACAACAAGAGTGCCATTCAAATCACTGAGAATCCCGTTTTCCACTCCAGGACCAAACACATCGAAATACGACATCATTTCATTCGAGACTGTGTGGAGAAAGGAAAGGTCAGACTGGAGTTTGTAGCTACTAATGAACAATTGGCAGACATATTCACGAAACCTCTGAGTGAGGACAGGTTTTTCTATCTGTTAGGAGAACTAGGCATGTTAAATCCTTAATCTGTCAAAATCATAAAATCTCAAGCTGACCTCTTAGTCAGCTTGTGCATTTTTAGTCTGACTTGAAAGTCAGCTCCAGATATCTCAGTCTGACCAGGTGCGCAGACTGAGTGTAATTTTAGTAAATATCTTTTGAAATCTTTTATTTTTTTTTAAGTTTAGTAAATATCTTTTGAAACTTTTTAGTTTTTCTTTTCTAAAGTTTTTTTTAATTTTTTTTACTGCGTCAATGTACAGTCAAGGGTCAAAAGTGTCAATAGGACAAACCTACATGGACTAAATTGAAAGTTTCCTAACTTAGTTCCTTAATCTTCGCTCTTATAGTTTATATTCAACTGAATTTCAAATTTTAACCTAATTGCTTTATTCTCTAATCTTCTGCTTGATTTTCTTTCTAATGGCGAATGCAAATATGATCCTTCATGTTACCCCGCGTATGATTCCTGGTGCAGATTTTCACAACAGAGTTCAAATCAAAGATAATAACAAGGTGGCCACTGCTGACATTCCCGCCAATCGTCGAAACAGGGGTTTTGAGCAGTTGATTCAATACATGAAAGCCCATCCTCTATATGGAGCTTACTTTTGTGACACGGTGATGTACCCGCCGGTGTTGTGTGAATGGTGGTATACCTGCACTGCCAATGACGCAAAGACTGCCCTCACTGGCACCTATAACGATGGCAGACAGACGATCACCATTACTGAAGAGACGATACGAGCAACCTTACTCCTTCCCACCATTGAGGAAGCTGGTGAAGGTGGATTTCAGCCCAAACGGACCAAACAGCAGGCTCGAGCTGAGGCCTTTCCTTTGATTGGTCAGCCTGAAATCCAAGGTGTTATTCAGTACAAATTTTTCACTGGGAAATGGAATTTTTTATTTTCTAGTATAACAAGGTGCTTGGGGGGCAAATCTGGAAGTTTGGATCAGATGAACGAATTTGAAACCCATCTGTTTCATTCTATGGTAACGGGTCGAAGAATCTCTTATTCTCAACTATATTTTGAAGAGATTCTCTCCCTTGCCTTGAAAACGAAAAGACCGAATGACGTTCCTTTCATTCGAGTCCTTTCACTGTGTTTTAAGGAGGCCTTGGGAGACGTGGCATATGAGCAGCTTGAACAAACTTTTTACGTATGTCATCTTCCCAGGCTGACTCCAAAGATTTTTACATATATCAATATCACTGAGGCTGAGCCAGGGTTAACCCCAGTTATGCTTCAGTGGATTGAAAATCCTTTTATCGATCATGAACTCACTGAGTCTGACGAGTCAGACTCAGATGATCAGTCTGAAAGAATTAACGAACAATTGGAGGTTCATATTCCAGCTGCCGATGCTGAGGTGAAAATGGGTGGGGTTGGGCACAATGAGGCTGACCAAGGTATGAATATCAATCTTTCCCTTCCTCAGTCTGAGAGTATCCCCTCTCAGTCTGAGCAGTCCACTCCTAAACTTGATGTCTTGGCTACTCAAGCGACCAATCTGATGAACTCTCCCAGTTCATTTGAAAAAGCACTCACATCAAGCCCCACAGTAAATCAAGCACTAATGGATTCACTTTTCCATGAGGCTGAGAGTTCTAAACTCCCCTCCAGTGTTGTAGATCAGACCAGTCTCCCTCTGCTAGAGCAAGAGCTGGATCTGACTACCATGACTACCCAGAGCCCCCCTAGAGTAGTTAACTTGGAGACACACGCTGCTGCTGCCACACTGACACATGTGGTAAGCATTGAAGAAGATATTTCACTCCTGAATATCCCTGTACTTAGTATGGGACCACCCCCTTCAGTTTCAAAGCCAGTTCCAAAGGCTATTTTCACTAGCTCTGTGCTAGTTCACGAAAAGGTACCATCAAATCTCTCACACTCTTATGCACAAGTCGTCAATGCCTCACTTCCTAAACTGAGTGAGGTAAAGACTTCCTTTTCTATGGCTAAGGATCATTCTCCTAAACAACAAGGGGGAAGTGAAGCTGTGCCACCTATTTCATCACCCACTGTTACTAATCAACCCTAGTCTGAGGTTGCCTTGACTGTCCCCGTGCTGTTACAAGCAATTAAGGACATGTCTGCTCAGTTTGATGACAAACTGAGTGCAATGCAGACTGAGGTTCATGCTCTTAAATGCCAAAATACAGAGGAGATGAAGGAATTGAAGGAGATGTTGTTAAAACTGACTTCTGAGATCAGTCTGATGAGAAAGGGGAAGCAGGTTGATGATGTCTCTCACGAGGATGCTCAGACTCAGGGGGAGAAAATAGTTGCACCAACTGATAAGTCTGAGATCCCCAAGCAAGAGTCAAAGAGAAAGAGGGATGAAGGGGAGAAGAAGTACTACAAGACCACCAGATTCAATCTGAAAACTGGTCAGTCTGAGGTATTTTATGAAACTGATTACAGTGACATTTCAGGCTGTGAGTATGAGAAAGAAGATACGAAGGGAAAAGGGAAGGTTGGAGCAGATAGTGATACTGATAAACAAACTGATGAAGAAGTTGAGATGGAACAGCCCCCAAATGCTCAGTCTGAAATAGAAATTGAAATACAGAAAAGAAGAGATGAAGCTGAGAGACTGGCTAAGCTTCATAGGTATGCTCACAACTCTGGAATGACTGTTGAACAATACAAAGAGTATGTCAAAGGGTTGTATATGGAGAAATTTGATGAAAATCCACAAGATCAATCAATGAAAGCAGTTGAAGATCTTGAAGCTGAGATGAAGGAAGAAGAAGATTTGGCTGTTGAAGAAGAACAGATGAGGGTAGAAGCTGACAGATTAATGGCCAAACAGGTGTTTAGAGAAGAAGCCAGACTTGACTTTATTGAGAAAATTTTTACACTGAGGAAGCATAAGAATAAAATTCAATACTTGGAGTGTGTAGATACTGGAGGATCTGACCTCATGCTAGTCTGTTGTCATAAGGAGGGATCCTTTAAGGTTGGAGTACACAGACTGCAAACACCGGGGTTAGAGGAATGGAAAGAGATTGCCAGTCTGAGCTCAGGGATAACTAATATTGCTCACAGAATGGATGTAAAAAGAGAAGCTGTCTCAAATATAAATGTGGCTCATGTGTTGAAGCTGATGTCAGAAGAAGATTATAGGGCATTTTGTACTATCCATAGGGTGAGAGTTGGGGCAAAATCTCTTGGTCTGGAAACAAGCTACATGCATCTTGTTCCTAAAGATGTCACTTTTCAAGACAAAACGTATGTTAAGACTGAAAAGCATGAGGGATTGTGTTATGTAGATTGTGGGGGAGAGGAATGTTTCCAAGCCAAAGACAGACTGAATATGGCTTCTATCTACCATTGCATTGCTCTGCTTAACGAATGTGAGTCTGATCAATGTCTCCCCTTTCGAATGAAGCTGATTAGTTGGTTATTTAATAACCTTAGAAGAATTGAAGAGATGGGGACTTTGATGGACAAGGTGGATCTGATCAAGAAGGAGTATCAAATGCTATTCCATAAATCCGAAGCTGAAATGGAAAAACTGCTTGCTTGGAAAACAGAGAGGATAAAATGGGCTAAAGAAGTGAGCAAGCCTACACCATGGGAGATGCCTGTGAAGAAGAAAAGATCTGCCAAGAAGAGGAAGTAATGTGTATCATGTGTCCTTTTTGTTCACAAACAATTTTTGTAAACAGTTTTATGTTTGTGTTTATTTTTGGTGCATAATTTGTAAAAGACTTTAATCTAAACAGATAGGGGGAGATTGTTGGGAAAATCAACGATTTAACCCAAGTTAATAAATCTGTTTATTAAAGTCTTAGTCATTGAGTCTGAGTGATCTTGAGTCTGAGTGACTGTGAGTCTGAGTGACTAGAATAAGCTAAGGCATTGTGGAGCTGACTAGTCAGCTCCATAATAAAAAACGTAAGGCGTAACTTTAGGGAATTCTGTTAGATAAAATCTTCTATCTTTGTAGAAGATTTTCTAAGATTTATCCTTATCAAGCTCACTATTATTGTGTATAAATAGTGAGCTTGATCATTGTAAACCTTGCACCTTTCGAAGAAATATAACTGTGTGTTATTTTCATTCGTTGTTATTATATATTCCGCAATAATAATAATAGAAACTGAGTAATCAATCGATTAATAATAATTAACGTCTAAATACTTATTTGTGATTGATTAGCCATTGTTTGAGATCTTATTGAGACCTAACATATATCATATATGATATACCTGTTTTCAAGTAATAGGTATATCATATATGATATACCTATTTCAAGTAATAGGTATAACATGATGTTTGTCCTATCATATATGATATCCGTATCAGATATGGTATACCTGTTTTCAAGTAATAGGTATATAATATATGATATACATGTTTTCAAGTAATAAGTATATCATATATGATATGGTTATGTTATTTGATACATATCATATATGATAGTTATGATATTGTTATGTTATTTGATACATATCATATATGATATAACTATCATATTACTTTGAAATAGGTATATATCATATATGCTTATAATATCATATATGATATACATGTTTTCAAGTAATAGGTATATCATATATGATATACATGTTTTAAAGTAATATCATATTGTATATACCTATTACTTGAAAACAGATGTTTGTCCTATCATATATGATATCCGTATCACATATATTGTGTACTTATCATATATGATATACCCACTATTCTTAATGCAAAATGTGCCTATCACATATGATATTCCTATCATATATGATATGCCTATCATATATGGTATTCGTATCACATATATGGTGTACTTATCATATATGATATAGCCACTATTTTCTGAATGCAAAATGAAATAAAACAAAATAAACTTCAAAGTTTACTAAACAAAACATGAAAACAAAGTACTAAATAAAAAGAATATTTAAGTATCAAATTCTTAATTACAAACATGTATAGGCATAAAATTGAATTCTACTATTGAAGCATGTTGTTATCGGCAGATTGTTTTTTCTTGGCAGATTCTTTTTTCTGGGGACATTCTCTTTTCTTGGCAGATTCTATTTTCTCGGCAGCTAGCTTGTTCAGAAGAGCTTGCTTTTCCTTAGCATATATCTTACACGTCCTTATGTTATTAGTTGCTTCACCGCATTTTCCACATTTGTTTTTCACCTTTAGGTTGTTCTCAATTGAAATTTCTCGAGAACTCTTGCAATGATTATCTTTTCCACAACCTTTGTATCGTAACAACTGTGGAAAGATGTTTACCTTGACCTTGTTTAATAAATTCTTGGCATCCTTGTCGTTTTTGAAATGATCACGAACGGACTGAAACAGAAAGACAGACAAAGAAACATGTTATACTTACAATCAATATTCTCATAGAAACAGGGCTTCTGAATTTAACAATATAAAGCCCAAAATAGATCATTTACTTAAAAGACTAAAAATATATATACCTGCAAAATCTTATTTATAGCTTTCGATAGTGCTGGTTTCAAATCAGCAGGATGCAAGTCCCCTTTTACATAATCAGCAACTACTTCTTCGAAACTACTAAAAACCCTGATTTCAAGAGGATTACCACGTAAACAAATACCAGTGAAATGCCATCAGTTACATTGAAAACTGAAGTTTGATAATGTTTGTAGCAGTAAAAATTAGAACTCACTTGTGACCTCTGTTTTTCTCTTTCCGTTCAACCTTGAACTCGTTAAACCAAGGGAATACAATGTATTTAATGTACCCGAGGCATGAATTCCCTTCTACAACATTGGGTGGACAATATGCTTTCTTTATCTTTGAATTAACCGTGGCCTAGGGATTTCATCATGCACAAAGTTTAACAACAAATGGTGCACAAAATTTAACAACAAATGGGTTAGTTTTTATCGGGTCAAGCGGTTAAGGTAAAAGATTTTTCTAAAAAAGGTTTCGGGTCAAACACGTCAAAAGTCATCCAAACCGAGTTCAAATGCATAATTACAAACATAAACAACTAAAAACTGTTTGTTGGTCAACCCGAATCTGTTTTGACCCGTTACCCAACCCGCCCATTTTGTAATCATACCTCATCCTCGTCCACAAAGATGGCGGAAGAAGGATCAGATGATGACATCTTCCCTTTTCTTACCGATAAACCAGGAATCATATCTGAAAAAACACATAAATCAATAATATAACTCTTATGTTAATAAAGTAACAGAACAAGAAACATAAATTCATTCTAATATTAAGTCTTACGATGTGATAATATTATAGGCTTGTTTTTCCTATTCGTTTTCTCATAATACTCCCTTGCGAGAAGATTCACTTGTTGTTGATCCATGCTTGATTGACAGATATCAGCCTATTCCAATCAACAAACAAACATGTTTATTCATTTCACTTGTAGAAACAAAAAAAAAAAAAAAAAAAACTGATCTACTTTTTGTAAACAGTTTAAATAAGAACCTTGAGGAAAATTACATCTGCACATTGCATACACGCGTAGAATATATGAGCAACAAACCACTTATCAACCTCCTCATTCAATCCCATAATCTCACCACAACTGAATGAAGAAAAAAACGCGTTAACATAATATCAAGCATAGCAAACTAAATGAATTTATAAAAGAATCCGTGTACTCTTGTATCCTGGGAAGGTTGTTTTTGCAAGCAATATCCAAGACGAGAGCGTAGTACTCCTCTGCTCTTGAATTAATTTCTTGAGAAGACCCTTGAATTAATCATAAGTTATAGTTCTTGTGATCATTTAAAAAAACAACCAATTTGATAAACAAAACAAGTTGGATGAATATATATTTGAAATGAACCTAAAAAATGATCCGATATTCGAAATAGAAAACACCATATTAATATTTATTTACAATCAAGATCTTCTCAGCAAAATAAAATGGAACCTCGTTCATCATTTTGTGATTCGAAATTCCTGCAGAAAAAAAAGATATGTAAGATATAAACCAACATCATCCAATATCGCGTAACTAACCCCGATTCATAAGAACACTTCCATCATAACTTTGAGTTACGTTTGGTACTTTTAAAAAACTAAGCTGGAAACGGGTCAAACATGTTAAAAGTGACACATTCTGCACTTTTAATGCATACTTTTTAAACGGCTTTTCAAACTACCCTTTTCGACCCATTACCCAACCCGCCCAGTCAATTCTCCACCTCTAAGAAGCTCAAAATCTAAATTATAGGAAATAAAATAATACAATATGGAAATAGACTTACCTTGACCTGTTTCAATAAATTCATAGCTTTCTCATCATTTTTAAAGTGATCACGAACGGGCTGTAACATAAAAAACAAAAAAAGCTCATGTTGAGACAAGTAGATATGTTATATCTACAATCAATATTCTAGTAAAAAAAATGATAAATAAATTAACAATAGAGAGGCCAAAATGGATCATTTACTTATATATACTTGTAAAATCACGTTTAAGGATTTCGATAGGCCTGCTTTCAAATCAGCAGGTAGCAAGTCCCCGTTTACATAATCAGCAGTTACTTCTTCGAAACTGGTAAAGACCCTGGTTTTTAAGAAGATATACCCGGTAAACAAGTATTAGCAGAAATGTCATCAATCAAGAACCGCAAAACAAGTTCCAAATTAAAGTTTTAACAATATTTGAGGCGTAGTCAAAAACTCACTTTTCACCACCGTTTTCCTCTTTTCTTTCAACCTTGAACTCGTTAAACCAAGGGAATACAATGTATTTTATGTACTCGAGGCATGGATTCCCTTTAACAACATTGGGCGGACATAATGCTTCACTTATCTTTGAATTGACTAGGTCCTATGGCATTCGTTATGCACAAAGAGTCAAATAGTACTAGTTAAAACATCAGATGATAAACTTTCTTCGAATCGGTCCATTTGGGTTATGATTTATCAACGGGTCAAATACTATAAGCTAAGAGAATGGACTAAAAAGGCAACAAGTCAAAAAAATTGGAAGAAATACAGAATTTGTTGTTTTGACCAAATAAATTCAACATAATATCAAACATAGCAAACTAAATGAATTTATAAAAGAATCCGTGTACTCTTGTATCTTGGGAGGTTGTTTTTGCAAGAAATATCCAAGACGAGAGCGTAGTACTCCTCTGCTCTTGAATTAATTTCTTGAGAAGACCAAATAAATTAAAATACCTGCAATTCCAGCTTCATTGTCGTATGAATCTGATGTTTGTGATGACGAACTAGAGTTTTGAGATAACGAATCGCCATTATTTTGATTGAATTCACTATCCATTGATTCTGGATTCATTGATTCGGTATCCATTGATTATGCAGATTTCGTTATCGTATGGAACTGAATTGAATCGCCATGGATGTTGAAGGTCTGAACTGAATTGAATCGTTATTTAAGAAGGTGTAGAGATGGTTTCACGAGCTCCGTATCGCCATGGATGTTAAATGTTTTAGAACAGAGAATTGAATTGCCATGGATGTTTATAAGTTTTTGTTTTAATTTTTGATTTTTGTTTGATGACCAAAATGCCTCTTCAATATAAATATATGTTTTAATCTTAGCCATTAAATCATTTCTTTTGGATGGTTGATATTGTGTTCTTATGTCTTAAATTTTTAAAAGGTATTACTTTAACCCAATTCCAGATAAATGAATGTTCACAAACATAAATAAACGAAACGAACGAGACAGTTATTCATACTTGTTCATTTAACTTAACAAACGAAAACTCATGTACATGTTCTTCGTTTACTTAGATAAGCGAACATAAACGAACTTTGCATCCCTACAAACATACATAATCCAAAGGTGTTTTCGTTGATGTTGGGTTGTTTGTAGTTAACACTGATTTTGAAGTAGAAAATTTTAATTGTGTTTTTTTGTTTTGTTTTTCGGAATTGAAGAAATTAGAAATGATACCTACGTCTTCATCATCTTGTATATGTAGGTGTTGTTGTATTTGTCACGAATTCAGGAAATCAGCTTCCAAAAACCCTACCAAAATCGCAATCATTCACGCTAATCCTTCTTCTCCTCGAGTGTATGAAGATGATGTATGTTTCACATATTCCCAGATTTTAGAAGCCGTTGATTCCCTTAGCCATCGTCTACACTTCATCCTTCACCTTAATCGTATCACTCCTTCCCAAGGTTAGTATACTTAAATTAGGTGCATATATATATATATATATATATATATATATATATATATATATATATTGCGTATTTTTAAGTGGGTAAAACTGCGTTTTGTTTTGTCGCACACTTTGTAAATATGCAATCTCATTTTGTTTATGTTGTTCAAGTTATAATTAATTACATTTTTATTATTTGACTCTATCCAGTGAACAACCAATCCCCAAGAATTGTTGGAATATACATGCTTCCTTCTGTTGAATATATCATATCCGTTTTTTCGGTTTTAAGATGTGGGGATGCCTTTATGCCACTTGACCCTTCATGGCCTAGACAGAGAGTATTGTCTCTTCTCTCTTCTTCGTCTGCCTACCTTATTCTTTGTAGCTCTACTCACCAGACAGAGACGTATGATTGGATCACTGGTTGTCCTGTTTTAGTTATTTCCATCAAAGACCTTCTTAACAAAAACTTTGTTTCTCCGCCTTTGCTTTGGCCATGTGAAAATAACAAGTTGAGAGCCTTTTGTTACTTGATGTATACCTCTGGATCATCTGGAAAACCTAAAGGTGTTTGCGGTACTGAACAAGGTGAGCTACAAAATGCAATTTTCGGCCAAATTGGGGATGTTTTATTTGCCATTATATATACGTTACACCGTATGGAATTTGCATTTTCAGGTCTTCTGAACCGTTTCTTCTGGATGCAAGATATGTATCCGTTATGTGGTTACGAAAATTTGCTGTTCAAAACGTCCATAGGCTTTATTGATCATCTGCAAGAGATTCTTGGAGCTCTACTTAGCGGTTGTACTTTGGTTATTCCTTCTTTTAGTACACTGAAAGAAAATATACTTTCCATCACTGAGTATTTACAGGTACCTAAATATGAGAAATATGTATAGTAGCTAAATAGGAACAAATATAGTTGGAAAAACAGCCCATAAGAGGATGCCACAGTTTGCTACAAATAGTATCTTTAGAAGTTATTCTGGTTGTTTTTAATGAGTATATGCATAATTCTAATAATACTTATACTTTTGTGGTAATGTGTTTCATGACACGAATATTTTTTGGTTTGTTTGAGGCCATGATCCGTGCTTGAAGAAACCATACCAACTTGAATAGTTTTATCATACAAAATTGATATCTTGAAATTGTCCGCAGGACTACTCTATTAATAGACTTGTTGCTGTACCATCTTTGATGAGAGTGCTTCTTCCAACTCTTCAAAGTTCATTTAATCCGATGATTCCGAGCTCTTTAAAGCTGTTGATACTGAGTGGGGAAGTCCTGCATTTATCCTTGTGGAGTTCTCTTTCAAAGTTGTTACCTAATACTGCAATTTTAAATTTGTATGGAAGTACAGAGGTGAGGAAGATTTTGGACTACTTATTAATATCACATGTCTACGTTTGTGTTTTTCTTAATAGTCCTTCTAATGAATCTAACTTTAATCTAAGGTTTCAGGTGATTGTACATATTTTGACTGTAAAAGGTTATCGACAATTATGGAGACCGAGTCACTAAGTACTGTTCCAATAGGAATACCAATTCCTAACTGTGAAGTATTGCTCGTTGGAGAAGATGGACCTAACTATGGAGAAGTATATGTTTTTGGACTTTGTAATGCAACGGGATACTTCAATCAAGACGTTATGTCTCTCAGATCTGTAGAGAAGCTTCCAGAATCTTCTTTTTGTTATTCAGTTGATGAGAAGGAAAGTCGACTTTACTTTAAAACTGGTGACTTTGCCAAACGACTTCCTAGTGGTGACTTGGTTTTTGTAGGGAGAAATGATCGTACTGTAAAGGTGAATGGTAACCGTATTGCATTAGAGGAGATTGAAAACACAATAAGAGCTCATGAAGATGTGGTTGTTGCTGCTGTGATATTTAAAAGTGATGAAGGGAAAATTGCATATCTTGAAGCATATATAGTTACAAAAGGAGGACATGATTGTGTTGAAAGATTAAGATTTTCTCTTCGAGGTTGGATGGTTGATAAACTTCCATTGGCAATGATTCCCAGTCGGTTCTTCTTTGTTGATTCAATTCCAATGTCTTCGTCTGGGAAGGTAGATTATATATCGTTGGCTGGTTTAAGTTGTTCCGTGTCAGATATCTGCAATGAAGAGGTTCCTGATGGTGATCTCTTGCAAAGGATAAAAGAGGTATTACCGTTTCTCCTCTTGTTGGTTGAACCTCCAACCAAGTCTGAGGTCTTAAGTTTTAACAGCTTTCTAAAGCCCCTGAATGTGAGCTTAAGTAACGGAAACACAATGGCTGACCAAAATAAGAATAAATGAAAGAAAATCGTGAACACTGTAAATTCATCACTTTAGCTTTCCTTGAAAATGCTAATTGTTTCATCTTTGTTACATATATCGTAAGGATCGATGGAAACAACTCTTTAATTTTTTCTTGGGTTTTATTTTAGTTTGTTACAGTGAATGAGCATACAGTAACATAATTTTTTGTTTATTTAAGTAATTTTACATTAATCAGCATATAGAAGGAATAAATGGGCATTTCAGGACTTTGTATCTTCAACTTCATAACACATTATGAAGTTTAATTTATTCTATAGCAATTAAGATTCATTGACTTTATCCAGGCCTTTTGTGATGCCTTGGTGGTTGAAAAGCTTAGCGGCAACGATGACTTTTTCGCAATGGGCGGTGACTCAATTTCAGCAGCTCACACTTGTCATAAATTAGGAATCAATATGAAACTGCTGTATGCTTTTCCTACTCCATTAAAGCTAGCGACGGCTCTCTTGGATCCTAAAGTTAGTGTACACCCGAGTGTAGGAATGGATGTAGCGGGAGGGCACCCACAACTTCCTATTGTATCCATAGGTACATATATGAAACGAAATAAGCCACGCGGTAGGTTATCTAGTAAACTTGGTGAACCTGATGCCGAGTATCATCCTCACAAGGTTTTACGGAGTCTGAATGATCTAAATGTTGATAAGACCACATTTGCAATTAGTCGTGGTAACAACATAATGTTTGGGGAGAATCATGACGCCAATAAGTCATTTCAAGCAACTATTGGTGAGAAAAATGCTTCTATTCGAAAACTTTGGAGAGTTCATATGGAGTCTTGTGTTGATGCATCGCCACTTGTTGTCGTGAGAGAGAATGATATCTTCGTGTTCATTGGATCTCATTCACATAAATTTAAATGCATAAAATCCTCAAGGTAAGCTCTATCTTTTCAACGGTTAAGTTTGTTATATATCTTAAAAGCTGAAGATCACATCAATAGTTGATACATTTATTCATGAATTGTACAGTGGCGATGTCCAGTGGGAGGTACAACTAGAAGGAAGAGTAGAGTGCACCGCAGCAATTTTGGGAGACTTTTCTGAGGTCAACTTTACTTAGCCAGCATCAAATTTCATTTTAGCATGTATAAGTTTTTTAAAAAGCTGTTACACTTTAGGTGATAGTTGGGTGTTACAAAGGGAACATATATTTTCTCAATTCCTTAAATGGAAGCATCGGGTGGACTTTCAAGACAGGTGGCGAGGTAAAGTCACAGCCAGTGGTTGACAAGCAGAGGCATCTAGTCTGGTAAAATTGAGTTTTTATAATCCCACATTTGATATTGAGTTAATTCGATGATGTAGGTCAGTTATAGAGTGCTTGTAATTACAGTAGATGAATATTCGTGTTTGACTCTTATACTATTAATGTTGTACAATATTCAGGTGTGGATCTTATGACCATAATTTATATGCCCTCGATTATCAAAGTTACTCTTGTGTCTATAAGCTACATTGTGGTGGGAGTATATACGGGTCACCTGCAATCAATGAGGTGAGTTTAGTAAATCACAGACGTAATTCCTTTGCTTATCTACCTAACACAACTTTTAAACTGTTCAATATGTAGTTTGATGAACGACTTTACTTTGCATCTACTAATGGTTGTATGACTGCACTGTCGTTAAAGGTATGTGCAATATTTAAATTTGATTCGGCTGTTAATTGCTATTTTAATACTTTATTTATCTCCATAATACAGGTTGTACCATTTAGTGTGTTGTGGCAGCAAGATCTCGGAGCACCCATATTTGGGTCTCTTTCTATAAGTCATGTAAATGGAAATGGTATATACAGCTTCCTCTTCTCATTTTAACCTTTTATATTCATTATACGTATAAAAGTTGAAATACAAATAAAATTCGTTAAGTAATTAGCAAATCCAGAAATGTAGGGTTTCTATATTCATTTCTTGAGAAAGATGTCGTTTGTCATTGTTTCTTACTAGTTACTATTAAAACATCATTATAAGTCATAAGTCTTTAGAGTATATGTTTAGGATAATAGAACACAAATAATAAATGTTGACTTTATGCGTATACTATTTCAGTCATTTGTTGCTTGGTGAACGGACATATTATTGCTGTTGATGTAAAAGGATCTATTGTTTGGAGGGTAAGTTTATCTTCTATGGAATCTCCATATGTGCTTATTTACGAGGATACTTGGTATAACTAGTACATATTCATGAAAGATTAGTATTCACGTATATTTTTGCTGTCACATTTTTATTCTCGTGTTGTACAATTATTTGTTACCTGTAATTCTGAAATTCAGGGAATAACAGGAGGCCCAATCTTCGCTGGACCATGCTTATCTCGTGTTTTAGATGACCAGGTGAAACTTTCCCTCCATTGCTCTCCCATTTTATATGTCATGTATTTTACAATTTATCTGTATTCCATAGTTTCTTGACACCCTTATTTATAGCGGTGGAAATATGGACTCGTTTATTAAAAAATTGGTTGTTTTTGGGGTTGTATTTGATTAACGGGTAAATTTACAAAATTGGTTGTCAAACGGGTCAAAAGGGGAATGGAGTGTATTCTAATGCTTACAAGTTACAACCTCCTAAATTGTTTTACTAACAGTCATTGGATTACTATCTTAGTTATATAGTCTCTAAATCATATTTCTCACAAAGCTATCGATCGACATCCGGGTCTGTTTCAATCCACTGTGAAACCTCTATTTATCTTCATTAAATACAAAATGGTGTCCATGTGACAAAGCTATCGATCGACAATGAGGGCTTCCAATAGATTAAGCTGATAACTTTTGTGTGCAACTGTGTATATTTGATTTCACATATTGCAGTAGTCAATATAAGATGTTACAGGGTTGTAGTAAAGCTATTAAGAATTCTTTTATTGTTTCATCAAACAGGTGGTTATATGTTCCAGAGACGGAGTAGTCTATTCATTTGGTTTGGTAACGACTTTGAAACTTTACGCTTGCATTCATGAAAATTATATGTTTTCAACAATTGACAATTACTACAGGAGAAAGGAAATCTACTCTGGAAACACGATTTGGGGGATCCAATCAGTTCATCCGTGTATATAGATGAAAACTTGCAGTTGGTATCTGATGATTCAGTGGTCTTTTCTGACAGGTAATTTAAGCTCATTAAAATGATTAATACAATTTCTTCGTCATTTACCCACCCTGATTTTTTGTTAACTTATTTTCAGGTTAGTATGTGTTTGCACTAGTTCCGGATGTATAGTTGTTCTAAGAAGCAGCTTATTAGATACGGTGAAAGAGACGGCCCCATTAGAGAAATACGCTGTGCAAGAGTTTTGTAGATTAGACATCCAAGGAGCTATATTTTCTTCACCGGTGATGATAGGGGGCAGGATTTTTGTTGGTTGCAGAGATGATTATGTACATTGTCTTAAGATTGAGGGCCAAACACAAATTAACCAATAAAAAGCACCTGTTGTTTTCGTTGATATCAAGTTAGTGTGGTTTCTCGAACTGGAACCACATGGCCCTTCATCACGGCTGCAATTTCTGTCTAGTTTCCAAAAAAAATGTTTTTTCCCCTCCCATAGAGGTGGCAAAGTAGGTGGGTTGGAAGGGTTTATGGTCATGTATTAATAATTTTGCCGTTTATAGTTAAGAGGGTTACTACCAAGAGCGTTTATATGCCGCAACCTCTCATGTGAGAGGCTTTGAGTATGACTTGAGTTGTAGGTTCGCAGGCTTTTTTGTTGAATCCTACATAGAGAATGTATCAGATGTTTGTTCCTACTGATAGTATGTTCATCGGAGCGTAGTCTCCGACCAATGTTGGACCTTACAGTGTTGTGTTTGCTCTATTAGTGTTGTGATAGTGATGTATTTGCTCTATCTGGTGACCCGTTCTATCTGGGTAATCTTGTAATATAGGGAAACGATATCAACACCATGATGTGCGAAATCTAGTTTTTCCAATTGCTTTCACTAGACCACAACACCGGGCACAGTACACTTGTCGGTTGTAATATAGTTTAGGCAAGTTCGGATTCGAACACAGGGACTAATGTAAATTAAGAGTTAAGTTAAACAAATAAACAAGTAACAAAGTGGGGGTTTTATATTATAACTACCAAGTAACGTTTAAAAATATTTTAGTAATCAAGATTAACGAGAGGTTTGCTTGGACCGTTCACGAATGTATGAATTTTTCTAAGTTAACCAAATGTTGATTTACTTCTTATATAAAACCAAGTTCCTTTCGAATACCGGATTTCTTCAATTACCCGACCGTGCAACCATTCTTTTCGAATATGGTTAACACCCCAAATAATGCATAAAAGTATCAAGCCGATGTGTGAGAATTAATTTATAAACTTACTTTCGAATAGTTTACTAGTTAATAAATCGATTTCTCTTATTTTACTAACTAGCGTTTGTGTTTAGACTTACTTATTTCAATTAATATTAACGATTCCTTTGGAATACCGTTAACTTTTATCAACTATAGACCGGTTGAAATATTCATTCCTATTTTAGCAAAATCCCGAGTTCCTTTCGAATACCCGATTTTAAACAAGAACATAAGCAATTTAATAATTTAGTTAAAGCTTAAACCCAAACAGATCCCAATTAACCAAACACACATCTATCAAACAATTTCATACTTAAAATCAATCAATCAAACGATCACATATCCAAGCAAACGATTATGAAATTAGCTACGCATAATTGAGATTAAACATGAAATATAAGAAAAGTTCATAATTGTTCAAAGTGTTTGATGAAATGCCAATGTATAAAACAGCCAAATCAAAATGTAATTGAAGCTAACAACCTTTAATCCACTTCCTCCATGTAGGAGAGAACCCCATTTGACTCATTCCCCGTCCAAGAAAAGCCAATTAATAGAGTCAAATTCCTTTTCAAAGTCGATCCTAAAAAACATGGCTCTTTTTTTCTTTTCTTTTTCCCCATGAGATGACTTTGTCTACAATAAGAAGACCCGTCTATAATTTGGCGATTTTTTATGTAAGCCGTTTGCGTTTCCCCAACTACCGCGTCTATTACCTTAGAAATCTAGATAGCAGGAACCTTAGCAATAATCTTATATTAACATCTGATTAGACTAATGGGGTGATAATCACTTACTTTAAGCGGGTCTTTGACTTTTGGGATAAGGGTAATAAAGGACGAGCTACATCCCTTAGGGATAAAATCCGGGTTTGTATATTGTTTATCCTAACCATGATTTTTATTTTCTTGAGTGATAGAAATTACTAGTGGAATTTAGTCATAATTTTAATTAATAATAATATCTCGGAAAGTTTTGTATCATGACTATCATCAAGGTGAATATTGTTTTCTAATCTATATCATTCAAATTCAATATCTCTCGACTTTAATCTTGTTTTTTAATCTATATATATTCTTATAAACCAGATTACTAACATATAAAAACAAAGCTAGTTTATGTAAAATAGTGTCGCTTGACCCGAATTGATTTGGGTTTATATAATACATTATTTATATATTTTTGATTTTAATGCAACTTTAATTTCATTTTAAGCCATTGTACTTTGTTATCAAGTCGGTTACCTAAAATAGTTATAGAACTTGCTCCACAAGTTTCGATGACCGACCCTATATATTAACTAAAAACGATCAGTAACTGTTTATCTCAATACTTACTCTTTATTTCGATTCGATAGTTACGATCGAAGGGAAAGAAAATAGTCGATCAAATGGCACAAGTTATCCTCCCAAACGATATCGTGGAGCAAATTCTCGTGAAACAAGACGTTAAAGATCTCATCTCGTACAAACCCGTATGTAAATCATGGCATTCTTTAATCTCAAAATCTCGTTTCGTTAAATCTCATCTTCATAATAGTAAAAACAAAGAACGGAGAATCGATAGGACTGCTTGGATGTTTTATGACGTTTCCAATCTATATGAAGTTCATGATTTTACTTACGTCGTTGGTTCTTCGAATGGTTTAGTTTGTATCTCGGATAATAATAGGGAGTTTTTCGTTTTTAATCCGTCAACTAGAGAGGTGAAAAAAGTAACAAATCCTGATTTTTGTGAGGTGAAAATGGAGTTATATTGTATGGATGACGAGCCGGAGATATTATGTATGGGTTTTGGATATGATTCGTCTATTGATGATTATAAGGTTGTTTTAGGGTTTGCTGCTTATAATCGTAACACACGTTTTCTGGTGTTAAATTTGAAATCTAATGTATGGAGAGTTATCGAAGAAATTGATTATTCGTTTTTTGAAAGAAAAAATGCAGTTGGTACTTTATGTAATGGCAAGCTTTACTGGTTTATGATGGATGAATATGATAAGGAAGTGAAACTTATCGAGTTTGATTTATCTAAAGAGGAATTCTCAGAAATCTCGCAACCTGATTCAGCGGGATATAAGTTTACTAAGCATATGAGATTGGGGATTATTAACGACTGTTTATGCATATTTCAATCTTCGGGGCCTAAGTTTGAAAAATGGGTGTTGAAAAACAACGATGTAGGAGGAGAGTACTGGAAACAACTGGATGATGATTTTTCAAGCTACTTGCAAACAGACTGGACATACAGTTACAATCGATACAGGTCTTCTATTAAGGATCCAAATATATGGATGTCGACAACTTGGAAAGATACTGGTGTACGGAATAATTTTAATGTATGGTTTTTGACAAATTCTGAAGATATCGGCGCCCCTATATATGTGGAAAGC
Organism: Senecio squalidus; assembly: GCA_910822075.1. Lineage (NCBI taxonomy): Eukaryota > Viridiplantae > Streptophyta > Magnoliopsida > Asterales > Asteraceae > Senecio > Senecio squalidus. The sequence goes on along the minus strand of CAJVGC010000508.1, from coordinate 37,207,839 downwards.
CTTGTATCTCCGCATGGTAATGGAAGAAACAAGAGAAAAAGACAGGACAGCAACGAGAGTCTGAAGGTAGCAAGGTTGTAGTTATGATTATGATGCAAGTGTTAATCTGTATAATACATTAGTTTTTGATTATCAATTTTCAATGTTGAAATTTATCTTTCTATTTCGTTTAGTAAATTACTTTACTTCCTGTGATTGTTGAATGAAATAAGGGACAAATTTTATGATCATCATTCATCAGCGAACAAAAATGACCCGTATTATCAAATTTAATAGAAAACTACAAAACAATTTGAAGAAAAAATAACCTTTTTTCATATATCGAAATGAAGAATATCACTTTATCGTTTCAAACAGATCCCATGTTTTTGATGTATTAATAAAATTTGATATTTCTGTCGACTTTTTTTTCATGATTGTTGTTGTTTATTATTTTACGCAAGATTTAAGTGTTTGTTACTTGTTTTGGTTGCTAATTTGATTCACACCAGTCGTCCGTGGATTGAAGTCATTGAACAATTTGGTTATGGAAATCGAAAAATGATCGAAAAAGTATGTTGGATCATTACCGTTGGCCGATTTAGTCAAAGGAATACAGTCCTACAAGTCCAATACAAACTTGATGTCAGCTTAATAACTAAATCATTCTATGATTCATATTAAAAGGGACGATTTAGACCCATTTACTAATTGTGAATGGGTTATTCAGGTCATATTGTATCTCTATCGGGTCAAAATAAGTATAATAGAATAGCGAAAAAAGGAAACAAATCAAATGGGCGATAAAGCAGGTCGAAAGTTGTCTGAAATGTAGTTTAATTCGTAAAACCTTCAAAATCATTTATATTTAAACATCATATTATTATTAAGTTTTGCATTTTACATTTGACACTCTAATTACATTTGTCTCTTGGAAAAACTGTGTTGTGGATCAAACCTAAGAAGAGTTTTTTGCATTATGAATACAATTTGAGTGACTTTTGAGTTTAAAATCCTTTTCCCTCTTTTTGTTACAGGTACTCGTTTTTAGATTTAACCTTTTTTTACCCATTAAAGAAAAAATATAGCTAAACTTGACAGGATTGCACAAGTACAGTTCAAATTGGTACATCTATTTTCGCGATAAAGATATTCCCGCTTTTACTGCGAATCGAAGAATAAAGCTACAACACATAATACATTAAAACACGACAACGCGATATGGCCAACTGACTCGAATGTTGACACGCCAAACTGTTTGACGCAGTAATCTGTTTACTTAATACATACATCTTTTAACAATGAAATTAGAGTGTATAAGACCGACTACCTCGAATTTTCAAACGACAACCCATAGAGTGCTTTGCTTTGTATGTTATTTTTTTTTTTTTTATTTTAGAAAAGCTTACTTTGTATGTTATGTTCATGTACATTTAATATACATTTTCAATACATACATCCTTTAACTTAAACGAATGTTATAAACTCTGATTTCATTATTGAAGTTTCTCAACTGATAAAAGTGTTAGGGGGGATAAACGACCATCCTGAACTCAGTCTACGACTAATCCTTTAAACCTAAAAGTCTTGATTATGAATAACTTATTTATATTTGTATAGTTTATTAAACCAGCTCATATATTATACCGGTAATAACCTACTTTAAATTAAAAAAAAAACAATATGCCAAACTGGAGTTTGTGAACTGTATTAAGTGGTCAAATTCTATGTGTTTTTTCTTGCAAACTAACTATCGTCATTTGAACGAAAAACAGAAGGAAAATCTCAAGAAAATAAATGAATTTGAACTAATAATGGAAAATTCAATATTACCCGCTTGCCTTCTGTCACTTTGTAAATTCTTATATATAAATCAAACATTTCAAATGTCATTTTTTCACATAATTTCAGATTTAAACAAGTCATAAAATAGAAACGGAAATCCTAAAATATTATGGAACAAACATATTGTTATTGTCCAAACTACCCATGCCTTTATTTCTAATATTAATTAGTGATTAAACTAAACCAAATCATCTAAGATCATGCCTCCACTAATGCTATTTTCTTTCCTGCCCACTGCAATAAAACAACCCCGAATTAGTAAGTAAAAAATAATCACTTATTTTTTCCTTTATACAATGGAATCTAATTATAACTATATCTAAATGGTGACTATATATATTTTCGAACGAATGATATATATACTCTAGTAAACGCCAATAATGAAGACTTTCACATATATAAATAGATATATAAACCCTAATTGACCATAGTCCGTCTATTTAATCGATCGGGACATACTAACTAACCATTACCCTCTAATAAATGGTAGTAAAGTTACGTATAGATAAGTAGTTAACAAAACTACAATTAAGCTACTAGCTACAATTTAAAACAATGTAGAGTTTTGTTTTATCAATAAATTTTAAATGTTGTGTAACTTTTGGGAGTAAAGTAGAAAATTTCCCAAACAAGAAATATACAGTATGCAGCTTTTATATGTCCCTATTCTATGCAAATAAACAAAATTGCAGGTAAAAAATCAAATACTCTGCATGCCCAAATCTAGAAACATATACTAATGTTTACAACCAAAATTAAATTCAGTTAACGATGATTAATGTCATTCTTGAATCTTGGTTAGATTCATATATAAACTTGTTTTACGTATTTATATACAAACATTTTATAGAAAGTATAACGACATTTTTGATTGATGAAAACGCTTTTAAAGTTTAACGAACCGTAACTTGATCGGTACACCACTACATTAGTACATTTTATTTATTTATTTGTGTCCTATGTTTTTTTATCCCAAATCTTGTACTGTTTAAATCAGTTAGCTTTTACCTTATTCATAAATTAGATTGTAAATTTTTTACCTAAATAACTAGTAGTTCGGGCACTTGCAAATGCATAGTTAGTTGTACATTATGCATAGTTAGTTGTACATTATCGAATTTCTTACCTAATTGAGCAATTACAAGTAGTTATTCTGATATTTGTGTACTAGTGTACTTTCACAAAAAGAAGACCAACAACAATCATATGGCAGTTTTTCATGAATTGTACATAATGCATAAAAAATTGTACATTATGCATAGTTAGTTGTACCTTGTGGATATCCTCCTTAGTACCCAGGATTGGCTGGGATACTTGCATAATGTGTGTCCACCACATCAATTAGCTTATTTGCAATAGCACTTGCATAAACTGATGACCCTTCACAAATCTGCATGAAATTAACAGTTTCAAAATTATTTTTGAGAGCCGGTAAAATATCCCCAACAGGTCAAGTAAATGTTAATACCGCGAAACTAGGCTTTAAAGACATGTACCTTGGTATTGAATAGGTAACTATAGAAATCACCAATTAGACCACCACCAACATGATGAAGATCCAATTGAAGTTCATCAAGAACTTTCGAAACAAACAACAAGCAATTGATTTTCTTTTGTTGGACTAATTTGATAGTAACTTCATCATCAATGATTCGAACATCGACTTCTGTGTTCTTAGATTTTCTCTGAAGCCACGAACTTCTTAACGTAGAAGTTGAATTTCCATTATGTCCTTGTTGATCTTGATCTCCTCCACCACCATTCGGCCTTGTGCTAATGCTTTCAACATCTAGTGTTGAGTCATCTTCGGTTTTGTGCTTTTTCATCCTTCCTCTAGTGCATCTTTTTCTTTCAACAAGAATTGAGAGTTCCTCCACAGTTCGTTTGAGCTCGTTTATGTAGTCGATTGCATCTCCTACTACCGATGCTCTATCCGCCTTTTGTTAACAATCAAAACAAAATTCATAATTATATAACAACTAACTTTCAATTAAACCCATCTTTTTTTCTAGATGAAAATAACATGACATTGTTTCATGTTTATAAATAAATTGTTAGTCTAAAATACTGAAAAACTCAAAAACCTTTACATAAAACAAAAACAAGCTAACTTTTAGACACATTTACAACTCTTTACAAACATAGTGTATGTTTTTCGATACATTCTATTTTCGCATAATATTGAAATTCAACATACTGAATGATAATAACACATATACTCGTAATCAATATTTGTTTTTAAATCAGCTCGTAAAATAAAATAAAACGAGATGATTATACCTTGGTAGGATTAGGGACCAAATTCTTCAAAGCATCAAATTTACCGTTCAATTGTTGTCTTCTATGTTTTCCGGTAGCAAAATGTTTAGTATCTTTAACATCTCCTCTAGCTTTTCCAACAATTCCATTAATATCACTCCCAAATTTCAAAATCCCGTCTCCTTCATGATACAACTGATGATCTCTTTCCATATCCATGTCCCCGAAAATGGAGCCTCCGGCATTTAAATTATAGCCGTTAGGCAACGAATGAAGCAGTTCACGAAAAAAGGGAGGTTGTGGAGGGAGATTCAAAGGCAATAAAGGATCATATGACGCTTGGTCGATATGGTTAGTGTTTGAAAAAGAAATAGAAGTGTTGGAACATCTTGGTAGTTGAAAAAGATTAAGAAGATCAGGTGGGGTGGGATGTGGTGTGATTAAACTAGACATATTGACGTTGTTGTTATTGTTTACGAGTTGAATATGATCATTTGTGTTGTTTGTTGCCCAGTTGAGATCATGGATGATCATGGACGATATACAGTTGGTTATGTACATATGCACAAACTCGGTTGGCAATTCAACAGCTGTTGTCAGACGGTTCACAACTTCCATTGAATGAAGACTCATGTCCATGTTCACAAGAACCGTGAAGTAGTCAGAAATTTCAGGTGAGTTCATTAGTTTGATTAGAACTTCAACAGCTATGAGCGGATTGTTCTCAACCAATTCTGGTAGTTTTCTTGGAGTTAATCCACAGTGATATACAAGTTTTGGATCCGAAGTTAACTCAAGTAAAACTTGTTCTTGTTGAGATGGAGCAAGTGGGCCTTTCAATGCTTTCAAGATTAGGTCACGTACAGCTGCACCACGGCTAGTATCAGCACACATCCCAGAATCCCAAAGTGGTTCGTGAGTGTTGTCAGGGTTAACCCAAACCAGTTCTCCTTCTAGTATAGGGAGTCTAGGGGGACGGGGTCTAGTCCAATGAGGATATAGTCCTTCTAACGATGAAGTCTGCAGAAGTCCTATCACTGTTTCGTCACGGTCACCGGATCCAATTTTGGGTTGAAGCTCAAAATCAGGGGAATTAACATCACAACCAACAGGGACATCCGGATCTGGGATTACATTTCTTATTGCAACGTTTTTGAAGAAGCAATTGAATGGGTCAGCATGAGCTTTGTTACGATACTGCTGTTGTAGCTGCTCCAATGGTGGGAAACTGTGAGATGAAGGATCGAATTTGTTGATGTAATCTGCAGCAGACAACGTTAACATCTCTTTATTACTACTACCTAGCAGATGCAGAATAAATGCCCTTTCAAAATTTTCAGTTTGCTTGTCACTTGCAGCATTTATAAGCAAAGAAATGTAAGGATTGGTGGATGATTGCAGGGAAGAATATGCATGATGAAGTATAGCAAATGCAACCAAGCGTTCAGCGGCTTTCAGAAATTTTAGCGAAACTTCTTCCAAGAGAAGGACTAGTGCAGAGCAGACTTCGAGATGCAGAGAGCAGGGGATCTTTAAGGAGAATCGACTATGATTTCTTCAACAGGTCTTTTCTCACCATCTTTAAGTAGGGAATACAGAACAGCGGTTGCCGATTTCCCAATCATCTTCTGCTACCAAAATAATTACAAATTAGTTGACTTATAACTCTGATAAAGCAAAAACATGCTTCAAATTTAACCATGTAATTCAAAGAGTATATATAATATAAACAAAAATTATGTTATTATATCAATAATCCAACTTATTAGTTATTCTTAATAAAGCAATGAAGGATATTTTATGCATTTGAATACACATGGGATTACTTTTAACCCATTCGACTTATTTGACCGGTCAAAGATAAAATATAACTTAAATCAAACCATTTATAGGAAATTAGATGATGACTGTATAGATTGACAAATGTCTACACAGTGTAAAGCTCTAAAACAGTCAATTTGCAACTCGGTCGTGGTCTGAAACCTAAGGAAAGTGTAGCAGATTATATAATAAAATACTAACCACAATCATACCGATATGCTTATGAAGAAGGTTGCAAACTATATGTTCATATTACAGTACTCGAGATACTTGAAAAATACAAAGATTAAATAGGCGTTGTAAAATAAGTTTAGGAGTTTGTGTATGATAAAAATCAGTAATATCTACTTCAAGAGAAACACATGCTGGTTGTTTTCATCTTGTGTTTACAAATATAGCTATAGATTAAAAGAATCACACGTTTTCTCATGAAGTTAAAAGCATCACTAAAATGAGTAGTGCACCACTTTAGAAGAAACACAAATCTGTTAATATTCTCCTTGTTCTTACATATTTTCCTATAACAATAAACATAAACGTTCTGTATTTCTGACTCTAGGCAACAAGCCTATGCACTCAGCTATATTGAGCTAAAAGCTTAAAGCATCTAGGAAATCAGTACTTTGTTACTTAGAAAATAGTTTTTCTCCATGCGCACAATTATTGACATAACAAGAAGCAAAACAAGCATCATATATTTCTTAGCAACACATGCATTTAATGGTTAGAATCATAGAATAAAGTAACATCTAAAGCATCATATATCAGCAAGACAAACAACTTCTTTAGCCTCTTGATAGTCCTTTTTTTCTGCCTTAAACTCATAACCAATATAGCACCCAAAATATATTTAGCATTTGGGGTTAAAACAATAGCATCTTGAAGTAGCTTAAAACATCAAAAAACACGAAAGGCACCCAAAAATTCTGCAGACACTGGGCTCCTTAAAACCGTATAGTAGAGCAATATAATACTAACTTAAACACGATGTTAAAGAGAAGTTTTTGTTTGAGAAACGTACAACACTGTTTGATCTAGATTTCAGAGAATGAGACTGATTGACATATAAAAAATACACAGATTAATATCGTAATTCGTTCATTATATTCTAAAATACACAGAGATAAACACTTAGTTGAAATAGTGTTGTTAAAATGACCAATGATAAGTTGATAACGGTCTTCAATCTTGCCACCCATTGTATACATGTCAAGCAATACACACAGTTCACATATAAGATGATTACATTTGTGGCAACATATAGACAACTTGGACTAGTAGACACAAATGTCACAGTAAGAATTGTGGAAAAACCCGATTAACCCATGACTTGCCAGCTATACCAAAAATTGTGGAAACAAACAGTCGTTATACTTACAAGTAAAACGAGTTACAAAACGTATCAATTTGCAATGAAACATCTACTCTTAAGAGTAGAGTGAGGTTTTTTCTGGTGTAGATGAAGATTTCACTAAATGCCCCATGTGTAATTTGTTGGTGGATCGGAGAGATTTTCGGAATCATTTGGATGATCACCTCCGGAGATCTGCGGTTTGTTATCTTCGATTAATTTACAACATTATGTTTTCAACTGTTTTCCTGATTTGTTTATTGCTTTATCAGATCATGTTTAGGGTTAGGGTTTATCAATAAACAAATCAGAAAACAGTTGAAAACATAGTGTTGTAAATTAATCGAAGATAACAAACCGCAGATCTCTGATTCCGAAAAATCTCTCCGATCCACCAACAAATTACACACGGGGCAAAATTTTCATCTACACCAGAAAAAAAGCTCACTCATCGCGATTCTTTGTCCGTTTCAGAGAGGAAAATGTCGGTTATTTGTTGTATTGAGGAGATATGAGATAGAGAATAATCGTTTTAAGTTTATAACTCTATAGATCTCCTTTGGTGAATGTTTGTTTCGGCTTATTTAAATTTTGAAAAACTTTTCGGCTCATTTTTATAAAGTTTCAAAATAAATAAATTTTACTTTGTATTTTTTTTGAACTGATTTAATGACTATAACGGTGATTGAACACCTGATATCTACAGGGAATGTTCTTTTGTTTCGGTGTTCTATCTACCTCGAACTTGCCATTCTTAGACTTTCATCATGACTAAAATGACTATTCCTATTAGTTTTATAAAAATTAGTGAATTTTCATATATAAGAAGAGATCAAATATGTCAAATCCCGCTTAAAGCGAAAGGACGAGGTATTCCAGTTTATAATATCTATAAATATAAATCTAAAGAAAACTCATGTAATTTATATAATTATGCATTTATATATATTTACTAATTAATTGATATTTTTCAATAAAGAAAAAATAAATAAATGATTAAAAGTGAAGTTTATTTATTAGAAGGTAAAAAACACACTTAAATATAGTATATATTATAATTATAACTAACCAAATAAAAAAGAACACTACAACATATATGTTAGTTTTACACATATATTTTACATATATTTCAATAATGTAATGATTTGATAAATGAAATAAATTTAAAATGGCCGTTGATATATAGAAAAATGTATCGTACAAAATTATTAACCATTTAAAACTTTATTATAAAATCAATTTAATCTCTCATTTTCAATCAATTTAATCCATCAAGCCTTATTTTTAACTAATTTAACATAATAATCTCTATTCTAACACAATAATCTTTCAAAATTAGTATCAACCCCTTCTTTTAGAAAAAATATATATAAATTTAACCCCTTTTAAAATGAAAATAAACAACTCTTAAAGAGCTTTCGTATCAAATAGTTTATTAAATAAATTTAAACCTTTCTTTTTGATTAAATATTAGCCCTTTCTTTTACAAATAAACTAAATAATGTTCGTGTTATATGGTACTTGATGAAAATTATACTAAGAGTTAATTACATAACTTATAGCTACGGTTTACTCTAAATAATGGAATTCGTCTTTATGTTTAAAAAGTTGTATAAATCGTCCACATTTACAAACCAATTATGCTTTTCTACATTAGGGACGAAATTAGTAATCAGTTAACGATGATTTTAACATAACTTTATTTAACGGATATCCATTTTAGAGTTGACATGCATAATTAGTTTTTTAAAAGTAGACGATTTACGCAATTTTTAAGATGATTAAATCCATAATTTTAGGTAAACCATATGAACGATTTATGTAATTACCTCTTACACCAATTAAAGTACATTTAAAACCTAATTCATTATATATTTTGCATCAAATAATATATAACACCAAAAAACATAGCTAAAATTAAAGTTAAAAAAAAAAGAGTCAAAACAAAACAATCAAAATGGAATGGAGGGACTACATTAATGAAAGTGGAGAAAAATATATATGTATATGTTATTGAAGATTTAATTTTCTATATTAAGTATAATTGAATTTTATGAATATTAATATCAAATATTTGGTTCTTTACATAATTATATATATATTTTTTGAAAACGAAAAAAAATAATCATAAATATATATATATTTAATATCGGTTTGGTCAATTCATAAATCTCTATATATGCAGGTCTAAGATCTAGTAACTAATAAATATATATAAATAAGAAAAACAAATATAAATAAATATATATGTAAATGGATATAGAACATAAACGAACGAAGGGATATTTGTTCATGTTAATTCATTTAACTTAACAAACGGAATTCATGTCCATGTTGGTTCGTTTACTAGATAAACGAAGTTTCTGCCGAATGGTTGTTCAGTGAACGTTTGATTCGCTTACAGCCCTACAAACATACATAATCCAAAGGTGTTTTCGTTGATGTTGGGTTGTTTGTAGTTAACACTGATTTTTAAATTAGAAATGAATCCTACGTCTTCATCATCTAGTATTTGTAGGTGTTGTTGTATATCTCACGAATTCACCAAATCAGCTTCCAAAAACCCTTCCAAAATCGCAATCATTCACGCTAATCCTTCTTCTCCTCGGGTGTATGAAGATGACGTATGTTTCACATATTCCCAGATTTTAGAAGCCGTTCATTCCCTTACCCATCTTATCACTCCTTCCCAAGGTTACTATACTTAAATTAGGTGCATATATATATATTGCGTATTTTTAAGTGTTTGGGTAAAACTGCTTTTTGTTTTGTCGCGCACTTTTTAAATATGCAATCTCATTTTGTTTATGTTGTTCAAGTTGTAACTAATTACATTTTTATTATTTGACTCTATCCAGTGAACAAGCAATCCCCAAGAATTGTTGGAATATACATGTTTCCTTCTGTTGAATATATCATATCCGTTTTTTCGGTTTTAAGATGTGGGGATGCCTTTATGCCACTTGACCCTTCATGGCCTAAACAGAGAGTATTGTCTCTTCTCTCTTCTTCGTCTGCCTACCTTATTCTTTGTAGCTCTAGTTCGGTTGACACTCACCAGACAGAGACGTATGATTGGATCACTGGTTGTCCTGTTTTACTTATTTCCATCAAAGACCTTCTTAACAAAAACTTTGTTTCTCCGTCTTTGCTTTGGCCATGTGAAAATAACAAGTTGAGAGCCTTTTGTTACTTGATGTATACGTCTGGATCATCTGGAAAACCTAAAGGTGTTTGTGGTACTGAACAAGGTGAGCTACAAAATGCAATTTTCTGCCAAATTAGGGATGTTTTATTTGCCATTATATATGTTGTTTTAAAAGTTACGTTACACCATATGGAATTTGCATTTTCAGGTCTTCTGAACCGTTTCTTCTGGATGCAAGATATGTCTCCGTTATGTGGTTACGAAAATTTGCTGTTCAAAACGTCCATAGGCTTTATTGATCATCTGCAAGAGATTCTTGGAGCTCTACTTACCGGTTGTACTTTGGTTATTCCTTCTTTTACTACACTGAAAGAAAATATACTTTCCATCACTGAGTATTTACAGGTACCTAAATATGAGAAATATGTATAGTAGCTAAATAGGAACAAATATATTTGGAAAAACAGCCCATAAGAGGATGCCACAGTTTGCTACAAATAGTATCTTTAGATGTTATTCTGGTTGTTTTTAATGAGTATATGCATAATTCTAATAATACTTATACTTTTGTGGTAATGTGTTTCATGACACGAATATTTTTTGGTTTGTTTGAGGCCATGATCTGTGCTTGAAGAAACCATACCAACTTGAATCGTTTTATCATACAAAATTGATATCTTGAAATTGTCCGCAGGACTACTCTATTAATAGACTTGTTGGTGTACCATCGTTGATGAGAGTGCTTCTTCCAGCTCTTCAAAGTTCATTTAATCCGATGATTCCGAGCTCTTTAAAGCTGTTGATACTGAGTGGGGAAATCCTGCATTTATCCTTATGGAGTTCTCTTTCAAAGTTGTTACCTAATACTGCAATTTTAAATTTGTATGGAAGTACAGAGGTGAGGAAGATTTTGGACTACTTATTAATATCACATGTCTACGTTTGTGTTTTTCTTAATAGTCCTTCTAATGAATCTAACTTTAATCTAAGGTTTCAGGTGATTGTACATATTTTGACTGTAAAAGGTTATCGACAATTATGGAGACCGAGTCACTAAGTACTGTTCCAATAGGAATACCCATTCCTAACTGTGAAGTATTGCTCGTTGGAGAAGATGGACCTAACTATGGAGAAGTATATGTTTTTGGACTTTGTAATGCAACGGGATACTTCAATCAAGACGTTATGTCTCTCAGATCTGTAGAGAAGCTTCCAGAATCTTCTTTTTGTTATTCAGTTGATGAGAAGGAAAGTCGACTTTACTTTAAAACTGGTGACTTTGCCAAACGACTTCCTAGTGGTGACTTGGTTTTTGTAGGGAGAAATGATCGTACTGTAAAGGTGAATGGTAACCGTATTGCATTAGAGGAGATTGAAAACACAATAAGAGCTCATGAAGATGTGGTTGTTGCTGCTGTGATATTTAAAAATGATGAAGGGAAAATTGCATATCTTGAAGCATATATAGTTACAAAAGGAGGACATGATTGTGTTGAAAGATTAAGATTTTCTCTTCGAGGTTGGATGGTTGATAAACTTCCATTGGCAATGATTCCCAGTCGGTTCTTCTTTGTTGATTCAATTCCAATGTCTTCTTCTGGGAAGGTAGATTATATATCGTTGGCTGGTTTAAGTTGTTCCGTGTCAGATATCTGCAATGAAGAGGTTCCTGATGGTGATCTCTTGCAAAGGATAAAAGAGGTATTACCGTTTCTCCTCTTGTTGGTTGAACCTCCAACCAAGTCTGAGGTCTTAAGTTTTAACAGCTTTCTAAAGCCCCTGAATGTGAGCTTAAGTAACGGAAACACAATGGCTGACCAAAATAGGAATAAATGAAAAAATCGTGAACACTGTAAATTCATCACTTTAGCCTTCCTTGAAAATGCTAATTGTTTCATCTTTGATACATATATCGTAAGGATCGACGGAAACAACTTTTTAATTTTTTCTTGGGTTTTATTTAATCAGCATATAGAAGGAATAAATGGGCATTTCAGGACTTTGTATCTTCAACTTCATAACACATTATGAAGTTTAATTTATTCTATAGCAATTAAGATTCATTGACTTTATCCAGGCCTTTTATGATGCCTTGGTGGTTGAAAAGCTTAGCGGCAACGATGACTTTTTCGCAATGGGCGGTGACTCAATTTCAGCAGCTCACACTTGTCATAAATTAGGAATCAATATGAAACTGCTGTATGCTTTTCCTACTCCATTAAAGCTAGCGATGGCTCTCTTGGATCCTAAAATTAGTGTACACCCTAGTGTAGGAATGGATGTAGCGGGAGGACACCCACAACTTCCTATTGTATCCATAGGTACAGATATGAAACTAAATAAGCCACGCGGTAGGTTATCTAGTAAACTTGGTGAACCTGATGCCGAGTATCATCCTCTCAAGGTTTTACGGAGTCTGGGTGATCTAAATGTTGATAAGACCACATTTGCAATTAGTCGTGGTAACAACATAATGTTTGGGGAGAATTATGACGCCAATAAGTCATTTCAAGCAACTATTGGTGAGAAAAATGCTTCTATTCGAAAACTTTGGAAAGTTCATATGGAGTCTTGTGTTGATGCATCGCCACTTGTTGTCGTGAGAGAGAATGACATCTTCGTGTTCATTGGATCTCATTCACATAAATTTAAATGCATAAAATCCTCAAGGTAAGCTCTATCTTTTCAACGGTTAGGTTTGTTATATATCTTAAAAGCTGAAGATCACATCAATAGTTGATACATTTATTCATGAATTGTGCAGTGGCGATGTCCAGTGGGAGGTACAACTAGAAGGAAGAGTAGAGTGCACCGCAGCAATTTTGGGAGACTTTTCTGAGGTCAACTTTACTTAGCCAGCATCAAATTTCATTTTAACATGTATAGGTTTTTTAAAACGCTGTTACACTTTAGGTGATAGTTGGGTGTTACAAAGGGAACATATATTTTCTCAATTCCTTAAATGGAAGCATCGGGTGGACTTTCAAGACAGGTGGCGAGGTAAAGTCACAGCCAGTGGTTGACAAGCAGAGGCATCTAGTCTGGTAAAATTGAGTTTTTATAATCCCACATCTGATATTGCGTTAATTCGATGATGTAGGTCAGTTATAGAGTGCTTGTAATTACAGTAGATGAATATTCGTGTTTGACTCTTATACTATTAATGTTGTACAATATTCAGGTGTGGATCTTATGACCATAATTTATATGCCCTCGATTATCAAAGTTACTCTTGTGTCTATAAGCTACATTGTGGTGGGAGTATATACGGGTCACCTGCAATCAATGAGGTGAGTTTAATAAATCACAGACGTAATTCCTTTGCTTATTTACCTAACACAACTTTTAAACTGTTCAATATGTAGTTTGATGAACGACTTTACTTTGCATCTACTAATGGTTGTATGACTGCATTGTCGTTAAAGGTATGTGCAATATTTAAATTTGTTTCGGCTGTTAATCGCTATTTTTATACTTTACTTATCTCCATAATACAGGTTGTACCATTTAGTGTGTTGTGGCAGCAAGATCTCGGAGCACCCATATTTGGGTCTCTTTCTATAAGTCATGTAAATGGAAATGGTATATACAGCTTCCTCTTCTCATTTTAACCTTTTATATTCATTATAGGTAAAAAAAGTTGAAATACAAATTAAATTCGTTAAGTAATTAGCAAATCCAGAAATGTAGGGTTTCTATATTCATTTCTTGAGAAAGATGTCGTTTGTCATTGTTTCTTACTAGTTACTATTAAAACATCATTATAAGTCATAAGTCTTTAGAGTATATGTTTAGGATAATAGAACACAAATAATAAATGTTGACTTTATGCGTATACTGTTTCAGTCATTTGTTGCTTGGTGAACGGACATATTATTGCTGTTGATGTAAAAGGATCTATTGTTTGGAGGGTAAGTTTATCTTCTATGGAATCTCCATATGTGCTTATTTACGAGGATACTTGGTATTTCTAGTACATATTCATGGAAGATCAGTATTCACGTATATTTTGCAGTCACATTTTTATACTCGTGCTGTACAATTATTTGTTACCTGTAATTCTGAAATTCAGGGAATAACAGGCGGCCCAATCTTCGCTGGACCATGCTTATCTCGTGTTTTAGATGACCAGGTGAAACTTTCCCTCCATTGCTCTCCCATTTTATATGTCATGTATTTTACAATTTATCTGTATTCCATAGTTTCTTGACACCCTTATTTTTAGCGGTGGAAATATGGACTCGTTTATTAAAAAATTGGTTGTTTTTGGGTTGTATTTGATTAACGGGTAAATTTACAAAATTGGTTGTCAAACGGGTCAAAAGGGGAACAGAGTGTATTCTAATGCTTACAAGTTACAACCTCCTAAATTGTTTTACTAACAGTCATTGGATTACTATCTTAGTTATATAGTCTCTAAATCATATTTCTCACTAAGCTATCGATTGACATCCTGGTCTGTTATAATCCACTGTGAAACCTCTATTTATCTTCATCCAAATACAAAATGGTGTCCATGTGACAAAGCTATCGATCGACAATGAGGGCTTCCAATAGATTAAGCTGATAACTTTTGTGTGCAACTGTGTATATTTGATTTCACATATTGCAGTAGTCAATATAAGATGTTACAGGGTTGTAGTAAAGCTATTAAGAATTCTTTTATTGTTTCATCAAACAGGTGGTTATATGTTCCAGAGACGGAGTAGTCTATTCATTTGGTTTGGTAACGACTTTGAAACTTTACGCTTGCATTCATGACAATTATATGTTTTCAACAATTGACAATTACTACAGGAGAAAGGAAATCTACTCTGGAAACACGATTTGGGGGATCCAATCAGTTCATCCGTGTATATAGATGAAAACTTGCAGTTGGTATCTGATGATTCGGTGGTCTTTTCTGACAGGTAATTTAAGCTCATTAAAATGATTAATACAATGTCTTCGTCATTTACCCACCCTGATTTTTTGTAAACTTATTTTCAGGTTAGTATGTGTTTGCACTAGTTCCGGATGTATAGTTGTTCTAAGAAGCAGCTTATTAGATACGGTGAAAGAGACGGCCCCATTAGAGAAATACGCTGTGCAAGAGTTTTGTAGATTAGACATCCAAGGAGCTATATTTTCTTCCCCGGTGATGATAGGGGGCAGGATTTTTGTTGGTTGCAGAGATGATTATGTACATTGTCTTAAGATTGAGGGCCAAACACAAATTAACCAATAAAAAGCACCTGTTGTTTTCGTTGATATCAAGTTAGTGTGGTTTCTCGAACTGGAACCACATGGCCTTCATCACGGCTGCAATTTCTGTCTAGTTTCCAAAAAAAATGTTTTTTCCCCTCCCATAGAGGTGGCAAAGTAGGTGGGTTGGAAGGGTTTATGGTCATGTATTAATAATTTTGCCGTTTATAGTTAAGAGGGTTACTACCAAGAGCGTTTATATGCCGCAACCCCTCATGTGAGAGGCTTTGAGTATGACTTGAGTTGTAGGTTCGCAGGCTTTTTTGTTGAATCCTACATAGAGAATGTATCAGATGTTTGTTCCTACTGATAGTATGTTCATCGGAGCGTAGTCTCCGACCAATGTTGGACCTTACAGTGTTGTGTTTGCTCTATTAGTGTTGTGATAGTGTTGTATTTGCTCTATCTGGTGACCCGTTCTATCTGGGTAATCTTGTAATATAGGGAGACGATATCAACACCATGATGTGCGAAATCTAGTTTTTCAAATTGCTTTCACTAGACCACAATACTGGGCAATGTACACTTGTTGGTTGTAATATAGTTTAGGCAAGTTCGGGTTCGAACACAGGGACTAATGTAAATTAAGAGTTAAGTTAAACAAATAAACAAGTAACAAAATGGGGGGTTTTATATTATAACTACCAAGTAACGTTTAAAAATATTTTAGTAATCAAGATTAATGAGACTTTTGCTTGGACCGTTCACGAATGTATGAATTTTTCTAAGTTAACCAAATGTTGATTTACTTCTTATATAAAACCAAGTTCCTTTCGAATACCGGATTTCTTCAATTACTCGACCGTGCAACCATTCCTTTCGAATATGGTTAACACCCCAAATAATGCATAAAGTATCAAGCCGATGTGTGAGAATTAATTTATAAACTTACTTTCGAATAGTTTACTAGTTAATAAATCGATTTCTCTTATTTTACTAACTAGTGTTTGTGTTTAGACTTACTTATTTCAATTAATATTAACGATTCCTTTGGAATACCGTTAACTTTTATCAACTATAGACCAGTTGAAATACTCATTCCTATTTTAGCAAAATCCCAAGTTCCTTTCGAATACCCGATTTTAAACAAGAACATAAGCAATTTAATAATTTAGTTAAAGCTTAAACCCAAACGGATCCCAATTAACCAAACACACATCTATCAAACAATTTCATACTTATAATCAATCAATCAAACAATCACATATCCAAGCAAACGATTATGAAATTAGCTACGCATAATTGAAATTAAACATAAAATATAAGAAAAGTTCATAATTGTTCAAAGTGTTTGATGAAATGCCAATGTATAAAACAACCAAATCAAAATGTAATTGAAGCTAACAACCTTTAATCCACTTCCTCCATGTAAGAGAGAACCCCATTTGACCCATTACCCCGTCCAAGAAAAGCCAATTAATAGAGTCAAATTCCTTTTCAAAGTCGATCCTAAAAAACATGGCTCTTTTTTTCTTTTTTTTTTTCCCATGAGATGACTTCGTCTGCAATAAGAAGACCCGTCTATAATTTGGCGATTTTTATGTAAGCCGTTTGCATTTCCCCAACTACCGCGTCTATTACCTTAGAAATCTAGATAGCAGAAACCTTAGCAATAATCTTATATTAACATCTGATTAGACTAATGGGGTGATAATCACTTACTTTTAGCGGGTCTTTGACTTTTGGGATAAGGGTAATAAATGACGAGTTACACCCCTTCGGGATAAAATCCGGGTTTGTATATTGTTTATCCTAACCATGATTTTTATTTTCTTGAGTGACAGAAATTACTAGTGGAATTTAGTCATAATTTTAAGTCATAATCATTTCTTGGGAAGTTTTGTATCATGACTATCATCAAGGTGAATATTACGATGGTTTAGTTTTGATTTGAACGGACGACAACACATACAATAATGCTATGATAGGAGTAGAAAAAAAGACATGCCAAAACAAAATAGTTTATTTTAGTTTTGATCGGATTGACTCAAAAACAATTTCTTGTCCATTTTCTTTTATTAATAAGTTAATTAACGTGTTAAGCGCTATTACATAAAGATCTAATTTGTTATTGTCCATCTAGTGTTCCCAACTTAGTGTTTTCGTACATAATTCATTATAATTTAACTCTGCATATTAGTTATGCTATCATCTTTCAAATTCAATATCTCTCGACTTTAATCTCGTGTTTTAATCTCTATATATATATATATATATTCTTTTAAACCAGATTACTAAAATACAAAAGCAAAACTAGTTTATGTAAAATAGTGTCGCTTGACCCGAATTGATTTATATATTTTTGATTTTAATACAACTTTAATTTCATTTTAAGGTATGAACCCATTACTTCTAAATCCACATAATTAAGATTTCTATAATTAATAATTAAAACAGTTAATAAACTTAAGTATTCCAGATAGTTAACGAAACCTTTTTTGTAAGATTTCTTTATTTTGGGACTTTTAGTCAACTGTAAATATATTGTGGTTTGTTATCAAGTCGGTTACCTAAAATAGTTATAGAACTTGCTCCACAAGTTTCGATGACCGACCCTATATATAAACTAAAAACCCTCAGTAACTTATTATCTCAATACTTACTCTTTATTTCGATTCGATAGTTACGAAGGGAAAGAAGATAGTCGATCTAATGGCACAAGTTATCCTCCCAAACGATATCGTGGAGCAAATTCTCGTGAAACAAGACGTTAAAGATCTCATCTCGTACAAACCCGTATGTAAATCATGGCATTCTTTAATCTCAAAATCTCGTTTCGTTAAATCTCATCTTCATAATAGTAAAAACAAAGAACGGAGAATCGATAGGACTGCTTGGATGTTTTATGACGTTTCCAATCTATATGAAGTTCATGATTTTACTTACTTGGTTGGTTCTTCGAATGGTTTAGTTTGTATCTCGGATTGTAATAGGGAGTTTTTCGTTTTTAATCCGTCAACTAGAGAGGTGAAAAAAGTAACAAATCCTGATTTTTGTGAGGTGAAAATGGAGTTATATTGTATGGATGACGAGCCGGAGATATTATGTATGGGTTTTGGATATGATTCGTCTATTGATGATTATAAGGTTGTATTAGGGTTTGCTGCTTATATTCGTAACACACGTTTTCTGGTGTTAAATTTGAAATCTAATGTATGGAGAGTTATCGAAGAAATTGATTATTCGTTTTTTGAAAGAAAAAATGCAGTTGGTACTTTATGTAATGGCAAGCTTTACTGGTTTATGATGGATGAATAGGATAAGGAAGTGAGACTTATCGAGTTTGATTTATCTAAAGAGGAATTCTCAGAAATCTCACAACCTGATTCAGCGGGATATAAGTTTACTAAGCATTTGAGATTGGGGATTATTAACGACTGTTTATGCATATTTCAATCTTCGGGGCCTAAGTTTGAAAAATGGGTGTTGAAAAACAACGATGTAGGAGAGTACTGGAAACAACTGGATGATGATTTTTCAAGCTACTTGCAAACAGACTGGACATACAGTTACAATCGATACAGGTCTTCTATTAAGGATCCAAATATATGGATGTCGACGACTTGGGAAGATACTGGTGTACGGAATAATTTTAATGTATGGTTTTTGACAAATTCTGAAGATATCGGCGCCCCTATATATGTGGAAAGCCTTGTATCTCCGCATGGTAATGGAAGAAACAAGAGAAAAAGACAGGACAGCAACGAGAGTCGGAAGGTAGCAAGCTTGTAGTTATGTTCACAAAAACTTTGTTTGTAAGTGTTAATCTGTATTATACATTATTTTTTGATTATTAATTTGCAATGTTGAAATATATTTTTCTACCATATGATGTATTTTGACATTTTCTATTTCGTTTAGTAAATTACTTACCCAGCTGTAAATGTCGAATGAAATCTTAAATACAGTACATCACTACCAGTTAAAACGTCATATTATCTGGGACAAATCTTATGATCATCGATCATTCATTAGCAAACAGAAATGACCCGTATTATCTAATTTGATCGAAAACTAGAAAACAAGTTGACTCAAAGATAACCTTTTGCCATATATCGTAATGAAGAATATCACTTTGTATAGATCATATCAAACTTATCCCATGTTTTTTATGTATCAAACAAAATTTGATACTTTTACTGACTTTTTACATGAATGTTGTTGTTTATGATTCTACGCAAGATTCAAGTGTTTGTTAGTTGTTTTAGTTGCTAATTTGATTGACACCATATCGGCTACGGGTTGAAGTCATTGAAGTATTTGGTTATGGAAATCGAGAAAAAGATCGAACACTATGTTGGATCATTAGGGTTAGCCGGTTTAGTCAAAGTCGATACAGTCCTACAAGTCAAATACAAACTTTATATAAATCATTCTATGATTTATATTAAAAGGGACGATTTGGACCCATTTACTAATTGTGAATGGTCTATTCAGGTCATAGTGTATCTCTATCTGGTCAAAATAAGTATAATAGAATAGCGAAAAAAGGAAACAAATCAAATGGGAGATAAAGCAGGTCGAAAGTTGTCTGAAATGTAGTTTAATTCGTAAAACCTTCAAAATCATTTATATTTAAACATCATATTATTTCTAAGTTTTGCATTTTAAATTTGACACTCTAATTACATTTGTTTTTTGGAAAAAATGTGTTGTGAATCAAACCTAAGAAGAGTTTTTTGCATTATGAATACACTTTGAGTGACTTTTGAGTTTAGAATCCTTTTCCCTCTTTTTGTTACAGCTGCTCTTTTTCAAAATTTAACCTTTTTTTACCCATTAAAGAAAAAATATAGCTAAACTTGACAGGATTGCACAAGTACTGCTCAAATTGGTACATCTATTTTTGTGGTAAAGATATTCCAGCTTTTCTTGCGAATCGAAGAATAAAGCTACAACACATAATACATTAAAACACGACAACGCGAAATTATGGCCAACTGACTCGAATTTTGACACACTAAACCGTTTGACACAGTAATCTGTTTACTTAATACATACATCTTTTAACAATGAAATTAGAGTGTATAAGACCAACTACCTCGAATTTTCAAACGACAACCCATAGAGTCAGTGGCGGAACTAGAAATTAGAAAGACGGGGGGCAAAAAAATTTACCTTTACAGATGTTGAGGCGCTAAAAAAGAAACGATAGCTTATATTGTGGACAAAGAGTTTCAAAACAGAATAGGATGTTATATTATTGACAAAAAGCTCTAAAACAGCTTACGATATCCAAAAAACGGCTTAGATTGCTAAAACAACATCCCAAACGAGCAACACAAGTTAATCTACATTTCTCCTCGACGATCTGTCATATTTTGGAATCGCTTCATTACATCTTCATCTTTAACATTTGAAAGCGCTTCTTTTTCTACAACACATATAACACAAGAGTTTAGGAAGCCTTGACCAATTCGATTCCGCAAATCAGACTTTATAATTTTCATTGCAGAAAAACATCTCTCTACACTTGCGGTCGCAACGGGCAAAATCAAAGCTAACTTTAATAATCGATAAACCAACGGATAAGAAATGTGTTTTCTTTTCTTCACCATCATTATAGCAAGGTCCGCGATACTCCTTAAGTTGCAAAAATAGTTATCATTTGTCACATTGGCATAATACAAATTCAGTTGACACTCGAGTTCCATCCTTTCAACGCTATCAAAATCATTTGGATATAACTCACTTAACCTCACTAACTTTAATATGTCAAATTGAGCAAATGACTCACCTGGATTCAAACAAGCCATATTTGAATTTGCAAATCCACAACCGTGTTAAAACATTCAATCTCAAAGAAACGACGATTAGTGACATCGACCCTTCGCCTTCGACCACTTGGATTAACATATACTTCATCCATGTTCACCACTTTAATATTATGTTTTTCGCAAAAAGAAGTTATTCTAGTTAAAAGGGGAACATAACCGTTTACCCTAAAGTCTTTCAATAACGCCTTTGTTGATTCAACCAATGAAACCGCTCTCACGACATCTTGGTCTCGTTTTCGTAAAGCCTGTGACAATATATTTGTTAGACCCAAAATGTATTTCATTAGATGTAAATAGAACACAAAATCAAACGATCCAAAGTACACCAGGATACCACTTGCTTGGTTTTGGGTGGAACCATTATTTCCTTCGTCTTCGACATATTCAAGAACCTTTATAACAGATGGAAGCATATCAATCAAACGCAAAATTTTCTTGTAGTAAGAATTCCATCTTGTATCCCCCGCTCGTATAAGCGAAAGCTCTTGGTTTTTACCACTTCCTACCAATTTCTTTTTCCACTCGCTCCTTTTCACATTCTATCAGTATATCTTTTCTTCTGCAAGAAGCACAAACAACATTTGTCACAAGAGATAACTTATCAAAGAAGTCCACAACACCTAAGTGTTTCTTTGCGACGGCAACAACTACTAGCTGAAGTTGATGGGCAAAACAATGCACATAATATGCCGAGTTATTTTCTTCCTATATTTTAGCCTTTAAACCATTGAATTCGCCACGCATGTTGCTAGCTCCATCATAACCTTGACCTCTAATTTGTTTCATGCTCAAATGATGTTGAGCAAAAAAACGTATCAATGGAAGATTTGAGATATGCAGAAGACGTCTCTTTCACCTTTATTATACCGACTAAGCTCTCTTTCACTAGTCCATTCTTGTTGATATATCGGAAAACGATTGCCATTTGTTCTTTTTTTGTTATATCACTAGACTCATCAACTAACAATGCAAACACGTCATCACCAATTTCTTTACAAAATGATGTCGAGTACTTCGACTTCAAAGCAAGTAGCAATTTCTTTTTGAATCTTTGGAGACAATAATCGACAGTTCTTTGGTGCCCTTTTTAATACTGCGCCGATATTCTTATCTATCATTCCAATCAATTTTACCAATTCTAAATAGTTTCCTCTATAAAGAGGAGATTCCTTTTCATCATGGCCACGAAATTGGCAATTCACCATTTAAGCAATACCTGATAGCAATAACTGAAACATGTAATCTGATACGGTAATCTCTCTTCTGTTGTTCAGTTCGCCTATTCAGTGCAACGGCAACAGATTGGTTTTGACACATTCGAGCTTCACATTTTTCTAATGCTCTATTGTGGAAACTATTAAAGTCACCCACATGACGAGCAAATCTCTCTGTTTTGTTCCAACCATTAAAACCTTCGGTTACAAACGCCTCATTCCCACCTCGGTGCTCGATATCATCTCTAAATAAGTAACAACTTAAGCAAAAGGCTTTATCGGCCTTTACACTATACTTTAACCAATTACCATATAAATCAAACCAACTTGGGATAAAACGCCTTGATTTGTTCCCAATGATTGTTCTTTTGAAATCATGAGCACGTGGTTGACAAGGTTTACGCTCCCAATATCTTCGTCTTTATGTCATCTCTTTGATTTACGTTATATTGTGAAATCCTTGGTCTATCGATAGGATCCCAAGGAAGATCATTGAAGTCGGTCACATTAATAGGTTGTGTACTAGACCTTTCCCGCGTAGGTTCTGTGTTAACATGATCCGTTGTTGATGAAGATGGTGTTTTTCGTTTATAGTACGCTTCCATGTTTATAGTATGCTTCCAAATGACACAAATAAATCCCCTGTTTATGAGTTTATCTACCAGACAAAGGACAAAGCAAAAGTTAGACAATCATTTACTAGACCATATGTTTAAAAACATACCTACTGAACAAAAGAAAGAAGGCCCTTGTTCTCATTTTCTAACGAAATCAAAATGATATTTGCAAATTGCAATCTATCTATTCTTATCTAATAAAACAAATACAAAGTAACAAACTAACAATAGCACAATTTTATATCACAATTATAAAATTCACATAATTAAAATTGAGGTCATAGACTTACAGTTAACACTTACCACACTCAAAAGATGCAATTATGTAAATGTTAGATCAATGAGTTGTGAATATTTGGGGAAAATTTTGATGACGTCTAATCTTGAAGAACATTTTTAGGGCGTCTAATTTGGGGGAAGAAAATGAGTTGTGAATAAGTGAATTATCCTAAATTCCTATTTACAATTTGTGGTTGATATTCGTTTAAAAAGTTGTGATTATTTAGACATTTTGAGTAAATATTTAGAATTGTTGTGCTTAAATTTTAGTAGGGGGGCAAGTTCAAAATTTAATAGAGGGCAAAGCCAATAACTAAAAAAACTTTCCACTAAAATATGCAAAATTTGGGTTGTTTATAGAGGGCACCCCCCCCCCCCCCCCCCCCTACCCTATCCATCAAATACATACGCCCATGCATAGAGTGCTTTGCTTTGTATGTTATTTTTTTTTATTTTTTTAGAAAAGCTTGCTTTGTATATTATGTTCATGTACATTTAATATACATTTTCAATCATACATCCTTTAACTTATAAACGAATGTTATAAACTCTGATTTCATTATTGAATTTTGTCAACATATGAAAGTGTTAGGGGGGATAAACTATTGGGTCAAACCCAAACATATCAGTAATCCCAAACAAATGGGTCAAACGGGTCAAAAACCCAACCAGCTGTCTTTGACAGTTATAACCGCCAAATTGCAGTTATCACCAAAAGACACAACGGTTCCTTGAACCGACACAACGGTTCCTAAAAAACATGGCTCTTTTTTTTCTCTTTCTTTCTCCACGAGATGACTTCGTCTACAATAAGAAGACCCGTCTATAATTTGGCGATCTTTTATTTAACCCGTTTGCATTTCCCTAACTACCGCGTTTATTACCTTAGAAATCTGGATAGCAGAAGCCTTGCAAATAATCTTAAATTAACATCTGATTTGACTAATGGGGTCATAATCACTTACTTTAAGCAGGTCTTTGACTTTTGGGATAAGGGTAATAAAGGACGAGTTACACCCCTTAGGGATAAAATTAGAGGTGAGCATGGGTCGGTTTGGGTCGGTTCCGACCTCAACCCGAACCCAAACCGAAATTTCGGTTCCTGAAAGTTCCAAACCGTTTGGTTCGGTTTCTACATTGGTTCGGTTCCATTCGGTTTCGGTTTTTTTCGGTTCGGTTCGGTTTTTTATTTCGGTTTTTGGACATGGGCAAATTCATAAATCTGTCAAAGAAAACTTGTGAAATAAATCTCAAATGGAAGCCTATGTTACGCAATAATTGGCGGAGCGGTTCACAACTTATAACATGAAGTTGTGCATATTACCGGTACATAATGATATGAATCGGAAAACTTTAAACACAAATTTAAGAAAAGAAAATACTATATGTGGCTTAGTAAACTATAGTCTCATGGCAACAAAAAAAAATCAAAATTAAAGAAATAAACCTATATGTTGTTGAGTATTGTGACCTACATGGCACCAAAAGATTACATATTGATAAGTATGAGATTGACAATTTAGAAAAGAAAGCTTTGAGTCTTCACTATTAGCATTGAAAGTTTGTGTGTTTAGGGAGTAATTAATTAGGATGATTAAGAATTTTAGACAAAGGAAAAAAATAAAAAGAATAAAACTTAAAATATCTACTAAAAGTGAACATATTTAAATTGACATACATATAATGGTTCGGTTCGGTTTTTTTCGGTTTGGTTTTACCCTCCGACCCAAACCGAACCGTTTTTTCGGTTTCTCAAAAATCGAAACCCAAACCATCGGTTTTTGAATATGGTCCGGTTTTATGGTTCGGTTTTTATCGGGTTTTGGGTTTCGGTCTGGTTTTTGGTCACCCCTAGATAAAATCCGGGTTTGTATATTGTTTATCCTAACCATGATTTTTATTTTCTTGAGTGATAGAAATTACTAGTGGAATTTAGTCATAATTTTAATTCATAATCATTTCTTGGGGAGTTTTGTATCATGACTATCATCAAGGTGAATATTACAATGATTTAGTTTTGATTTGAATGGACGACAACACATACAGTAATGCTATGATAGGAGTAGAAAAAAAGACAAGCCAAAACAAAATAGTTTAAATTAGTTTTGATCGGATTGACTCAAAAACAATTTCTTGTCCATTTTCTTTATTAATAAGTTAATTAACGTGTTAAGCGCTATTACATAAAGATCTAATTTGTTATTGTCCATCTAGTGTTCCCAACTTAGTGTTTTCGTACATAATTCGTTATAATTTAACTCTGCATATTAGTTATGCTATCATCTTTCAAATTCAATATCTCTCGACTTTAATCTCGTGTTTTAATCTATATATATATATATATATATATATATATATATATTCTATTAAACCAGATTACTAAAATACAAAAGCAAAGCTAGTTTATGTAAAATAGTGTCGCTTGACCCGAATTGATTTATATATTTTTGATTTTAATACAACTTTAATTTCATTTTAAGGTATGAACCCATTACTTCTAAATCCACATAATTAAGATTTCTATAATTAATAATTAAAACAGTTAATAAACTTAAGTATTCCGGATAGTTAACGAAACCTTTTTTGTAAGATTTCTTTATTTTGGGACTTTTAGTCAACTTTAAATATATTGTACTTTGTTATCAAGTCGGTTACCTAAAATAGTTATAGAACTTGCTCCACAAGTTTCGATGACCGACCCTTTATATAAACTAAAAACCCTCAGTAACTCTTTATCTCAATACTTACTCTTTATTTCGATTAGATAGTTACGAAGGGAAAAAAAATAGTCGATCAAATGGCACAAGTCATCATCCCAAACGATATCGTGGAGCAAATTCTCGTGAAACAAGACGTTAAAGATCTCATCTCGTACAAACCCGTATGTAAATCATGGCATTCTTTAATCTCAAAATCTCGTTTTGTTAAATCTCATCTTCATAATAGTAAAAACAAAGAACGGAGAATCGATAGGACTGCTTGGATGTTTTATGACGTTTCCAATCTATATGAAGTTCATGATTTTACTTACGTGGTTGGTTCTTCGAATGGTTTAGTTTGTATCTCGGATAATAATAGGGAGTTTTTCGTTTTTAATCCGTCAACTAGAGAGGTGAAAAAAGTAACAAATCCTGATTTTTGTGAGGTGAAAAGGGAGTTATATTATATGGATGACGAGCCGGAGATATTATGTATGGGTTTTGGATATGATTCGTCTATTGATGATTATAAGGTTGTATTAGGGTTTGCTGCTTATAATCGTAACACACGTTTTCTGGTGTTAAATTTGAAATCTAATGTATGGAGAGTTATCGAAGAAATTGATTATTCGTTTTTTGAAAGAAAAAATGCAGTTGGTACTTTATGTAATGGCAAGCTTTACTGGTTTATGATGGATGAATATGATAAGGAAGTGAGGCTTATCGAGTTTGATTTATCTAAAGAGGAATTCTCAGAAATCTCGCAACCTGATTCAGCGGGATATAAGTTTACTAAGCATTTGAGATTGGGGATTATTAACGACTGTTTATGCATATTTCAATCTTCGGGGCCTAAGTTTGAAAAATGGGTGTTGAAAAACAACGATGTAGGAGAGTACTGGAAACAACTGGATGATGATTTTTCAAGCTACTTGCAAACAGACTGGACATACAGTTACAATCGATACAGGAGTTCTATTAAGGATCCAAATATATGGATGTCGACAACTTGGGAAGATACCGGTGTACGGAATAATTTTAATGTATGGTTTTTGACAAATTCTGAAGATATCGGCGCCCCTATATATGTGGAAAGCCTTGTATCTCCGCATGGTAATGGAAGAAACAAGAGAAAAAGACAGGACAGCAACGAGAGTCGGAAGGTAGCAAGGTTGTAGTTATGATTATGATGCAAGTGTTAATCTGTATAATACATTAGTTTTTGATTATCAATTTTCAATGTTGAAATTTATCTTTCTATTTCGTTTAGTAAATTACTTTACTCCCTGTGATTGTTGAATGAAATAAGAAATACAATATATCAGTAATTGTTATAACATCATATTATCTGGCACAAATTTTATGATCATCATTCATTAGCGAACAAAAATAACCCGTATTATCAAATTTAATAGAAAACTACAAAACAATTTGAATAAAAGATAACCTTTTGCCATATATCGTAATGAAGAGTATCACTTTATCGTTTTAAACAGATCTCATGTTTTTGATGTATTAATAAAATTTGATATTTCTGTCGACTTTTTTTCATGATTGTTGTTGTTTATTATTTTACGCAAGATTTAAGTGTTTGTTACTTGTTTTGGTTGCTAATTTGATTCACACCAGTTTTCCGTGGATTGAAGTCATTGAGCAATTTGGTTATGGAAATCGAAAAATGATCGAAACAGTATGTTGGATCATTAGGGTTGGGCCGATTTAGTCAAGGAATACAATCCTACAAGTCCAATACAAACTTGATGTTAAAAATAAACTGATTATACATGTTTTTGGAGGAAAAGAGAATCTTCTTATACTTTAAGAATGTCATTAAAAAAAAAACATCTAATGATTTATGTTAGGGACAATTTGGACCCATTTACTTGTGAATGAGCGCTTCATGTCATATTGTATATCTATCGGGTCAGAAAAGTAAAAAAATAGCAAAAAAAGAAATCGAATAAAATGGGTAGTAACACGGGTCGAAAGTTGTTTGAAATGTATTTTAATGCATTAAACCTTATAAATTCTTTTAAAACATCATAATATTCTCACCTTTGTATTTGCATTTGACAATCGTTTTTTTTTTACCGAAATTAACAACATACTTTTTCATTTGTCTTTGATAATACAACCTTTTTTTTAATGTATATACCAATGCTTTTCTACATTTTGGCTTTCTTGTACCATCAATTATCGCAACAAAAGATTTATATTTATGAAATTTTTTCCGACTTTGTTATAACGTAACATAATTTATGCTCTAAAACATAACTAATATCTACAACATAATTTATTGTCTAAAATAATAACATACTTTCTTATTTGTCTCTAATAAGAGAACTTACTACCTTTTGTCCCTCGTGAAACATCAAAAATCGTAAATGATACGAATCGATTGAAATATTTTCGACATGTATATACCATACCATAATTTAGCTTGTGTGAAGTAAAAACTATAACAAACATTTACAAAATCCGGGAGAAAAGATATTTGAGTTTTTTTTTATATCATAACTTAATCTAGCGTATGTGATCATCAAAACATTAAAATTAATGACCAAACGAGAGAAGTCAACATTCAATAAGCTAAATAATGCAGAGTAATCACCTTGTCGACATTATTTTTATCGATTTAGATTATTTTACGATTTTTTAATTGATCATGAGTGACAGAAAGGTGAAATATATTTGGCTTAAAAAGACAAAAAAAATAGTATGATGTCTTATTAGAGACAACTAAAAAAATAAATTGTTATTTTAAATATATAATAAACCCTAGTTTATGCATAAAACATGAAAATTACCATATAAAGTAAAAATAATGAAAAGTAATAATCTTGTTGGCAAGATTTCCATTGATTCGGATCTCTTTGTGATTTTTAATGTATTAAGAGGGACAAAATATAGAGATATATTGGTTCATTGAAACAAAAAGAAGTAAGTTGTCTTATTAGACACAAATGAAAAAGTATGATGTATTTTAGGTAAAAACCCGTTTGACAATCTAATTAAAGCCCTTTGAAAAAAAATGTATTTTTGATCAACGTAACTCGACCAATACAAAGGTGATCCGTTAGTCGACCCGTTTATATGCGACCTCTAATTCATAGATATATAAAGATATAGATACATAAAATATCCAAAGTTTGTGAGCATAAATAGAAAAGTATAACCAGTACGATCAAAAAATACTTGAGAGACCAAACAAGAGTTTCGATGGCTGGCGCATTTGTACGTGCTTGAAGGTCAATTCTATGCGTTCTTTTTGTTGTTTGAGAGCATCAATATTCATAAACATTATACAGAACGTTGGGCACAAAGATTAGGGAACGGTACTATTAAAATGAGCTTAATGATCCAAGTATATCTAGAGTAATATATATGATTAAAAGTAATTAATATAAGAACCACCATCGTCATCGTTACAAGAGGATGCACCATTGAATCAACGAAAAGAAGAATCTTGGCTAAAACTACCGTTAAGTTATCGAAACCAATAGGTAAGTTGATCAATATGAAGAAGTCGGAGAGCGAGATAGCCAAATTAATGATTTCATCCAAGGGATGATATTAAGCGATTCCTCTCCAAGAAAGTTAATCAATTTCGGTTTATTTAGGAAAGTTTACATTGGTTCTAAAGTTCAAGTTTTTGTTTTGGAAGGGTAAAAAACATGTTTGCATCTGAAGAAGGAAAAGAAGAGGATGATGAGTTGTTGATGTATAAAGTATCTTCGTTGAGAAAAGTTACGAGCGTCCACCATATTGGATGCGATAAGTTATGTATTTAGCAAGCCCATGTCTCCTATCTTCTAAATTAAACAGGTTTTTCAACATTTTTACAAAAGCCTATTTTCTTTGTTAAACAGGTTTCTATGTTTTTGCAGGGACTATTGCTTCCGCCAGTTGTAGCATGCATTCCCGAGCCAAAACAACCTAAGGTACTTCATGTGAAGCTTGTTGGCCATGTTATTTCATTTATAGGCTTCTAAAAAACAAATGACGTTACAGCGTGTTAGTTAACATACTCTATCTCTATGGTAAGTTTGTATTCTTATGGTTAGTAACATCTAATTTTTATTATATATAGAAGAGGAAGCTGTTAGGTCATCAAAATCACCTATGAAGTTGATAGATATCTAAAATCCCTAAAAAAGATCATAAAAAAGATCAGGATGTCATGCCGGGTGAAAAACAACATTTTTAGCTTATAATACACTAAATGAAGGACATAATTTAAACATACAATTGCTAATACCCAATGTGTTGAATAGGATGTTCAATTATTACAAAACAAATCAAAAGCGAAAAAGAAAAGAAAAAAGAAATACAAAACATAGTAACCTTACCCATGAAGTTAGGTTCTACCAATCTGGTTCAACTGAGGGCCGAGAAAATGTTTTGTTCCATATATAGAAACAAAGCTTTCTCCAATATGTATGCCATCAAATGTGTCATACATGCATGTTTTGAGTGAATAATTCACTATATGCCCGTTCTTTAAATGTAATCGTGGAAAATAGATCTTATTTTGCATTTGTGATGTTTTCCCTTCAATGTAGAGACATGTTGCACCCCCCCCCCCCCCCCCCCACACACACACACACACACATATATATATATATATATATATATATATATATATATATATATATATATATATATATATATATATATCATGTGTTTCCCTAAGGAATATACTTTTTCCACTCTTTCGTTAAATCATTTAACTTGAATACCTCAACCGAGTGTCCAAACTCTCCCATCATGACGAGAAAAAGATGTTGGCCACCTTTCACAAGGAAATATTAAATGAAATAATTTAAATGACGTGTTGGGGGTTCATTCACAACAACCTCCCACGAGAAATTATCTATGCTTATTTGTTTGAAAACAACAGGTTCTCCCTAATTACACAAGCCATAAAGATCTCGGCCAAAGAAAGCTGGAAAACAAAAGGCATATGGAGCATCACCACCATAATCCAGATCAAGTCTATGCCAAAATGGCTCTGGATCACGAAGTTGAGGATATAAGATTGCCCTCCACCATCTGATGTAAATCCAACCACCATACAATTAATGGAAGTAGGAGGTGCCGAGAAGCATATGTTTTGCATTAAAAGAGACGTTCTTGGAAGCTGGCGAACATCACTTGTGAAGGGGTTGAAGAACATTAGGTATTCTACATCATATCTGGAAGAGATGGTGTCCTAGATCTGAAATTTAATTTCCGACGACTTGTGCAACACACTGTCACGCAATTATCAGCGCAACAAGCTTGTTACGCATAGCAAGAAGCTGTTACGCTGCGCAACAGCTGTCACGCAACTGATTTCCTAGTCACGCAACTGATACCTGGGCAACAACGTGTTACGTATCGCAACAGTGCTACCAACGCAATAACATGTGCAACACTCGTCTGAGTTGTGCAACTCCTGCTCACCACCTGTTCTGATCGATTTTCCTACCGTTACGCTGCCCGATTTTCTTAGGATTGTTAGGTAGTTATTAAGTTTGGAATTCCGGGTCTTTTAGTTGGTTTTCTCTTCATTTCGGGTATTTGGGATTGTCATTGAAGGTTCGAGTATTCGAGTTTGTGTTGAAAATTCGGGTTTTTGTGATATTGTTTGTTTGATTGTTCGGGTATTCGGTTGTTCGTGTGTTGACTGTTCGGGTATTCGTTCGAGTGAAGATTTGTGTATTCTGGTTTTTGATTGGTTGATTATTCGGGTATTCAGGTTTTCTCGTTGTTTAAAGTTAGTTTAGTGATTGATATGGCTCTTATTACGAACACAACTTCGTACGATATGGATATCAACCGGAATCCTCTACTTCCGCCTAAGTACGATCCTAATCGTACTCTTGAGGAGTGGGTATCAAGTTTCAAAACGTACGTAGCATATTCCGACTCAGGAATATGGATACCTATTCTCACAAAGTTTGTTGCTCATGTGGATGTAAATGCAACAACTGGAGTGCGAACACCAAGGGCGATGGAAGCATATACTGATGCTGAGAGAGCAGCCTATCTTAAAGATCATAAGGCACTGGATCAATTCAACTTTGCAAAACAAATGAGATGAAATCTATTTTTAGACAACATGAAACACCCTACGTTCTTTGGAATGCAATCATGAAGAGATATGGCGGAACTAATGCTAGGAAGTTGGTCGGAGCAAATTTATTAAAGAAACAATTTGACAACTTTACTTGTGGGGCGAATGAAAGTCTTGATATGCTAATTTCTAGATTCTATAGATTAACGAATGATTTGTATGACCTTAAAGTTACTTATGAAAAGATTGATGTAAACACTCGTTTTATGAATAATTTGCATGCACACTGGGAGATGCGTGTTTTGCTCGTGAAAGATAAAGTTGAACTGAGAGATTGGGATTTCGAGGAGTTAATCGAAAAACTAAAAAATAGAGAATCTTGAGATGCAGCAAAAGGCCATCGGTAGTGGCTATCAAACTCGAGACATGACTCAGCGTGACAATTCGGGAGTTGCTTTCCTCTCGGATGTCATGTTTGAGCAAATGCAACCACCGTCGCTAGTGGGATTGTCCATTTAGTTCTTCAAGTCAATATGCTTCCGCACCGAGCTTTCAAGTAAACCAAAATGCTCCAATTTCCACCTCAATCGGTTGTCCAACCTGTGTAAGTTGTCAGTCAAAATTGAAGGAAACTCAAGCCTCTTCCTCACTCTTGAAGTCTCAAGCATCTTCTTTTCTTGCATCCGATTCCTTGCAAGGTGAACATGAAAGACTTCAATCGTGCTTTCTTACAGCATGTAATGATTTGATCGGAGGTTGAATTTCAAACTTCAACATGGTTGAAGAAGATTATGATCAAGATGATTTGGAAGAGATGGATCTTTAGTGGAATATGGCAATGTTGACTCGAAGAATCAAGAATTATCTCAATCGCACTGGGAAAAATCATATCAGGGGAGATAGCCGACTGGAATGGGATTTGACAAATCTAAGGTCAAATGCAACAAATGTAATAACTTTGGGCATTTTGCTCGAGAGTGTGATCAACATTCTCGTGAAGATCGTACGACTTTCCAAGGTCAAAGGAACGATTTGCAAGGCCAAGGTTATCAAGCTTCTTTTCAAGGTCGAGCTTATCAACAAGGAAGTAACTACCAACGACAGGTGAATAGGAACCTTAGAATTCAGGACGTACACCATATTGCATTGGTTCTTCTTTTATGTCTCCACCACCATTTAGCTAACATCACAAGGTTACTTGAAGGTAGACTACCAACTCCGATCCCTCCATGATTAAGAGGTAGGAGTACCTTTTTCCAAGAAATCCAAGCAATTTTTCTCTCCTCTGCATTCCCTCCCCAAAATAAATTACTTCTTAAGCTCTCAAGCTTATGAATCACCTTTTTTGGAGCTTTAAAGAGAGAGAAGTACTAGTTCCCGAGACCACCAAGAACTGGCTTAATAAGAATGAGTCCTCCCAAACGAGAGGGTATTAGACTTCCAAGACGATAATCTTTTTTTGAATTTACTCATATGATGGGCTCCCAATTATCATAATTACGCATGATGTTACCAATCGGGAAGACCAAGGTATGTGGTCGGAAACGTAGAAGATCTACATCCAAGAATAGAACAAAAATTACTAACCTCTAATTGTGTAACGCCAATGTCAAAAAGTATACTTTTTAAAAATTCACTTTTAAACCGGAAGCCATGTAGAAGCATGTTAGTATTCTAGAGAGGTTTCTAGCATTATCAATACTCTACTCTCCTAAAATGAGGGCATCGTCGGCATATTGAAGGTGGGAGATCAGATTTTTATCTTTCCCAATTTTGTTACCACGAAAAAAATCTTTATTTTTAGCTTCTTACATGGTAACATTGAAAACTTCAATGGCCAAGATAAACAGAAACGGAGAGAGTGGATAACCTTTTATTAGACCTTTTTGAATTCGAGAATTCAATCGTTGGTGAGCCATTAACAAAAACAGAGCAATGCACGTTTTCAAAACAACCTTTAATCCACTTCCTCCACGTAGGAGAGAACCCCATTTGACCCATTTAATCGTCCAAGAAAAGCCAATTAATAGAGTTAAATGCTTTTCCAAAGTCGATCCTAAAAAACATGGCTCTTTTTTTCTTTTTCTTTCCCACGAGATGACTTCGTCTACAATAAGAAGACCCGTCTATAATTTGTCGATTTTTTATGTAAGCCGTTTGCATTTCCACAACTACCGGGTCTATTACCATAGAAATCTGGATAGCAGTATTAACATCTGATTAGACTAATGGGGTGATAATCACTTACTTTAAGCGGGTCTTTGACTTTTAGGATAAGGGTAATAAAGGACGAGTTACACCCCTTAGGGATAAAATCCGGGTTTGTATATTGTTTATCCTAACCATGATTTTTATTTTCTTGAGTGATAGAAATTAGTAGTGGAAATTAGTCATAATTTTAATTCATAATCATATCTTGGGAAGTTTTGTATCATGACTATCATCAAGGTGAATATTACAATGATTTAGTTTTGATTTGAACGGACAACAACACATACAATAATGTTATGATAGGAGTAGGAAAAAAGACATGCCAAAACAAAATAGTTTATTTTAGTTTTAATCGGAGTGACTCAAAAACAATTTCTTGTCCATTTTCTTTTATTAAAAAGTTGTTTAACGTGTTAAGCGCTATTACATAAAGATCTAATTTGTTATTGTCCATCTGTTTTTTCCAACTTAGTGGTTTAGTACATAATTCGTTATAATTTAACTCTGCATATTCATTTTGAGGTTTTGTTACTATTTAGATAAACTTGTCTTAAATTGACAGTCACATACAAAGACATTTTAGTTATGCTATCATCTTTCAAATTCAGTATCTCTCGACTTTAATCTTGTTTTCTAATATATATATATATATATATATATATATATATATATATATATATATATATATATATATAGAGGGGTAGGGATATTGTAAAAAAAATTTAAAATAAAAAGGATAAGAAAGGTTTCTAGCCACACATTTAGTCAACAAAAAAGAGATCCAAAAAAGTCAACGCGATGACATTTTTGTAATATTTTCAAATTTTCATGCCCTTTTCGTAATATGCAGAAATATCTTCTTTTTTTTATAATTTCATTTTCACAGATTACTCATTTTTTGAATCTCTGTGCATAAATAATATCATAAACTAGCTTTGTTTTTGTATTTTAGTAATCTGGTTTATATATATATATATATATATATATATATATATATATATATATATATATAATATATATATATATATATATATATATTAGAGGTTGGTTCTTGTAACATGAAAAAATTAAAAAATTATTTATAACATTAGATATTTTGGATTATCGTTCATTTTAACCATATATCAAACTTTAAAAAACGAAGTTTTGTTGTACATCAAAAAATATGTAGTTTTATCGTTGTGCATCAAATTTGAATATTTACTGCACAAAAACAATGAATTTGATGCACAGCCCCTAAACGACATATATTTTGATGCATATCAAAACTTGCTTTTTTAAAGTTTGTTATAATTGAATAAATTAACATAATACAAAATTAAACATATTATAAATTATTTTTTCATATTTTTTCACTTAATTTACTTTAAATATTGGTTTATAAGAACCTCCTCCTATATATATATATATATATATATATATATATATATATATATATATATATATATATATATATATTCTTATAAACCAGATTACTAAAATACAAAAACAAAGCTAGTTTATGTAACATAGTGTCGCGAAAATTTGGCCGGAATGGATAAAAATCCACCGGAATTAGCACCGGTGGATTTCAACGGAAAAAATTTGCAAATCACGTATAACCGGCATTCCAAATGCCGGTTCTTGCCAAATCACCACGCCACGTAGGATTTCCACTACCAAGTCGCCTAGTCAACACCCAGTCAGCAGTGCTTTCCACGTCAGATTTCCACAATGCATGGGGAATGCCGGCTCTTGACTCCACCGACAGCAGCTTTAAAACCCATGCAGCGACCGACAACCACCTTTAATACACGCCAATCAGGTTTTGCCACGTGTAAGAACCGACATTGCCAAAGCCGGTTCTTAAGGGCCTTTAATACTCATGCAGCAGCAACCATTTTAACACCACACACAAAAATCTTATCACACAAAAAAACAATCCCGCGAAAATTTTAAAAAATCCGACCAAAATCAAACCAAAACACAAAATGGCGCAATTTGGAGCATCCGCAACCCCCCGAAACGGTGAATTGCTGTTTTTACAAGCCGATAACCACCACCGTGCTGCCCGTCTATTTAACAATTTGCAAGAAGCTAGACGGTGTGATTCCGGATTTTGGGACCTCACCGACAATATTCCGGAGGAAGTGAGAAACTGGATAGCCAGCGCTGGGTTCGACGGTGTATTACGCACCGGTTACCATAAGATCGACCACGCTCTGATTACGGCTTTGGTCGAGAGGTGGCGTCCCGAGACGCACACCTTCCATTTTCCCACCGGTGAAGCGACCGTTACGTTACAAGACGTACAAGTTATTTGGGGGCTGCTTGTAGACGAACCGGTGGTTTCCGGAGTTTGGGAGTCTAAAAGCATGGAAGAGTGGGCGAGTGATTGTTCTGGCTATCTTGGGTTTGAGCCAGTTGAGAGTGACGTTGAAGGTGGTAGAATAACAATCCATCAGCTAGTTTATCAAATTACTCATCCCAGCGGGGACAGCAGGCAAAGAGCTAGATTATATATTTTGGCTCTTTTGGGTGGGCACCTGTTCAGTGATTCAAGGTCGTATGATATGTCGCTTAATTTTTTGAAAAACATAGACGACCTAACTGAGGGTGGTAGACTTAGCTGGGGCTCCGCATTGTTGGCTTATTTGTACCGACAACTATGTACTGCTGCGGAGAAGCCGGATGTGAAAGGTATTCAGTGCCCGTTGATTTTGCTTCAGCTTTGGGCCTGGGAGAGAATACCCATTACTGCGCCCCGTAGGATCATACGGGAGGGTGTACAACATATTTACACACACTGCGTTGGTAGCAAGTAATGTTTTTATCTCTGCATTACATTTTTATTATATTTGTTATTATGATTAATTTAGATTAATTTAGATTAATTTATATATTTATTATTTTTATATATTTATTATTTTTATTATATTTATTATTTATATATATTTATTATTTTTATTATATAATTTTAATTACTGATTATTATATTTATTATTTTTATTAAATTTTTACGATTATTAATTTGTATATTAGGTGGCATCGCCGGTTTGGTAACTTTAGTAACACACGCACACCGGCTCATGTGTTGGTTGCCGCTTTCACCGCGTTGGAAGAGGGCCAGTTTATTTGGTGTCCTTATACCGATGTACTGGGGGGCCTTGTGTATGACTGCCGGAGAGACAGCGGGATATGGGCGTATAGTGGATGGCTTGTTTGGTGGTGTGTTGCGGAACCTCATCAACCGAACCGAGTATGCAGGCAGTTTGGATTCGGGCAAGGGGTTCCCGAAAGTTTGTTTATATTTCCAGCTAGAGTGCACACGAGGAACCATGCGGGTTCGTTTAGCGGGGGACGAGGTACAGACTGGGAGCAGAAGAAAGAGGCTCAGATAGCGTGTTGGAATGATAGACACAACCATGTCTATCAATTTGATGGACCAGATGGGGGAGGTGTTCTACCTGGCTATATGCAGTGGTATTATCAGCGCACTGTCTTATTCATCACGAACCCGGGTGCACCTAACCCTCCCAACGTGTATCCACAATGGGGAGGTGTCCAGCAAGTACAGGTAATATGTTATGCGTATTTATTTTATTTTATATATTCATATATGTATATCACATTTATTTTATCTTATATGTTTTAATTTTTTTGCAGAACGAGGCGTTGAGGGAAATTCACGATCGTGCTCGACAGAACATGGATAGTGGAGTGGGGAACAACGCCATGTGGCAGGATTTTGTTCAAATCCCTAATGATGCTATGGGATATGGACATAATCCGGACCGGATGAACTATGGATCGCAACAATTTTCGTTTCCCCCACCTTCGTATTATCCACGTCCTCCGTCTCCTCCACCCCAATATGGAGGTGAGTATCAGGGTGGTTGGGGTGGTTCCCAGTACGGCAGCATACTCGGGCAGATGGTGGTGGTTCTCAGGCAGATGGTGGTGGTTCTCAGTATCAGCATGGAGGTAGTAGTACACAACAGTTTGAGGCTGGAGGTAGTGGTACCCAACATGGGCTAGACATGATCAACGAGTTGTTGCGTACGCCTACCCCTGGCCCTAACCCTACCCCTCCCCTTGACTCTACTTGGCTTTCGTTGTCACCCAATTTTCATGGCGATGGGTTTCGACCTTGGGTACAACCAGATTTCCAAAGGGACCCTAGTACCGAAATGGTTGCACGCCGGTCTCATTATCATGATAGTAGCCCGGTTCAGATTCAGTCTTTTGGTGATTATGGGTTTGACCAGCCACCCAACCCACAGAATGAAGAACCCAGAAGATCAACCAGGATCCCACAACCAACGAGATGCCTCACCGGCAGTCATTTTTATTACCGCCCCCGCCCCCCTCCCCCCAGTAGTACGTTTACCTATTGTGTTGTATTGAACTATGTTTGATTTTGTTCATTAATAAAGAGTTATGTTTGTGTTTAATATTTGTTTATATCAATATTTGTTTCCTGCTTTAATATTTGTTTATATCAATATTTTTTATAACATTAAATATTAAATAAAAACATATTAACAGAAAACATGACAATAAAAACATACTCATAAAAACATAAATGAAAAATTATTACAATAAAAATATATATTAAAAACATTACATATTATTAAATATAAAAAAAAATTACATTTTACGTTTTGCATATAGTACATTTGCCATCCTTCTCCTGAAAGCAACTACTTGTTCATTGGATACATCAGCTCTAACTACACTTGAGACTTCACCAGTGACCGTGTAGTGAATAAACATACATAGAAACACAGCAGAGTTTTCCTTACTACCCGGATATTGAGTTACATTTTTGTAATAAAGTTGTGCATCATACCCAGGAGGAGGTTCACGTGCCGATGGTCCGATACGTTTTGCAGAGTAATAAAACCAACAAATGTATTTAACGTAAAACTTTAATAAGTCTTGCATATAAACGGCCGGATGTGCAGATTGCTCACGGTCGTAAATGCTCAACTCATTGGAATTAATTTTATACTCAAGAAGAAACCAATAACCCCCAATGGTAGATACTGGAATAAGGACTGAATCAACGCCTCTCCAGCCTTTGTATGGTTTTGTTCGTCCAAGGCAAATTTCAAAACATCTGCCCCAATGATGATGATTGACAAAATCATCATGAAACGATATAGGCATTACTGCATACTTGGTTCTTGGTTCCCTTTCTTCCCTCTCTAGTAAATTTCGATGCACCACTTGTGATCGCCTTATCCATGCATCGACATGCTGAAAATAAGCGGAAAAAATTATAGTTATTAAAAATTAAAGTTATTAAAAAAAATAAATAATTGTAAATAAAAAACTTACAGTTTCCCACAATTCGTTGTCTTGCGTAAATCCTAACAGAACGCCCCAAAACGTTCTGGAACACTGTACATTTTCCGGTAAACAACTAATTAAACAATATTGGTCTTCTTCGTTCTTTCCTCTGTCACCTTCAAGGAAAAATTGCTCAACACTCTCAGCTGGTATGATAGCTTGTGAGACGTTGACCGCATCTACATCTTCGTTTATGTTGCAAATTCGTTGTATAAAGTCATTTTTCTCTTCTATTTGAAGATCAATCCGACTGATCAACTCGCCACATCTGGACGTATTTTCCCAGTCTTTCACGCACTGGAGACGAAGGTGGTTGAGATAATCTTGTTCTAAAATTGATAGGTTTGGGTCTTCTTGAATTGATTGTATGAGTTGGGTTTTTTCGTTATCAGCTTTCTGGAAACTTTTAATAAGGGAGTTTAGTGTTTCCAGACGCTTTTTATCTTCCTCCAAATGTTTGAAAACGGTGTCGATGATATTGGAGTTAGTGGAATAAGAATTACTGGATGAAGCCATGGTTATGAGATTAAATTTGTTGCAGGATATGCTAGAGAGAGATATAATAAGGTGATAGGGTAAATCGATAGTGTTACAGTGTGTTATTATTTATAATAAGTTCATATGAATAGTTTTTAATAAGCCGGATTTACAAACA
Organism: Senecio squalidus; assembly: GCA_910822075.1. Classification (NCBI taxonomy): domain Eukaryota; kingdom Viridiplantae; phylum Streptophyta; class Magnoliopsida; order Asterales; family Asteraceae; genus Senecio; species Senecio squalidus. The sequence goes on along the minus strand of CAJVGC010000508.1, from coordinate 37,167,348 downwards.
CCGGCTATTAATAAAAGACTGTAAAAGCATTGATTCCACTGACTCAATATGTGATAAGCCGGATTTGCCAAGACCGGCTTTTATCCATATCTCAATCCTACGTGGCATTTTCACTGGACAAGGTTTAATCTCTGGATTTTCTGTCAGATTTTATGAGATAAGGTATAGTACGGTAGATAAAAAGCTTTTGATAAGCCGGATTTTCCAAAACCGGCTTTTATCCTTATCTTTTAATCTCCGGATTTTCTGTCAGATAAGGTACAGTACGGTAGATAAAAAGCTTTAACAAAAAGCTTTTGATAAGCCGGATTTGCCAAGACCGACTTTTATCCATATCTCAATCCTACGTGGCATTTTCACTGGACAAGGTTTAATCACTGGATTTTCTGTCAGATTTTATGAGATAAGGTACAGTACGGTAGATAAAAAGCTTTTGATAAGCCGGATTTTCCAAAACCGGCTTTTATCCTTATCTTTTAATCTCCGGATTTTATGTCAGATAAGGTACAGTACGGTACATAAAAAGCTTTAACAAAAAGCTTTTGATAAGTCGGATTTCCCAAAACCGGCTTTTATCCTTATCTCAATCCTACGTGGCAATTTCACTGGACAAGGTTTAATCTCTGGATTTTCTGTCAGATTTTATGAGATAAGGTACAGTACGGTAGATAAAAAGCTTTTGATAAGCCGGATTTGCCAAAACCGGCTTTTATCCTTATCTTTTAATCTCCGGATTTTATGTGAGATAAGGTACAATACGGTAGATAAAAAGCTTTAACAAAAAGCTTTTGATAAGCCGGATTTGCCAAAACCGGCTTTTATCCTTATCTCAATCCTACGTGGCAATTTCATTGGACAAAGATTAATATCTGGATTTTCTGTCAGATTTTTATGACATAAGGTACGATACTGACGTGAAACAGTGAAAAGTTCACATCATACAGACCTTTAACAAAAAGCTTTTGATAAGACGGATATGCCAAAACCGGCTTTTATCCTTATCTCAATCCTACGTGGCAATTTCATTGGACAAAGATTAATATCTGGATTTTCTGTCAGATTTTTATGACATAAGGTACTTTACTGACGTGAAACAGTGAAAAGTTCACATCATACAGACCTTTAAAAAAAAGCTTTTGATAAGCCGGATTTGCCAAAACCGGCTTTTATCCTTATCTCAATCCTACGTGGCATTTTCACTGGACAAGGTTTAATCTCCGGATTTTCTGTCAGATTTTATGAGATAAGGTATAGTACGGTAGATAAAAAGCTTTTGATAAGCCGGATTTGCCAAAACCGGCTTTTATCCTTATCTCAATCCTACGTGGCATTTTCACTGGACAAGGTTTAATCTCTGGATTTTCTGTCAGATTTTATGAGATAAGGTTCTGTGCTTTATATATATACTACCTACATCAACTCCCAACTTTTACCTCTCACAACTCTCATACAACTCTCAGATAAATCTCATACAGAAACGCTCAAACAACTCTCATTTTCCTCAACCATGTCTCAATTTACCACACTCCTTGTTCATCTAATCCCTGGAAATGAACTTTCATTCCAAAATGGTTACTTGATTGACGATACATCATCCGGTCGTCGTAATGTTTTTCCTCTGTACGAGAAGGCCGACCTTGCTACTTTCAAAGAGACGGCGTACAACAAACTTGCTGTGAGCAGTGATTTCTACAACCTTAAACTAACCCTGTGGTACACCTTCGGCGGAGATCATGTTCTCCAGAGCGAACTAGTAGACGATCAAACTTTTGAAACAATCTATTATTTGAGTTCCCACAACCCTCAATATCAAGCACAAATACAAGCACAATTTTTCCCGGTGCCTCAACAAACACAATACTCCTTTTCAGAACAGATGAGGAACATTCAATTACACAATCCTCATCAGTCTCAAGATGGGTTTCCATCATCCTACACCGATCACTTTCAACATTCTTCATATACTGAGCAACCGGAGCTCCCGTCAAGGTATTCTGAACAGTATAACGAAGAAGCCCAGAACCCTGAGAGTAGTCAACACCATGGCGAACAACAAGCCCCCCCACACCAGCAAGTCGAAGAGGAGGCTTTTGGTGGAAACGGACGTGAAGATTTAACGACACGGTCGAGGAATATGCACCGGAAGTCTATGCCATTCTTGGAGACGTTTCGGAGGACGAAGAAGAGCACGATGAGCTCGTACTTCATCGTGAACATGATGAAAGGGTCTTGGAATCAGACGCTGGTTTTGTGGGGGAGGAAGAATGGAATCGTCTTCCGTTCAACGAACAGGAGGAAATAGTGGAGTACTGGCGTGAAGGAGATGACCCAAGTACCGGTGTGTACTTCAAAAGAAAGGCACAATTTGTATATGCAATCAGAACTTGGTTGCTAAAAAATAAAAGGGAAATGTACTTGCTGGACTCGAGGCCAGAGGCTTGGAAAGCAATATGCTTCACAGCGGGTCCGAAATTCTAAGACGACGAACACCGGTATCCATGTGAGTGGACTGCTAGGGGTTCAAACAGAAACAGTAAGGGATTATGGAAGCTGGCAAAATGGAACCCAAGGCACACTTGTCTAGGATCGGTCGTAAGAAATAACAACCGTTCTTTGTCGGCAAGCATGATTGCAACAAAAATCGGTCACCAAATCAAGCTGGACCTTACCTACAAGGTAAAACACATCATTGCCACTGCCAAGGATCATTGGAATGTGGATGTGTCTTACTGTAAAGCTTGGAATGCCCGTAGAATAGCCATTGAAAGGCTCTACGGAACATGGGAGAGCAATTTTGCTGAGCTTCCGGCGTACATTCAGGAATTGGTCCAGGAAAACCCCGGTACAATCGTTAGATGGTTACATGGCCCAAAGGCTAACCAAAACAGTCCAGAAACATTTAGGTATGTATTTTGTCAATTTCCAACAGGATATTATGATATAGTCAAAAGTAAACTGCATATATTGACATATAATAATTGTTATTTGATTTTATAGACACTAATGATATTGGATATAAATTGTTATTTGTGGTAAATTGTATTGAACACATATTGAATAACTTACGCAATCCATATTTGACTTATTTGAACGGATGCATGTGGTCCGTTTCCTTTTGAAACGGGAGTTATTCAATATGTGGACAATGACCATAGAGGCTATTTGCTTTAGGGCTCTCCCAATTTTGTTGCGTAGTTTAATTCTAATATTCATATTAATGATTATAGTGAATTGTAATACTCCTATTAATGATTACAGTTTTCTTTTTAGGTATGTTTTTTGGGCTTTTGGCCCAAACATCCAAGCATTCAAGCATTGTATTCCCTATGTAGTTGTCGATGGCACCCATTTGAAAGGAAACTATCGCAGGAAGCTTCTCACAGCCGTGACGAAAAACTCAAACGGGAATATACTTCCTCTTGCTTTCGCCATGGTTGATAATGAGTCATATGACAGCTGGCTATGGTTTCTAAGCAACTTCCGTACTAATGTTGCCGTAATTCATAAAGAGAAAGCCTTGTGTGTGATTTCAGACCGTCATGCGGGTTTGATCAACGCAATGGCTGCAATGGATGGCTGGCATCATTGTTACTGTCTAAGACACATAAGGAGTAACCTTATGACGACGTTTAAAGACGTGAAGTTGAAAAAATGGTGTTGGGAGGTCGGCACTGCGACTCAGCGGAGAAAGTATTTATACGCTGTTAGGCAAGTGAGAGCGATAAATGAAGAAGCTTGGGATTGGATGAAAGCAATTGGTTTGAGTAAGTGGACATTGATGCGCGATAAGGAGTACGTACGTTGGGGAAACACCACCTCAAACATTGCAGAATCGTACAACAATGTGATACGCACAGTGCGCATGATGCCTATCAAGGCATGTACAGAAGGTACTTTCAACCTTTCTAGAGCACACTTTGTCCAAAACTTCGAGAAATCTAGAGGGTGCAATTCACCTCTTGCAACAGCCATGTGGAATCTCTACACTGGTCGGGAGTCATATGCCACTCATCAGGGGGTAACACCTTTCGATATCTCAAAGGGTATTTATGAGTGTCGCACAAATGACCCCACAAGCATGGGTGGGGAAAACACATACACAGTCACTTTTCCAGATAAGTCTTGTACTTGTGGAAAGTGGCAAATGCAAAGGATTGCTTGTTCCCATGCCATGGCTGTTGATGGACACGTGAACGCGCCTACTCGAAGAAACCATGAAGCTGCTCCTATAATGGCTTCGAAATTCTATAGCACAGATAAATGGAGAAAGCAATATAACGCACAGTTTCGGCCACTTCGACACATCGACTACTGGAGAAAACCGAACTGGACCATCGTGGCGGATTCAAGAATGGTAATTACAAAACGGGGAAGAAAGAAACAAAGAAGAATCCGTAACGAGATGGACCAGCCAAGCGGAAGTGCAAGTGGAAGTAGGGTCCGAACGTGTAGTGGTTGTGGTCAAACGGGTCACAACAGCCGAAGCCGGAATTGCCCACGTAACCGAAATTAGTGTTGTATCGTAATTTCTCCATTCTATCTTTTTGTGTAATCACTTGTTGTTATTAAGAGGGTCATTTCTTACTTTTAAGTTGTTATTTTTTGTGAAAAAAATATAATTTCTGTCCATTTTGTACATAGCATATATCATACAAAAAAACCCAAAAAGAATAATCTAACTTTTATAAACTCTAAAACAATAACATATTAACAAAACACAATTTGGAATTTTCATAAAAATCATGACATTACATAAATAATTAACCCTAAACACTAACACATAACCATTTTCAAAACAAAAAAACTAACCAAAATGATTTTTTGGCATTTTGTACATAGAATAAAACACACCAAAAAAACAAGAAATAAAAATCTAACTTTTACAAACTCTAAAACAATAACATATTAACAAAACACAATTTGAAAATTTTCATAAAAATCATCAAATTACATATATAATTAACCCTAAACACTAACACTTAACCATTTTCAAAACTAAAAAAATAAAACAAAACCACAAAACCACCTCTAATACCGGAAACCGCCTAGCAAAACCACCCAATTTTTTCTTCAAGAGGCGGCATTCCCAATGCCGGCACTTGACACGCAGGATGCTGACTGGATTTTTGCTAGTGGAAATCTGACGTGGCGCGCACACTTGGCAAGAACCGGCATTTGGAATGCCGGTTATACGTGATTTGCAAATTTTTTCCGTTGAAATCCACCGGTGCTAATTCTGGTGGATTTTTATCCATTCCGGCCAAATTTTCTAGTGTCGCTTGACCCGAATTAATTTGGGTTTATAAAATACATTATTTATATATTTTTGATTTTAATACAACTTTAATTTCATTTTAAGCTATGAACCCATTTCTTCTAAATCCACATATTTAAGATTTCTATAATTAATAATTAAAACTGTTAATAAACTGAACGAAACCCTTTTTGTAAGATTTCTTTATGATATGCTTAAAATAATTGACATTTTCTTAATCATATTTCTCTTTAATACTCTTGTTTTTCGCATTTTGTTATGATTTGGGTAGTGTTTTCGTACATATATGTAGATAAGAGTTAAACTTGGATCATGGAACAAAAAGGAGTTAAAATCGGTAGAAAACGGAGCTTAAATGAAGAAAAACTATGAAGAATCAAAGTTGAAGATCATGCGAGAAAAGTGTTTTATACACCTTCACTGTTTTGATCATAACTTCTTCATACGATGTCCGATTTAGGTGATTCAAATTGGAGAAGAAAGAGGAAAGAGAGAGCTACAATTTATATTTTGGAAGAAAGTTCATCAGACCAATCCAGCCGGCGGCTGAGTTATTTTAGCCGGCGGCTGGAAGGTCGGCCAGACCCCTATTTAAGCAAACTTTAGGGTTACGAATTTGGGATCCCTTTTCCCACTTTTCCACCACCAAAGGTCGACCAGGAGAGCTGCTAGGAGGGTTTTTGAGGCCTCGGATCACGTTGGAAGCCACGATTAACGCAAATTAATCGTGTTTGAAGATTGCTTTCGTTGGTTTGTCTTTTTGGCTTAATTCGTACTAAAACATATCTTTGTTTATGAATTCTTTTGCTGAATTTATTCAATCTATCATGAACTAAATCTAATTAAGTGTTTTCTTGGATTGTTTAGCTTGATATTATGAATCATTAAGTTTTATGTTGAAGTAATTGGTTTTTTCCTTTATTATTATCGTTTAATCGTAATCCTTGTTTACTTGAATATATTAGGTTAACTACTTAGCGTGATTGATAAATCTATGTCATAACTAGCGTTCATATAGGTTTATTAGTTATTTATGATTGTTTACCTTGTTAAATAGTTATAGCTTGAGACTTAATTGAGATAGGCTAAGAGTAATAGTAACCTAATATATCAAACGAACAAGACAATTATATCATATTCGAATAATTGAGACTTTAGTTAATTCGTAGTCGATAGATTAAATTGGTAACAATAGTGAATTAAATGCACAATTTAGGGTGGATAAATCTAAGATAGCTCTTGATGTACGACAATTGTTCGTACAATCTTTCCTTAATATTATAGGATTAGACGACTCTAATAGGAAGTCTAGTTAATTGAGAAATCACAGTTTAACCAATTCAACATAATCTTATAATTCATAATTCAAGTGAAACATTAAATCCAAGTTAACACTGCTTTTAAAATATCTGATTACATCTTGAAAACTTTTTCAAACATCTTTTCATTCACTATCCACTTTAGTTAATTGATTATTATTTTGCTTTAGTTATTTACTTAATCGAAATACGTTCTCGCATAACTAAAACGTCCCCCCTGTTTATTTGCTTTCATTAGTTTAATTAAATAATTTAGAATAACGAATATCAATACACGTTCCCTGAGTTCGATCCGGACTTACTAGATCTATACTACTATACGATCAGGTACACTGCCTGTATTGTGTGATAGTCTACTTTAGTAATATCCAATTCTTTTAAATAAATAATATAACTCAGATTTTACACATCAAGTTTTTGGCGCCGCTGCCGGGGAACTGTTGCAATTTTATTTGTTATTTTTGAACTTTTAGTTAATCGATCCTTTCGGGAAGATTTTTTTTTTTTTAAGTTAAGTTTTTTTTCTTTGAATAGTGTTGTTGAGACTAACATGCAGGTGTTAAGTGTGAATAAGGCTTTGGATGAAATAAATAAACTGGAAAAATTGGATAATGATGCTTTATATTCATTGTTGTTGGAAGCAACAGATGAGATTTTACAGCTGTAGGAAGAACATGAAAGGAACCAAGTACAACAAAACAATGAAACGCTAGAAACCGGAACTGAGAATTCCAGCCAGCGGCTGGATTTGACCACTCGACGATTGAACTTCCAACCGAAGGTTAAACCATTTCAGTCGGAGACTGAGTATACATGTTCCATGTTTCCGGTTTTTGAGACTTGCCGTTCTTTACATAAGGTACTTGAGTTTGAGACGTTGATCAAAGGACCCTCTGATATGTACTTAATGGAAGAAACACCATCTTTGGAGGATTGTTATACTAGAGGTACATTTTCTAATTTTATTGATCCATTTTTACTAACAATCTGGGATAGAAATAAGTATGTGCAGGATACATTTCGTGAAATATATCAACAAGGTCCAAATTACATGGAGGATGTTATGAGGAAGCATGATATAAAAATCATAGGCATTGGAATTAAAGTTGTGCTACATAGGGAGACGAAGGAGTGGCACGATGCTTGGGTGAAACATAACAAAGCCCTAGATGTTGGAGACGAGACGTTACTTTTTGATGATCACTTTGGACATGTTTTGAAGGAGGAATTGTTGCATGTTGGAGTTTACACGAAGAAGAAAGGCGAGGAAACCTCGACCTTCACATTGACAACACTTAAGTGTGGGGAGAGTCGAGCTAAAGACTCGTTAATAATGAAGCGCTTTCGGGAGGCAACCCGTTGTTTGTTTAATTTTCTATTTTATTTTTATTTTCATTTTATGTTTTGTTTTAGTAGGTATTTGATATGCAAGCCAACGAAGTGGACAGAATATTTTGAACGTGGTACGAGTTTTGGTCGACAAGGGGGAGTTTCTTTTCTTCTTTTCTATTTTCTTTTCTCACAATTTATTTAAGTTTTAGTACAATGAGGGCATTGTACAATTCAAGTGTGGGGAGGGGGTAGAAAAGAAGTCTACTTGTCTTTAGGTGCAAATTTTTGAAAATTTCGTAATTAGTTTAACTAGTTGCATAACTGAGCGCACCAACCATGTTACATTTTTGTGAGGATTTGAGCCATTATAGCATACACTTTATATGCTTTTATCGTCATTTTTGTATGAGTGTGCCGGTGACTTGTAGACTTTAGAACTTGACACTGTATACGCTTCAAGGCTATGAATGAGCATAAGTTTTACTTATTAGTAACTAGGAAAGAGGCAAAAGAATTAGGATTGTTAAACCGTTGAATTGGCCTTTTCGTTTCTTGCTTATATATAGTCAGTAGCTACACTGGTTACGTGACTCACACTACCGTACGAGCACTCATTTGTAGTGTTTGAGACGTTTAGATACCATTTTTGCGCCAAACCTTTTCTTTTCATCACCCATTCACATAAATTTCCATAAATTAAGCCTTCATGTTTAAAAATTCAATTGATCCAAATATTTTTGTTGAAAATTTCCCTCTTTTATAAACTTGGTTGATTGTTAGAAGAATCGATGTATATTGTGGCATGAAAGTTTTAAGTTTTTGAGTTCACGAAGAAATTCACATAGTGGATGCAATAATGAATAAGTTTTCACCAATTTTGATGGACCTTTTGAGCGGTGTCTTTGAAGAAAATTAAAGCCCGTACTAGGTAACCAATATTAGTTGAAGTAATTTGACGATCTTTGCGAGATATTTTCACATTAAGGTGTAATTTAATGACATTTTAAGCTTGAAGAATGCATTGGGTAATCGTTGGAGGATTAAAGCGAAAATTGGTTGGGGTTTAATCAGAAGTAGTCACTCGAGAAAATAATCAATCGAGTTTTGAAAGTAAAACAAATTTTTAACCTAAATGTTTGGATTTTTAGACTAATTGTTTCTTCATTGAGTTGTTTATCACTATACAACTGTTTAATTACCATATTTTCATTATCATATAATTTCACTTTCATTCCATATTCCATTATTTTACCCTTCACCCATTGTTACAACCATAAGCCCTCTTAACTAGTTACTTAGACTCTATTGGTGGAGAAGCGTATCCTTTTCAAGCCTATGATAGAATACTTGTCATGACTGAGCTTTGAGCGATTTAACATATATTACACTTAGATTAGCTTTTCGAGTGATTGAGTGTTATACTTCCCAAATCGTGAGATGTTTAGTTATGCATTTAAATATTGGCTTGGTAATTGTTAAATTCATCTTCGTAAATCAAATTTTTTGTAATTTACTTGATTCATTGAGTATTTTATTTTTATTGAAGATGATTGTTTTGTTCTAAATCAAATTTTTTGTAATTTACTTGATTCATTGAGTATTTTATTTTTATTGAAGATGATTGTTTTGTTCTAAATCTGATAGTCTACTTGAGGACAAGTAGGATTCAAGTGTGGGGAATTTGATATGCTTAAAATAATTGACATTTTCTTAATCATATTTCTCTTTAATACTCTTGTTTTTCGCATTTTGTTATGATTTGGGTAGTGTTTTCGTACATATATGTAGATAAGAGTTAAACTTGGATCATGGAACAAAAAGGAGTTAAAATCGGTAGAAAACGGAGCTTAAATGAAGAAAAACTATGAAGAATCAAAGTTGAAGATCATGCGAGAAAAGTGTTTTATACACCTTCACTGTTTTGATCATAACTTCTTCATACGATGTCCGATTTAGGTGATTCAAATTGGAGAAGAAAGAGGAAAGAGAGAGATACAATTTATATTTTGGAAGAAAGTTCATCAGACCAATCCATCCGGCGGCTGAGTTATTTTAGCCGGCGGCTGGAAGGTCGGCCAGACCCCTATTTAAGCAAACTTTAGGGTTACGAATTTGGGTTCCCTTTTCCCACTTTTCCACCACCAAAGGTCGACCAGGAGAGCTGCTAGGAGGGTTTTTGAGGCCTCGGATCACGTTGGAAGCCACGATTAACGCAAATTAATCGTGTTTGAAGATTGTTTTCGTTGGTTTGTCTTTTTGGCTTAATTCGTACTAAAACATATCTTTGTTTATGAATTCTTTTGCTGAATTTATTCAATCTATCATGAACTAAATCTAATTAAGTGTTTTCTTGGATTGTTTAGCTTGATATTATGAATCATTAAGTTTTATGTTGAAGTAATTGGTTTTTCCTTTATTATTATCGTTTAATCGTAATCCTTGTTTAATTGAATATATTAGGTTAACTACTTAGCGTGATTGATAAATCTATGTCATAACTAGCGTTCATATAGGTTTATTAGTTATTTATGATTGTTTACCTTGTTAAATAGTTATAGCTTGAGACTTAATTGAGATAGGCTAAGAGTAATAGTAACCTAATATATCAAACGAACAAGACAATTATATCATATTCGAATAATTGAGACTTTAGTTAATTCGTAGTCGATAGATTAAATTGGTAACAATAGTGAATTAAATGCACAATTTAGGGTGGATAAATCTAAGGTAGCTCTTGATGTACGACAATTGTTCGTACAATCTTTCCTTAATATTGTAGGATTAGACGACTCTAATAGGAAGTCTAGTTAATTGAGAAATCACAGTTTAACCAATTCAACATAATCTTATAATTCATAATTCAAGTGAAACATTAAATCCAAGTTAACACTGCTTTTAAAATATCTGATTACATCTTGAAAACTTTTTCAAACATCTTTTCATTCACCACTACAAGAAAAAGGTGTTTTAGCGACATACTTAGCGACATCCAAAGCGACATATTTTTTGCTTGCGACATATTTAACGATGTGAACTCGGATGTCTCTATAAAAAAGTCGCAGATTTTTGCGACATCTGCTGTATGTCGCTATGACAGCGACAATAACAACGATAGGAGAAAATATGTCGCAGATTTTTTGCGACGCGGAAAGTATATGTCTTTATATACGTCTCTATTAGTAAAGATTTGTGGTTATCTGAGTCTCTACCGAAGTCGCTAATTTTGAAGGACGACGCTGTTTTCGTCTCTAGAAGCGTCACTGTCTTCTGTGAGATGACGTTATTTGTGTCTCTGATGACGTCGTTGATCATAAACACGAGGCCACCTCATCACACCCATTTTTCTTCCTATTTACATCCTAATAGGTGAATATTTTATTATATATAATAAAATGAAAATTTATGAACCAAAATATAATATCATATCAAACTAAATATTAACGATACACATCATCCAAAGGTAAATTATAAACTTAACCAAACAACAAATGGTTTTAATGCTATTTCGGTCATCAAATAGTTTCTAATTTTAAACCAAACACCTATTGTTGACGTTGATGTGCATCCAGAAATTGACAATCAAGATCATCTCTCACACGATCATACTCGGCTTTTAAAAGTATCTACACGGTTTCTTGTAGTTCTATCATCTCTCGAAACTTCTGATTATTTAAAGTTTGGGCAAAAGGCTCATCTGTATTGTAACAATGACCGTAAACTCTCCCTTTCTTAATGCCAACTTTTTATTGTTCCTATAAAAAAATATTCAGCGGGTTAGAAACGTATATTAGACCATAAAAACAAAGTTATTCAATGAGTAAAAAATATAGTCCCAACCCATCCATCTTCCACCTCTACTATTTTTGATCACATTTGTACGTGTCATTCTTGAAACATACAAGTCACCATTGCAGAAACATGCAACATCTCCTAAGCAGTTTTATATATTTTTTTAAAGACCATAATGTATAAGCCAACCATTTGAATAAAATGATTATTTGGCTTTTTCATATTCCAACAAAATAAAGTCTTCTCATGTTGGAATTAATTTTGTTTACTTCATTTTGTTTGTGCTACTACTATAGTAGTATAGTGTACAACTATAAATTCACACTAACAGTATTTCAAGGGTTATTCTATGTTTATTAACATACATAATCTGCATTTTTATAGGAACTCGTACACGTTTATTTCAAAATTAATGAAATTGTAATACAACTATACATATAAAAACACATAAGTCAAAGAATAAAACTAACCCAAGTGTTATGCGTTCTGTTATGAGTTCGAGCAAAGAGTTCGGCAACACTTGAATCTAGTGTCAGTTCCTCATGCTATATAAGTTAAAAAAAAAAGATATTAAATAAAACAATAAAAAGATAATCAAACATTATTATAGTAAAATACCAATGGTTGTTTGACACGTTTTGGATTGGATTATTCACCAATTAATGAATGAATAGGTACCTTTGCCATTGCACGGTGGACTTTATTTGCAGAATTGTACATAAACGAGGGTTGTTCTGCATAACCAGAGTCTGAATTACTCATCCTTTCACCATTCTTCCTTGCATAGGTCCTATATTTTAATTCCCAGCCATCAAACGATTCTGTGAAACACCATCCCTCGAAAAATAAGACATACTAACACCAAATTGCATACAAGGATGAGCTGATGGCCCACTAATAGTTAGTCCATTAAGCAAATTAGCAACTTAAGAGTGGTGCATAGTTTCTAGCTTCATTGCTTGTCCTGTGTTATATAGAGTATAGCAAGACGGGTTTTGATGCACTGCAAAAGAAAGATTCTATATGAGAAATATGTGTGAAGGTAAAAATGCAAAAAATGATTGTTGGAAAGGAAACGAGTCAATCAGTCACATGTATCAGCAGTTGTCGAAAGTTTCAAGAACCTAAAACTGTTTTCAATAACCCCGATCCAAATAATTTGACTCGTTACCCAACCCGCCCATTTTTCCACCGCTGGCAGTTACCACATAAAGGCACAATAAATGAGAATACAGTGACTTCTCTCTATACATAATGGAACATGTGATCCAACAACATGGCATATCTGATGCATCATCTCATCTTGTGTGTGGATAAACTTCTTAAATTTCGTGATTTGGTCCTTTAAAATCAATCAGGTGATAAGCAATGAAAATATTGACCCAAACTATGCCGAACTGAAAGATAAAATTGAGTTACATAAATGTAAAGGAACTTCCTCCCCGAAGCTTTTGTTAACAATAGTTTAGGTTTAAAATTTAGAGCTTATTGCTATTCTGATTGTCAATCTTGCACTAATACTAGACGTTCAATTAGTGAGTGCTTCATATAATTGGGAAACAGTCATATCTCATGGAAATATAAGAAACAAATAACTTTTTATCTATGCTCTGATGAAGATGACTATCGTTTTCTTAAAAGAGTTATTGTCGAGCTTTCCTGTTCACAAGTTTGCTTCCTTAACTAACTATACCATCAGTTATTCCTATATAACTGAAGTGTGATGGCTAGACTACTATATATAGCAAGGAATCATGTAGATCATGAACGAACTAAATATATCATGTTAGAATGTAATCAGATTTATTTCATCACAAAAACCTAATAATTGTAACATATATCAGTATGTCAACACCTAAATCATAGCTAGTGTACACACAATCATGAAGAATACATAAATATAATTATTAAGTGATTTCTAGCTACTGTAACATATATCAGTATGTCAACACCTAAATCATAGCTAGTGACAAGCTTAAGATATTTAGACTCGATTTAATTCGAATCTAAACAAATTCAGGATACATCACAACTACCGCAATGTAGAAGGCTATGAACTCGGCATCAAAAAAACAATTATAACTTGTGTTTAGGTTTGAGTTATGCATTCAAAACTAATTGGACTCCAGATGTAATCAGATTGAAAAAATTGAAGTACAAATTCGAGCAAACAAACAGAAAATATACAAATGAAAACCTCAATTTGTGAATCGGAGATATAGGTTATGATACCTGCAAACGAGTCGGAGTTATTGGCGAGAATCGTAGGAGGAAGGAGACACTTGGTTCACCGGCGGTTGCTAAGCACTATGAATACAAGACGAATTGAATGGCATCGATGTGTTTGCGGAGGTTGATGCCGGTGATGCTGAATCCAATAGCGGTGTCGGTGTTGGTGTGGTTGAGCACTGTGATATTAGAGCAGAATGAACGGCGTTGTTGTTGAGGTTGATTGAGGAAGAGAGGAAGGTGATGCTCGATTCAATGGCGGTGCCGGCGTTGTGGTAGCAGAGCACCGTTAAAAATGGGGTGGAGTAATGATGGTGCTATAAAATTAGGGCGGAGTAAATTGAGAAAATTGAAATTAGAGAATTAGTTTTAAAAAATGGAAGAAATAAACCTAAATATAGCCAGATTTCACGAAGACGAGTTTTAGACAAAATATGACATATCATTATAGCCGGATTTTACGAAGTCTCGAAATTAGCGACTTCGTTAGCATTATGGTTTAGGAACGTCGCAAAGTAGCCACGATTTTAGCCACTCATTGGGTGTTGTCGCATAATTAGCGTCTTAGACAGCGGCATGCTTCGGGGGTAGTCGCAAATTTATCGATGTCGTTCGCGATGTTTGACATAGAGTCGCAAATTAGAGGCACAATTGGCGTCATGCTTAAGCTTGTCGCAAATTGGCGGCATTTTTAGCGACATCATTTGAGACGTTGATATCGAATATATATATTGCGTCATAATTTGCGACATCGGCGACGATAACGTTGTGAAAAATGTCTCTAATCATGTCTTAATTTCACGACATTTGTTTACGTATCGCTAAAGTTGTCGCTAAAAGGATGTTTTTTTGTAGTGCACTATCCACTTTAGTTAATTGATTATTATTTTGCTTTAGTTATTTACTTAATCGAAATACGTTCTCGCAGAACTAAAACGTCCCCCCTGTTTATTTGCTTTCATTAGTTTAATTAAATAATTTAGAATAACGAATATCAATACACGTTCCCTGAGTTCGATCCGGACTTACTAGATCTATACTACTATACGATCAGGTACACCGCTTGTATTGTGTGATAGTCTACTTTAATAATATCCAATTATTTTAAATAAATAATTTAACTCAGATTTTACACATCACTTTATTTTGGCACTTTTAGTCAAAAGTAAATATATTCTACTTTGTTATCAAGTCGGTTACCTAAAATAGTTATAGAACTTGCTGCACAAGTTTCGATGACCGACCCTATATATTAACTAAAAACCATCAGTAACTCTTTATCTCAATACTTACTCTTTACTTCGATTCGATAGTTACGATCGAAGGGAAAGAAAATAGTCGATCAAATGGCACAAGTTATCCTCCCAAACGATATCGTGGAGCAAATTCTCGTGAAACAAGACGTTAAAGATCTCATCTCGTACAAACCCGTATGTAAATCATGGCATTCTTTAATCTCAAAATCTCGTTTCGTTAAATCTCATCTTCATAATAGTAAAAACAAAGAACGGAGAATCGATAGGACTGCTTGGATGTTTTATGACGTTTCCAATCTATATGAAGTTCATGATTTTACTTACGTCGTTGGTTCTTCGAATGGTTTAGTTTGTATCTCGGATAATAATAGGGAGTTTTTCGTTTTTAAACCGTCAACTAGAGAGGTGAAAAAAGTAACAAATCCTGATTTTTGTGAGGTGAAAAGGGAGTTATATTATATGGATGACGAGCCGGAGATATTATGTATGGGTTTTGGATATGATTCGTCTATTGATGATTATAAGGTTGTATTAGGGTTTGCTGCTTATAATCGTAACACACGTTTTCTGGTGTTAAATTTGAAATCTAATGTATGGAGAGTTATCGAAGAAATTGATTATTCGTTTTTTGAAAGAAAAAATGCAGTTGGTACTTTATGTAATGGCAAGCTTTACTGGTTTATGATGGATGAATATGATAAGGAAGTGAGGCTTATCGAGTTTGATTTATCTAAAGAGGAATTCTCAGAAATCTCGCAACCTGATTCAGCGGGATATAAGTTTACTAAGCATTTGAGATTGGGGATTATTAACGACTGTTTATGCATATTTCAATCTTCGGGGCCTAAGTTTGAAAAATGGGTGTTGAAAAACAACGATGTAGGAGAGTACTGGAAACAACTGGATGATGATTTTTCAAGCTACTTGCAAACAGACTGGACATACAGTTACAATCGATACAGGTCTTTGAAAAATTCCGAAGATATCGGTGCCCCTATATATGTGGAAAGCCTTGTATCTCCGCATGGTAATGGAAAAACTAAGAGAAAAAGACAGGACAGCAACGAGAGTCGGAAGGTAGCAAGGTTGTAGTTATGATTATGATGCAAGTGTTAATCTGTATAATACATTATTTTTTGATTATTAATTTTATGATCATCATTCATTAGCGAACAAAAATAACCCGTATTATCAAATTTAATAGAAAACAACAAAACAATTTGAATAAAAAATAACCTTTTGCCATATATATCGTAACGAAGAATATCACTTTATCGTTTTAAACAGATCCCATGTTTTTGATATATTAACAAAATTTGATATTTCTGTCGATTTTTTTTTCATGATTGTTGTTGTTTAGGATTTTATGCAAGATTTAAGTGTTTGTTACTTGTTTTGGTTGCCAGTTTGATTCACACCAGTTTTCCGTGGATTGAAGTCATTGAACAATTTGGTTATGGAAATCGAGAATGATCGAAACAGTATGTTGGATCATTACGGTTGGCCGATTTAGTCAAAGGAATACAATCCTACAAGTCCAATACAAACTTGATGTTAAAAATAAACTGATTATACATGTTTTTGGAGGAAAATAGAATCTTCTTAAACTTTAAGAATATCATTAAGAATACAATCCTAAGATGGGAAGTCACACGGGTCAAAAGTTGTTTGAAATGTATTTTAATGTATTAAACCTTCAAAATTATTTCTTTTAAAACATCATAATATTCTGACCTTTGTATTTGCATTTGACAATGGTTTTTTTTTTTTTACCGAAATTAACAACATACTTTTTCATTTGTCTTTGATAATACAACATTTTTTTTTAATGTATATACCAATATTTTTCTACATTTTGGCTTTCTTGTACCATCAAAAATCGCAAAAAAGATCTGAATTTGTGAAATTTTTGCCGTCTTTGTTATAACGTAACATAATTTATGCTCTAAAACATAAATAATATCTACAACATAACTTATTGTCTAAAATAATAACCTACTTTCTTATTTGTCTCTAATAAGAGAACTTACTACTTTTTGTCCCTCGTGAAACATCAAAAATCGCAAATGAAACGACTCAATTGAAATGTGTTTGACATGTATATACCATACCATAATTTAGCTTTGTGAACTAAAAACTATAACAAACATTTACAAAATCTGGAAGAAAAGAGACTTTTTTTTCTTTCTATCATAACATAATTTAGCGAATGTGATCATCAAAACATAAATTAATAACCAAACGAGAGAAGTCAACATTCAATAAGCTAAATAATGCAAAGTAATCACCTTGTCGATATAATTTTTACCGATTTAGATTATTTTGCGATTTTTTAATTGTACATGAATGACAGAAAGTTGAAACATATTGGCTTAAAAAGACAAAAAATAATATGTTGTCTTATTAGAGACAACTAAATAAATAAGTTGTTATTTTAAATATTAATAAACCCTAGTTTATGCATAAAACATGAAAATTACCATATAAATATGCAAGTAAATATAATGCAAAGTAATAATCTTGTTGCCACGATTTCCATTTATTCGGATCTTTTTGCGATTTTTAATGTATTAAGAGGGACACAATATATAGAGATATATTGGTTCATTGAAACAAAAACAAGTAAGTCGTCTTATTAGACACAAATGAAAAAGTATGATGTATTTTAGGTAAAAAACCATTTGACAGTCTAATTAAAACTCTTTGAAAAAAAAGGTATTTTGGATCAACGTAACTCGACCAATACAAAAGTGACCTGTTAGCCGACCCGTTTATATACGACCCCTAATTCATAGATATATAAAGATATAGATACACAAAATATCTAAAGTTTGTGAGCATAAATAAAAAAACATAACCAGTACAATAAAAAAATACTAGAGAGACCAAACAAGAGTTTCAATGGCTGGCGCATTTTTACGTGCTTGAAGGGCAATTCTATGCGCTCTTTTTTGTTTTTTGACAGCATCAATATTCATAAACATTATACAGAAAGTTGGGCACAAAGATTAGGGAACGACATTATTAAAATGAGCTTAATGATCCAAGTAGCTAGAGTAATGTATATGATTAAAATTAATTAATATAAGAACCACCATCGTCATCGTTACAAGAGGATGCACCATTGAATCAACGAGAAGAAGAATCTTTGGCTAAAACTACCGTTAAGTTATCGAAACCCATAGGTAAGTTGATCAATATGAAGAAGTCGGAGAGCAAGATAGCCAAATTTAATGATTTCATCAAAGGGATGATATTAAGTGATTCCTCTCCAAGAAAGTTAATCAATTTCGGTTTATTTTGGCAAGTTTACATTGGTTCTAAATTTCAATTTTTTGTTTTGGAAGGGTAAGAAACATGTTTGCAGCTGAAGGAGGAAAAGAAGAGGATGATGAGTTGTTGATGTATAAAGTGTCTTCGTTGAGAAAAGTTGCGAGCGTCCACCATATTGGATGCGATAAGTTATGTATTTAGCAAGACCATGTCTCCTATCTTCTAAATTAAATAGGTTTTTCAACATTTTTACAAAAGCCTATTTTCTTTGTGTTAAACAGGTTTCTATGTTTTTGCAGGGACTATTGCTTCCGCCGGTTGTAGCATGCATTCCTGAGCCAAAAAAACCTAAGGTACTTTATGTGAAGCTTGCTGGCCATGTTACTTCATTTATAGGCTTCTAAAAAACAAATGACGTTGCAGCCTGTTAGTTAACATACTCTATCTCTATGGTAGGTTTGTATTCTTGTGGTTAGTAACATCTAATTTTTATTATATATAGAAGAGGAAGATGTTAGGTCATCAAAATCACCTATGAAGTTGATAGATATCTAAAATCCCAAAAAAGATCATAAAAAAGATCATGATGTCATGCCGGGTGAAACACAACATTTTTAGCTTATAATACACTTAATGAAGGAAATAATTTAAACATACAATTGCTAATAACCAATGTGTTAAATAGGATGTTCAATTATTACAAAACAAATCAAAAGCGAAAAAGAAAAGAAAAAAAATTACAAAACATAGTAACCTTACCAATGAAGTTAGGTTTTTCCAATCTGGTTCAATCCACGCCTGAGGACCGAGAAAATGTTTTGTTCCATATAAGGAATCAAAGCTTTCTCCAATATGTATGCGATCAAATGAGTGATACTTGCATGTTTTGAGTGAATAAACCACTATATGCCCGTTCTTTAAATGTAATCGTGGAGAATAGATCTTATTTTGCATTTGTGGTGTTTTCCCTTCAATGTAGAGACATATTACACCATATATATATATATATATATATATATATATATATATATATATATATATATATATATATATATATATATATATATATATATATATATATGAGGTTGGTTCTTGTAAAACAAACTTTAAGGTAAAATGAGTAAAAAAAAATTTAAAAAAAAATTTATAACGTTAGATATTTTGGATTATCGTTCATTTTAACCATATATCAAACTTTAAAAAACTAAGTTTTGTTGTACATCAAAAAATGGGTAGTTTTATCGTTAGACATCACATTTGAATATTTACTGCACAAAAACAATGAATTTGATGCACAACCCCTAAACGACATATATTTTGATGCATATCATAACTTGCTTTTTTAAAGTTTGTTATAATTGAATAAATAAACATAATACAAAGTTACACATATTATAAATTAGTTTTTCATATTTTTTATACTTAATTTACTTTAAATATTGGTTTATAAGAACCTCATCTTATATAAATATTGATATATATATATATATATATATATATATATATATATATATATATATCATGTGTTTCCCTAAGGAATCTATTTTTTCCGCTTTTTCGTTAAATCATTTAACTTGAATACCTCAACCGAGTGTCCAAACTCGCCCATCATGACGAGAAAAAGATGTTCGCCACCTTTCACAAGGAAATATTGAATGAAATAATTTAAATGACGTGTTGGGAGTTCAACCACAACAACCTCCCAAGAGAAATTATATATTCTTATTTGTTTGAAAGCAACAGGTTCTCCCTGATTACATAAGGCATAAAGATCTCGACCAAAGAAAGCTGGAAAACAAAAGGCATATGGAGCATCACCACCATAATCCAGATCAAGTCTATGCCAAAATGGCTCTGGATCAACGAAGTTGAGGATATAAGCATGCCCTCCACCATCTGATGTAAATCCAACCACCATACAATTAGGGGAAGTAGGAGGTGCCGAGAAGCATATTTTTTGCATTAAAAGAGACGTTCTTGGAAGCTGGCGAACATCACTTGTGAAGGGGTTGAAGAACATTAGGTATTATGAAATACTATAAAACAACAGCCAACCAAACCTTGAACAGCATATTAATTCCTTATCGTGAATAGATATCGGTAATGTTTTCATGTGGTACTTGTCACCAAAGATTGGAACTGTAAAATTCATGATGCCTTGATTACCTTCTAGCACCGTTAGCCATGGAGAATCGAATGAATATGTCAGTATTTCCCTTAAATTTGTGTTAGTCCTCCATCATATCAAAGGTGCTCCTAAATGACAACGTTTGCATGTAGCACGAAAGTACATGTATTCAATACCAACACATAACTCCATCATCATTTCCAAAACATGAAAGGGAATATTGAGCAGGTGTGATTTATTCGAAATATTTTTAAATTCAACCTCATCATTCGGAATTGATCTTCGCACTATCTCATCGTCCTTGACCTCCTCTGTTGGAGCATAACCGTCATTGTTTATAGTTTGTATTTAGCATAGGAATGTGTCGTGAAGACTAGCATGTTTATAGATCGAGTTGTAAAGCGTTTCGACGCATTTTACCGCTGTTATGCTTGGTGTTGCGTAGTGCAACACAAAAGTGGCGCAACACCACTGTTGCACTGCGCAACAGGGTGTTACGGCTGCGTAACAACGTTTAGGTTAGGTGAGGACTATAAATACCCCACCAACCAGTCATAAATGCATCCGTTGCTAAAGAGAGAAAATGGTGTCGAGCTAGAGAGATAAAGTGGTTGCGTAACAACACTTAGAACGGTTCAAAGTCTTTGTAATAGAACGTATTTGATATTATTCGTATTGTACAACATTACGTAAGCTTAATAATATCAATCATTTTAGTTTACATTATGTGTTTCACCATAGTTAGTCACTTGAAAGAGATTCTGCATCTTTCAACTGTTTGGATCCAAATCAAGGTCCGAGGAAAGCGACAAACAAGTCGTATAAGAGCCTCTATACTTGCTATAGAGGTTTTTAGACCCTTACGGTGATTTCATGGCTTATTTAGGTGTAGATCTAGGATTTGAGTTTTCGTACTTTGACGACTTATTTTGTAGATCTAGGACGTTTCTGTGGTTCTTTGGGGCTAAAATTGAAGATGTAGGTTAGTGTTATCATCTACATCATATCTGGAAGAGATGGTGTCCTAAATCTGAAATTTGATTTCCGACGACTTGTGCAACACACTGTCACGCGATTGTCAGCGCAACAAGCTTGTTACGTAGCGAAACAAGCTTGTTAAGCATCGCAAGTGTAACACCCCGACTAAAGCGGAATACACCTGAGGCATTACAATTGTTCTTAACTCGTGTTCCTCTATTAGGTTATAATAGACACATTTAATGGTTTAAATGAATGCATTAAAGATGAATAAATGTTTTACAGAAAAGTAACCGAAAAACGACAAAAGACTTAAATTATTCATTAATGTCATTAACTAGGTCCAAGCTCTTATGTTTTCTTCAAGCAAACCTATCCATTTCCTGTATCATGTAAAAAGTAAACGTCAATACAAAAGTATTGATGAATAAACAAGTTTAAGACACGAGTATAAAGTATTAAAAAGATTACGTAATAAATAGTATAAAAGTAATACAAATGAATATGTAAAATGTAGTATAAAAGAATGTGTAATAAAAGAATATATAAAGATTGTATATTGTAATAATATGTGTATAATGGCATAACACGCGTTTGTATCAAGTCTGATGTATATCATATGTGATCAAAGTCACATAGGGTCCGGTCGAGGGCCTCGACATTCACAGTAACACGTCGGAATGTCTAATAACGGCCAATAGATCTATCACGTTTCCCGTTTAGTATATACATATAATGAATGATTGATTGTTTGAATGTTTGATTTATCGTGTGTGCATCCCATAATGATTGTGTCACTTGATTCATTCCAATGTTTGCCATAATACAAAAATATAGTATCAAATATGAATATAAGTACATATAAACATAAATGACTTTACGAATGAATATAATAAGAATGACTTTTATGAATGCATACCAATATGAATGAATTACGATGAATATAATACAAAAAGTATACATATAAACATGATTATAAGTGACTATATAAACATGAATATAAGTTTTAATATGAATATAAGTATGAATCTCAATATGAATATAAGTCTGAATATACACATAAAAGTATGAATATAAACATAAATATGAATATGAATCACCATATTACTATAAGTATGAATATAGACATAAATATAAATGTGAACATAAGTATGAATTAAACATAAAAGTATGAATATAAGTATGAATATGAATGTCATGATACAGCCCAAAGATTTATATAATAAAAAGGGCATCGAGTTTACTCACATGATTAAATACGGAGGTAGATACGGATACTAGATTATGAATACGGAATACGTTGAAAGGAACACCAAACTTGCCTTTACAAATCTAGAAATAAGAATAAATATGAATAAGAATATATCATGAATTTAGAGTTTTCTAGATTAGAGTTTGAATAGACAAGATTAATAAGATGATGATGGTAAGATTGAGTAACATAAAAGATAAACATGATTATGATGAAAAACAATAGAATTGGGAACCTTTACAATCGATTATGGGAGGCTTGAAGTTTTGATTATGGAGCTTTGTGTTGGTTTGATTTTTGACAAGAAGACACCCAATTTATAGAGTTTGATATGTGATAAAGAAAGGTCAAAATGTAACTCCCCTAATAATTAACTCCAAATTTAATTATTGTAGGTTACAAAAAGAAATGGTTAAAGAGGTGTTTAAAGCCATAAATAAGAAATGTGTAACTCATTTGACCAAACTTGAAGGCTAAGAACAAGGCTAAGAACAAGGAAAACATACATACATACATAGTTCCTTGCATGCATGTATTAATTAAACTACTTGTCTTTA
>CAJVGC010000508.1:37118126-37143860 GCA_910822075.1 Senecio squalidus | reverse complement strand
AATTGATCAACAAGTCGTCGATTCGAGGTAAAGGATAACGATTCTTGATGGTAAGTTTGTTAAGTTCACGGTAATCGATGCATATCCGAAACGAACCATCTTTCTTCTTTACAAATAAAATAGGAGCACCCCAAGGAGAAGAACTAGGGCGAATAAACCCTTGTCGGTTAGTTCTTGCAATTGGCTTGAAAGCTCTTGCATTTCCGAAGGAGCGAGACGATAAGGAGCTTTGGCAATAGGAGTCGCATTAGGAATGAGATCAATACAGAATTCCACTTGTCGTACAGGAGGTAATCCAGATACGTCTTCGGGAAAGACTTCGGGGAAATCCCGAATGATGGGAATATCTTCAAGTTTGAGCGTTTCTTTTCTTGTATCAATGATGTGAGCTAGAAACGCAGGATAACATGGAAGATCCTTCTTATGCTTACGCAAGTACCTATAAGCTTGCGTACAGGACATGAGTTTAAGTCCCTTTGATTTTGTTTCACCACAAACCGTAAGAATACTACCATCAGCACACGGAATACGAATAGATTTATCAAAGCAAATGATCTCGGCATGATGTCGGGATAACCAATCCATCCCTACGATAACGTCGAAACTACCCAAATTCATAGACACTAAATCTATAGCGAAATCACGATTCCCTAGACTTAAGGTACAATCATTCAAAATAGAACTTAGTTTAAGAACCTTGCCGTTGGCTACTTCGACACTAAGGGGATCATGCAACTTATTTCTTTTCAAAGCAAGCAAAGGTTCAAAGATTAGACTTTAACGAGTAACGATAATTGACTGGGTGTAAGCTTAACAATGACCAACGAATGATTTAACGAATGATTAACAGGTAATTAACGAATGAGTAATGAATAATTAACGGATGATTAACGAATGATTAACGAATGATTAACGAATGATCAACGAATGATTATTGATTCACGTATGATTAAGTATCCGTATCACTCACGTATAATGTTTAAAGAAATCATAAAATAATGAATATATAAATACGTATAAATACGAATAAAATTGATTTTTGAGGGTTACGGTTAAATCCGTAGAAATTCTCGACATATCAAGAATACCAACTCCAAAGAATCATATCGTGACCTAGGAGAGGATGACTCTCGTTCAAATTTCCCAGTTTGGTATACGTAATTGTAACGAGATACCGCTCTAGACAGAAATTGAACTACCGATCTTCCAAACCTTACAGCCTTATAACATGAACTTTTAGAATTTTAATTCAAGACGAGAAGGGTAAAACATTTCATTATTAAAGATTTGGTTTAAGTGTCGCGCTTTGGCCTAGGAGAGGAGTGTTCGTCGAGAGTTTACGAACCAGTATCGTTAACGCTCTCTCGATTAGTCACATCCAAACCTTACAGTTACTACGCAAACAAGTACTAAATCTTCAATAAGGTTTAGAAATATATACATATATAGTATTTATAATTTTTGAAAACGACGAATGAAGAATCTCTCAAAAGAATTTAGTAAGAGGAACACAAAAATTAGTTAAAAACAATTTTTTTTTTTATGATGCATGAACACGCGAGGACGTGTGTGGGGTAGCTTATAGACTAGGTCGTTTTCTAACCACCTAATTCCCTATAAACACGAGCTCTGATACCAACTGTAACACCCCGGCTAAAGCGGAATACACCTGAGGCATTACAATTGTTCTTAACTCGTGTTCCTCTATTAGGTTATAATAGACACATTTAATGGTTTAAATGAATGCATTAAAGATGAATAAATGTTTTACAGAAAAGTAACCGAAAAACGACAAAAGACTTAAATTATTCATTAATGTCATTAACTAGGTCCAAGCTCTTATGTTTTCTTCAAGCAAACCTATCCATTTCCTGTATCATGTAAAAAGTAAACGTCAATATACAAAAGTATTGGTGAATAAACAATTTTAAGACACGAGTATAAAGTATTAAAAAGATTACGTAATAAATAGTATAAAAGTAATACAAATGAATATGTAAAATGTAGTATAAAAGAATGTGTAATAAAAGAATATATAAAGATTGTATATTGTAAGCAAGTATAATATGTGTATAATGGCATAACACGCGTTTGTATCAAGTCTGATGTATATCATATGTGATCAAAGTCACATAGGGTCCGGTCGAGGGCCTCGACATTCACAGTAACACGTCGGAATGTCTAATAACGGCCAATAGATCTATCACGTTTCCCGTTTAGTATATACATATAATGAATGATTGATTGTTTGAATGTTTGATTTATCGTGTGTGCATCCCATAATGATTGTGTCACTTGATTCATTCCAATGTTTGCCATAATACAAAAATATAGTATCAAATATGAATATAAGTACATATAAACATAAATGACTTTACGAATGAATAGAATAAGAATGACTTTTATGAATGCATACCAATATGAATGAATTACGATGAATATAATACAAAAAGTATACATATAAACATGATTATAAGTGACTATATAAACATGAATATAAGTTTTAATATGAATATAAGTATGAATCTCAATATGAATATAAGTCTGAATATACACATAAATATAAGTATGAATATAAACATAAATATGAATATGAATCACCATATTACTATAAGTATGAATATAGACATAAAATATAAATGTGAACATAAGTATGAATTAAACATAAAAGTATGAATATAAGTATGAATATGAATGTCATGATACAGCCCAAAGATTTATATAATAAAAAGGGCATCGAGTTTACTCACATGATTAAATACGGAGGTAGATACGGATACTAGATTATGAATACGGAATACGTTGAAAGGAACACCAAACTTGCCTTTACAAATCTAGAAATAAGAATAAATATGAATAAGAATATATCATGAATTTAGAGTTTTCTAGATTAGAGTTTGAATAGACAAGATTAATAAGATGATGATGGTAAGCTTGAGTAACATAAAAGATAAACATGATTATGATGAAAAACAATAGAATTGGGAACCTTTACAATCGATTATGGGAGGCTTGAAGTTTTGATTATGGAGCTTTGTGTTGGTTTGATTTTTGACAAGAAGACACCAATTTATAGAGTTTGATATGTGATAAAGAAAGGTCAAAATGTAACTCCCCTAATAATTAACTCCAAATTTAATTATTGTAGGTTACAAAAAGAAATGGTTAAAGAGGTGTTTAAAGCCATAAATAAGAAATGTGTAACTCATTTGACCAAACTTGAAGGCTAAGAACAAGGCTAAGAACAAGGAAACATACATACATACATAGTTCCTTGCATGCATGTATTAATTAAACTACTTGTCTTTAACACATTACTAGAATTACTTGCATTTATATAAGTCCATGTGTATTAAACACATTTTAGTGTACATTAATGTACACATGCAAGATAACACATTAATAATGTTACAAGGTTTAAATAGAATTAAGATAACCCAAATATACATAACTCAAATCGAACTTTTATAAATCGTCAAATGTATACAATTACAAAGTCCGAATTAAAGTTACAAGTCAAGTATCGGGTCGGATTCGGGCACGGTGTTACAGCAAGAAGCTGTTACACTGCGCAACAGTTGTCACGCAACTCATTTCCTTGTCACGCAACTGATACCTAGGCAACAACGTGTTACGTATCGCAACAGTGCTACCAATGCAACAACGTGTGCAACACTCGTCTGAGTTGTGCAACTCCTGTGCAACGCCAGTTCTGATCGATTTTCCTACCATTACGCTGCCCGATTTTCGTTAGGATTGTTAGGTAGTTATTAATTTGTGAATTTCGGGTCTTTTAGTTGGTATTCTCTTCATTTCGGGTATTTGGGATTGTCATTGAAGGTTCGAGTATTCGAGTTTGTGTTGAATATTCGGGTGTTTGTGATAGTGTTTGTTTGATTGTTCGGGTATTCGGTTGTTCGTGTGTTGACTGTTCGGGTATTCGTTCGAGTGAAGATCTGTGTATTCGGGTTTTTGATTGGTTGATTGTTCGGGTATTCAGGTTTTCTCGGTGTTTAAAGTTAGTTTAGTGATTGATATGGCTCTTATTACGAACACAGCTTCGTACGATATGGAGATCAACTGGAATCCTCTACTTCCGCCTAAGTACGATCCTAATCGTACTCTTGAAGATTGGGTATCAAGTTTCAAAACGTACGTAGCATATTCCGACTCAGGAACGTGGATACCTATTCTCACAAAGTTTGTTGCTCCTATGGATGTAAATGCAATAACTGGAGTGCGAACACCGAGGGCGATGGAAGCATATACTGATGCTGAGAGATCAGCCTATCTTAAAGATCATAAGGCACTAGGATCAATTCAACTTTGCAAAACAAATGAGATGAAATCGGTTTTTAGACAACATGAAACACCCTACGATCTTTGGAATGCAATCATGAAGAGATATGGCGGAACTAATGCTAGGAAGTTGGTCGGAGCAGATTTATTAAAGACACAATTTGACAACTTTACTTGTGGGGCGAATGAAAGTCTTGATATGTTAATTTCTAGATTCTATAGATTAACGAATGATTTGTATGACCTTAAAGTTACTTATGAAAATATTGATGTAAACACCCGTTTTATGAATAGTTTGCATGCACACTGGGAGATGCGTGTTTTGCTCCTGAATGATAAAGTTGAACTCATATATTGGGATTTAGAGGAGTTAATCGAAAAACTAAAAATAGCGAATCTTGAGATGCAACAAAAGGCCTTCGGTAGTGGCTATCAAACTCGAGACATGACTCAGCATGACAATTCGGGAGTTGCTTTCCTTTCGGATGTCATGTTTCAGCAAATGCAACCACTGTCGCTACCGGGATTGTCCATTTCTAGTTTTTCAAGTCAATATGCTTCCGCACCGAGCTTTCAAGTAAACCAAAATGCTCCAATTTCCACCTTGACCGGTTGTCCAACCTGTGTAAGTTGTCAGTTAAAAGGCAAGGAAACTCAAGCCTCTCCTTCACTCTTGAAGTCTCAAGCCTCTTCTTTTCTAGCTTCCGATTCCTTGCAAGGTGAACATGAAAGACTTCAATCGTGCTTTCTTACAGCATGCGATGATTTGATCGGAGGTCGAATTTCAAATTTCGACATTGTTGAAGAATTTTAATATCAAGATGATTTGGAGGAGATGGATCTTCGATGGAATATGGCAATGTTGACTCGAAGAATCAAGAATTATCTCAATCGCACTGGGAAAAAGCATATCAGTGGAGATAGCTGACTGGAATGGGATTTGACAAATCCACAGTCAAATGCCACAAATGTAATAAACTTTGGGCATTTTGCTCGAGAGTGTGGTCAACATTCTCGTGAAGATCGTAGGACTTTCCAAGGTCAAAGGAACAATCAGCAAGTCCAAGGTTCTTCAGCTTCTTCTCAAGTCGAGCTTATCAACAAGGAAGTAACTACCAACGACCGGAGAATAGGAACCTTAGAATTCAGGACGTACACCATAGTGCATTGGGTTCTTATTTATGTCTCCACCACCATTTAGCTAACATCACAAGGTTACTTGAAGGTAAACTACCAACTTCGATCCCTCCATGATTAAGAGGTAGGAGTACCTTTTTCCAAGCAATCCAAGCAATTTTTCTCTCCTCTGCATTCCTTCCCCAAAAGAAATTACTTCTTAAACTCTCAAGCTTATGAATCACCTTTTTTTGGAGCTTTAAAGAGAGAGAAGTAGTAGTTCCCGAGACCACCAAGAACCGGCTTAATAAGAATGAGTCTCCCCCCAAACGATAGGATATTGGACTTCCAAGACGATAATCTTTTTTTGAATTTACTCATATGATGGGCTCCCAATTATCATTGTTACGCATGATGTTACCAATCGGGAAGACCAAGGTATATGGCCGGAAACGTAGAAGATTTACATCCAATAATAGAACAAAGATCACTAACCTCAAATTGTGAAACGCTAATGCCAAACGGTATACTTTTTAAAAAATTCACTTTTAAACCGGAAACCATGTAGAAGCTTGTGAGTATTCTAGAGAGGTTTCTAGCATTATCAATACTCCACTCTCCTAAAATGAGGACATCGTCGACATATTGAAGGTGAGAGATCGGATTTTTA
The DNA here is from genome assembly GCA_910822075.1 of Senecio squalidus. Classification (NCBI taxonomy): domain Eukaryota; kingdom Viridiplantae; phylum Streptophyta; class Magnoliopsida; order Asterales; family Asteraceae; genus Senecio; species Senecio squalidus. The sequence goes on along the minus strand of CAJVGC010000508.1, from coordinate 37,137,775 downwards.
TCTTTCCCAATTTTGATACCACGAAAAAATCTTTATTTTTAGCTTCTTACATGGTAACATTGAAAACTTCAATTGCCAAGATAAAAAGAAACGGAGAGAGTGGATCCCCTTTCCTTAGACCTTTTTGAATTGGAGAATTCAATCATTGGTGAGCCATTAACAAAAACAGAGCAATGCACGTTTTCAAGACAACCTTTATTCCACTTCCTCCACGTAGGAGAGAACTCCATTTGGCCCATTACCCCGTCCAAGAAAAGCCAATTAATAGAGTCAAATCCCTTTTCAAAGTCGATCAAAAAAATATGGCTCTTTTTTTCTTTTTCTTTCTCCACGAGATGACTTCGTCTATAATAAGAAGACCCGTCTATAATTTGGCGATTTTTTATGTAAGCCGTTTGCATTTCCCCAACTACCGCGTCTATTACCTTAGAAATATGGATAGCAGGAACCTTACAAATAATCTTATGTTATCATCTGATTAGACTAATGGGGTGATAATCACTTACTTTAAGCGGGTCTTTGACTTTTGGGATAAGGATAATAAAGGACGAGTTACACCCCTTAGGGATAAAATCCGGGTTTGTATATTGTTTATCCTAACCATGATTTTTTTTATTTTCTTGAGTGATAGAAATTCCTAGTGGAATTTAGTCATAATTTTAATTCATAATCATATCTTAGGAAATTTTGTATCATGACTATCATCAAGTTGAATATTACAATGATTTAGTTTTAATTTAAATGGACGACAACACATTCAGTAATGCTATGATAGGAGTACAAAAAAAGACAAGCCAAAACAAAATAGTTATTTTAGTTTTAATCGGATTGACTCAAAAACAATTTCTTGTCCATTTCCTTTTATTAATAAGTTGATTAACGGGTTAAACGCTATTACATAGAGATCTAATTTGTTATTATCATCTGGTTTTTCAACTTAGTGTTTTAGTACGTAATTTGTTATAATCTAACTCTGCATATTTATTTTGAGGTTTTGTTACTATTTAGATAAAGTTGTCTCAAAATGACAGTCACATACAAAGACATTTTAGTTATGTTATCATCTTTCAAATTCAATATCTCTCAACTTTAATCTTGTTTCTTAATCTATATATATATATATATATATATATATATATATATATTCTTTTAAACCAGATTACTAAAATTCAAAAGCAAAGCTAGTTTATGTAAAATAGTGTCACTTGACCCGAATTGATTTGGGTTTATAAAATACATTATTTATATATTTTTTATTTTAATACAACTTTAATTTCATTTTAAGCTATAACCCATTACTTCTAAATCCACATATTTAAGATTTCTATAATTAATAATTAAATAGTTAATAAACTGAAGTATTCCAGATAGTTAACAAAACCCTTTTTGAAAGATTTCTTTATTTTGGCACTTTTAGTCAACTGTAAATATATTGTACTTTGTTATCAAGTCGGTTACCTAAAATAGTTATAGAACTTGCTCCACAAGTTTCGATGACCGACCCTATATATAAACTAAAAGCTATCAGTAACTCTTTATCTCAATACTTACTCTTTATTTCGATAGTCGATCTAATGGCACAAGTTATCCTCCCAAACGATATCGTGGAGCAAATTCTCGTGAAACAAGACGTTAAAGATCTCATCTCGTACAAGCCCGTATGTAAATCATGGCATTCTTTAATCTCAAAATCTCGTTTCGTTAAATCTCATCTTCATAATAGTAAAAACAAAGAACGGAGAATCGATAGGACTGCTTGGATGTTTTATGACGTTTCCAATCTATATGAAGTTCATGATTTTACTTACGTGGTTGGTTCTTCGAATGGTTTAGTTTGTATCTCGGATAATAATAGGGAGTTTTTCGTTTTTAATCCGTCAACTAGAGAGGTGAAAAAAGTAACAAATCCTGATTTTTGTGAGGTGAAAAGGGAGTTATATTATATGGATGACGAGCCGGAGATATTATGTATGGGTTTTGGATATGATTCGTCTATTGATGATTATAAGGTTGTATTAGGGTTTGCTGCTTATAATCGTAACACACGTTTTCTGGTGTTAAATTTGAAATCTAATGTATGGAGAGTTATCGAAGAAATTGATTATTCGTTTTTTGAAAGAAAAAATGCAGTTGGTACTTTATGTAATGGCAAGCTTTACTGGTTTATGATGGATGAATATGATAAGGAAGTGAGACTTATCGAGTTTGATTTATCTAAAGAGGAATTCTCAGAAATCTCGCAACCTGATTCAGCGGGATATAAGTTTACTAAGCATTTGAGATTGGGGATTATTAACGACTGTTTATGCATATTTCAATCTTCGGGGCCAAAGTTTGAAAAATGGGTGTTGAAAAACAACGATGTAGGAGAGTACTGGAAACAACTGGATGATGATTTTTCAAGCTACTTGCAAACAGACTGGACATACAGTTACAATCGATACAGGAGTTCTATTAAGGATCCAAATATATGGATGTCGACGACTTGGGAAGATACCGGTGTACGGAATAATTTTAATGTATGGTTTTTGACAAATTCTGAAGATATCGGTGCCCCTATATATGTGGAAAGCCTTGTATCTCCGCATGGTAATGGAAGAAAGAAGAGAAAAAGACAGGACAGCAACGAGAGTCGGAAGGTAGCAAGGTTGTAGTTATGATTATGATGCAAGTGTTAATCTGTATAATACATTATTTTTTGATTATTACTTTTCAATGTTGAAATTTATCTTTCTATTTCGTTTAGTAAATTACTTTAGATTGTTGAATGAAATAAGAAATATAATATATCAGTAATTGTTATAACATCATATTATCTGGGACAAATTTTAAGATCATCATTCATCAGCAAACATAAATGACCCGTATTATCAAATTTAATAGAAAACTTCAAAACAATTTGAATAAAAAATAACCTTTTGCCATATATCGTAATGAAGAATATCACTTTATCGTTTTAAGCAGATCCCATGTTTTTGATATATTAACAAAATTTGATATTTCTGTCGATTTTTTTTCATGATTGTTGTTGTTTAGGATTTTATGCAAGATTTAAGTGTTTGTTACTTGTTTTGGTTGTTAATTTGATTCACACCAGTTTTCCGTGGATTGAAGTCATTGAACAATTTGGTTATGGAAATCGAAAAATGATCGAAATTGTATGTTGGATCATTAGGGTTGGCCGATTTAGTCAAAGGAATACAATCCTACAAGTCCAATACAAACTTGATGTTAAAATTAAACGGATTATACATGTTTTTGGAGGAAAAGAGAATTTTCTTATACTTTAAGAATGTCATAATAAAAAAAAAAAACATCTAATGATTTATGTTAGGGACAATTTGGACCCATTTACTCTTGAATCAATTGTGAATATCCATTTATTGGGCTCAGTAACGAAGCCCATGTACCTTGTTTTTTCTTCTACCTACACAAGTTCTATCAGTTCTTGACTACGATAGATGGGTCTTGACCAGGCCAACTCATGCTTTACCATACTGTTCACCATATACAACCTCTCAATAACACTAGCCTCTTTTTTTATTCTAGCAGAAACAACCGTGAAAAATCTTCTTTAATAGTGGTTTGGCCAACCCAATTCTCCTTCCAAAAACTAGTATTTTGACAGCTACAAACTCGCTTTTTTAAAACGGGAAGGGAGATCATTATTTATATTTTTTAAGCTCGAACTTTAAGGTATCAATTTGTTTCCAAAAACCCGAAACTTAGGGTATAACATTTACCGAATTAAAGCCACCTTGTTTCCCATGAATAGAATTAATAATTCCACACCATAGTGCATTGGGTTCTTCTTTTATGTCTCCACCACCATTTAGCTATCATCACAAGGTTACTTGAAAGTAGACTACCAACTCCGATCCCTCCATGATTAAGAGGTAGGAGTACCTTTTTCCAAGCAATCCAAGCAATTTTTCTCTCCTCTACATTCCCTCCCCAAAAGAAATTACTTCTTAAGCTCTCAAGCTTATGAATCACCATTTTGGAGCTTTAAAGAGGGAGAAGTAGTAGTTCCCGAGACCACCAAGAACCGGCTTAATAAGAATGAGTCTCCCCCTAAACAAGAGGGTATTGGACTTCCAAGACGATAATCTTTTTTGAATTTACTCATATGATGGGCTCCCAATTATCATAATTAAGCATGATGTTACCAATTTGGAAGACCAAGGTATGTGGTCGGAAACGTAGAAGATCTACATCCAAGAATATAACAAACATTACTAACCTCCAATTGTGTAACGCCAATGCCAAAAGTATACTTTTTAAAAAATTCACTTTTAAACCGGAAGCCATGTAGAAGCATGTTAGTATTTTAGAGAGGTTTCTAGCATTATCAATACTCGACATATTGAAGGTGAGAGATCGGATTTTTATCTTTCCCAATTTTGATACCACGGAAAAAAAATTATTTTTAGGGTATTACATGGTAACATTGAAAACTTCAATTGCCAAGATAAAAAGAAACGTAGATAGTGGATCCCCTTTCCTTAGACCTTTTTGAATTAGAGAATTCAATCGTTGGTGAGCTATTAACAAAAACCAAGCCATGAACGTTTTCAAGACAACCTTTAATCTACTTCCTCCATGTAGGAGAGAACCCCATTTGACCCATTACCCCGTCCAAAAAAAGCCAATTAATAGAGTCAAATTCCTTTTCAAAGTCGATCCTAAAAAGCATGGCTCTATTTTTCTTTTTTTTTCCCACGAGATGACTTCGTCTACAATAAGAAGACCCGTCTATAATTTGGCGATTTTTTATGTAAGCCGTTTGCATTTCCCCAACTATCGCGTCTCACTATACCAAAAAACGGCTTTCGGGACAAAACTTTTTCGGGACTACGAAAATCCGTCCCGAAAAGTCCACTAGACGACAAAAATTGAGTTTTTTTTCCCAAAAGTTTGACCAAAACTTATAGGGACAACACCATTATTTATCGGGACAACACCATTATTTATCGGGACAACATGTTGTCCCGAAAACTTCACTACATAACAAAACTGGAGTCTCATGTTTTTTTTAGTTTGACTACTATTTCTAGGGACTACACGTCGTCCCTAAAAAATCTTGACGAAAAAGAGTTGGAGGGAAAAATTCCCGCTTAAACTTTACGGGACAACGCGTCTGTCCCGATAAATGTAGATGCTGGACAAAACTTCTAGCGACTACGCAGCCGTCTCGAAAAGAAGTATTACGGGACAAACATTAAAAAAATCTAATTCGACAAAGCTTTAGGGACTACATATGTTGTCCCGAAAACTTCACTACATGACAAAACAGAAGTGTCATGTTTTGTTTGATTTTGGCTACTATTTATCGGGACTACAAGTAGTCCCGAAAAAAAATTGACGAAAAAAAGTTGGTGGGAAAAATTGGCGCTCAATCTTTACGAGACGACAACGTTGCCCCGATAAATGTGTTTGGTCAAAAAATTTGACGGGACTACGTGTTTGTCCAGATAAATAACTCTTAAGGGACAACCATTAAACAATTGTAATTCGACAAAGCTTTAGGGACTACATTAGTTGTCCCAAAAAATGTCACCAAAGTGAAAAAAATGAGGGAAAAGGTGGCGCCTAAACTGAACTTTTAGGGGACTACAGATGTCGTCCCGAAAAGTCTTATGACAAAAAAATGACTTGTCTGAATACTTTAGGGGACGACATGTAGTCCCTAAACACCCTAAAGAGTAGTCCCGGAATTATTAAAATGTTATTTAAAATATATTTAAATTAAAAATATATAATATCTAAATATCAATTAATTGATTTTATTTAAAATATTATTACTTGATATCAAAATATTTATATATATTATATTATTAAAAGTAATTATTAAAATGTTATTTAAAATATATTTAAATTAAAAATATATAATATATAAAAGTAATTATTAAAATGTTATTTAAAATATATTTAAATTAAAAATATATAATATATGAATATCAATTAATTGATTTTATTTAAAATATTATTACTTGATATCAATATATATATATATATATATATATATATATATATATATATATATATATATATATATATATATATATATATATATATATATATATATATATATATATATATATATATATATATATATATTATATTAATAAAAGTAATTATGCTAAAATGTTATTTAAAATATATTTAAATTACCAATATATAATATAAATATCAATTAATTGATTTTATTTAAGATATTATTTGTATATATTGTATCATATAATAGTATTCAATATATAATAATTGTAAATTAATTTTATAGTTAGTCGTAGGAACCTAACTAAACCCTTAACTCGTAACTACTTACGATAAACGTGAAAAATACTTAAAACAAACCTATATCTGAAAGGTATCGAAAATGTTTACGTGTCGTATTTCAATTAACAAATACCTTAAACCCTAAACCCCTACAGTTAGACCTTAAACAACGATAAACCATAAACACTAAACATGAAATCTGAAGCTTTTAACAACGATAACCCTCATAAACCCTTAAACCCTAAACTATAATCCTAAACCCTAACCCCCAAGACAAACATGACATCTAAATTTATTCATCTGCGTGCGTTTTTTGATCAATTAACAATGAATTGATTGGTCACCATTAATCATTGACTATACGAGCTAGTACGTGTCACGTGTGTAGCTAGCTGTCGACCCTTTTCATACATATTGATCGACTCGTTTATAGATGTGCATTAAATAAACATTTTGTTATTCAAATGTAAATAATCATTAATTTGTAATTGATTAAATAAAAGTTATAAGTTTATTATGAAGTTTAATATTTAAGAACGAAAAGACCAATTAATTTCTAAACATAGACGATTTATGCACCTTTTTAACTTTTTAACCGTATTACTTATGCAACGTTTATTATGAAGTTTATTATGGAGTGTAATATTTTATAAATAATAATTACTTGAAGTAATTCACCGTCTCTTTCTGTTAACTCTTGCAAATACTCAATTGACTTATCCTTATTGATAACCCAACCGATGTCAGCATCCTTTGCCCTGGAGAAATACAAACTGAGAATATCAGACCAATTATGAGATTGGGCCGAATCTCTCAACTCAACAATCCTTCTCAAGGAAAATTTGATGGAGTAATCGTGCATTTTAGTAGTCTAGGGTGGAAATACTAGTTTTAGACAATTTTTTAGGTTATTGTAATTTTCTTTTGTATTATCTATCATCAATATTAAAAAAAACACTTCATATGCTTTATATATATAGTATAGATATAAATATAGATAATAATTTGTTTCATCATTTGTTAAATGTATAAAATGTTTGAATAATAACTTCAAGCAACATAATTAATGTTATTATATACATACAACTTTTTTATATCATTAATTTTGTATATTTTTTCGTGTTATCACGGGCAATTAATTAAAAATTATTATTATTAATTATGGATTATCTCTAGATAATTAATTAAAAATTATTATTATTAATAATATTTAGACACTTTGATTAAGATATTTAATTTTAAATAAGATAATCTCAAATTTTTATTTAAATCATTGTATTATTGTAATTTTTTTTTTGTGTTATCTAGCAATCCATTACTTCCCCTTACAAATAATATCATTCATTGATTAAAACTTGATTTAAGGGTCTAATATAAGTCTAAATATTCACCATCTCCAATACTTAGATTCCATTCTCCCCTTCTAACTTCACAAATCACAAATCACAAATCATTATCTCCATTTCTTCTCAATCAAAACCACCACCACCACCACATCTCTTTAGCTGCCACCACCAAATAATGCCGCCTGCCGCCGCCCGCTGCCCCCTCAAGCAACCACCGCCTGCTTCCGCCGCCCGCTGCCCTCTCAAGCCACCACCACCTGCTGCCACCACACGCCACCACCACCTGCTGCCTCCACACTCGCTGCCCCCTCCAGCCACCACCTGCTGCCACCGTGACCCACCCGCTGCCCCCTCCACCCACCACCGCCACTTGCTGCTGCCACCATGGCTTTTAGTTTAATTTAATTTAGTTTTGATTTAGAAATTTGTAATATATGATAACTTGTTATTTGTATTAGGTTTTATTGATGATTGAAGATTTATGGTTTGTATTAAGTTTTGATTGATGATTGAAGATTTATTGTTATTTATATTAAGTTTTATATATTTTGATTGATTTTTATATTTGTATTTATATAATTATAATTATGTATTGGTATATTGAAATCAAAAATAAATGTTTTTAATTATATAGATAATTAAATATATTAATTAAAATGAAATTATATTTATTTAATATATTTTATAATGATTTATCAAATATATTATTTAAATAAAATAATTAATAATTAAATAAATGAAATATAGTAACATAATTCTTTAAATAAATAATAAATAAATAATTAAATACATGGGGTTGAAAAAGTCAAAATTGTTGGGACTACATGTAGTCCCGAAAACCCTGTCCTTAGAGGTTTCGAAAAAATCTTTTGAGACAGATTGTAGTCCCGAAAGACATTTCAATCGACGTTTTTGAACAGTTTCAAGGGACATAACGTAGTCCCGAAAGATATTGTCCCAACAAAAAACGTCGACGTGGCCGGTCAACGCGTCGTCCCTAAAAATCAAAAACGTTGTCCCGATAACTTATAGGGACGGAGCAGTGGGGACTACGCTTTTCGGGACTACATGTCGTCCCGGTAGGTTTTTCGGGACTACAAACGGGGTTTTTCGGGACTACATCCGTAGTCCCTAAAGCCGTTTTTTGGTGTAGTGCCTATTACCTTAAAAATCTGGATAGCAGAAACCTTAGCAATAACTTATATTAACATCTGATTAGATTAATGGGGTGATAATCACTTACTTTAAGCGGGGCTTTGACTTTTGGGATAAGGGTAATAAAGGACGAGTCACACCCCTTAGGGATAAAATCCGGGTTTGTATATTGTTTATCCTAACCATGATTTTAATTTTCTTGAGTGATAGAAATTACTAGTGGAATTTAGTCATAATTTAAATTCATAATGATATCTCGGAAAGTTTTGTATCATGAGTATCATCAAGGTGAATATTACAATGGTTTAGTTTTGATTTGAACGGACGACAACACATACAATAACGCTATGATAGGAGTAGAAAAAAAGACATGCCAAAACAAAATAGTTTATTTTAGTTTTGATCGGAGTGACTCAAAAACAATTTCTTGTCCATTTTCTTTTATTAATAAGTTGATTAACGTGTTAAGCGCTATTACATAAAGATCTAATTTGTTATTGTCCATCTAGTGTTCCCGACTTAGTGTTTTCGTACATAATTCGTTATAATTGAACTCTGCATATTCATTTTGAGGTTTTGTTACTATTTAGATAAACTTATCTCAAAATGATAGTCACATACAAAGACATTTTAGTTATGCTATCATCTTTTAACTTCAATATTTCTTGACTTTAATCTTGTTTTTTAACCTATATATATTTTTTCAAACCATATTACTAAAATACAAAAACAAAGCTAGTTTATGTAAAATAGTGTCGCTTGACCCGAATTGATTTGGGTTTATAAAATACATTATTTATATATTTTTGATTTTAATGCAACTTTAATTTCATTTTAAGCTATTGTACTTTGTTATCAAGTCGGTTACCTAAAATAGTTATAGAACTTGCTCCACAAGTTTCGATGACCGACCCTATATATAAACTAAAAACCCTCAGTAACTCTTTATCTCAATACTTACTCTTTATTTCGATTCGATAGTTACGAAGGGAAAGAAAATAGTCGATCTAATGGCACAAGTTATCCTCCCAAACGATATCGTGGAGCAAATTCTCGTGAAACAAGACGTTAAAGATCTCATCTCTTACAAACCCGTATGTAAATCATGGTATTCTATAATCTCAAAATCTCGTTTCGTTAAATCTCATCTTCATAATAGTAAAAACAAAGAACGGAGAATCGATAGGACTGCTTGGATATTTTATGACGTTTCCAATCTATATGAAGTTCATGATTTTACTTACGTGGTTGGTTCTTCGAATGGTTTAGTTTGTATCTCGGATTATAATAGGGAGTTTTTCGTTTTTAATCCGTCAACTAGAGAGGTGAAAAAAGTAACAAATCCTGATTTTTGTGAGGTGAAAATGGAGTTATATTGTATGGATGACGAGCCGGAGATATTATGTATGGGTTTTGGATATGATTCGTCTATTGATGATTATAAGGTTGTATTAGGGTTTGCTGCTTATAATTGTAACACACGTTTTCTGGTGTTAAATTTGAAATCTAATGTATGGAGAGTTAGCGAAGAAATTGATTATTCGTTTTTTGAAAGAAAAAATGCAGTTGGTACTTTATGTAATGGCAAGCTTTACTGGTTTATGATGGATGAATATGATAAGGAAGTGAAACTTATCGAGTTTGATTTATCTAAAGAGGAATTCTCAGAAATCTCGCAACCTGATTCAGCGGGATATAAGTTTACTAAGCATTTGAGATTGGGGATTATTAACGACTGTTTATGCATATTTCAATCTTCGGGGCCTAAGTTTGAAAAATGGGTGTTGAAAAACAACGATGTAGGAGAGTACTGGAAACAACTGGATGATGATTTTTCAAGCTACTTGCTAACAGACTGGACATACAGTTACAATCGATACAGGTCTTCTATTAAGGATCCAAATATATGGATGTCGACGAGTTGGGAAGATACTAGTGTACGGAATAATTTTAATGTATGGTTTTTGACAAATTCCGAAGTGTTAATATAAAAGATCCCTAAACTCCTTAGTCCGACCCGAATCACACTAGTCTGACTTGAAGTCCGTTTCTCTCGAATTAACCTCTATGTTCTTGAATCCGAATCTCCTGCACTAAGAGAAAACACCAGGTTGAGCGGGGTTGGACCCCTGATTCAACTCGGGCGTGAGAGTAAGTACTTTGGTTCGGACAAAAACGTATCAATATATGGTTCAAGTAAAAAAGCCGTCCTCACCTTTACTGTTTACCTGGGTATATATAGGAGATATTTCGGGTAATAGAGGGCTCCATGGCCCTTACTCTCTTTACGCATCGGTTAAGAGAGTGCTCCTTCGTCAGAGTATCTTTTCTTGCCTTCTTTGTCGTATCTGTTTTGTCTTCACCTCCCTTTGTCGTTTCTGTCCGAATTAGGAGACTCCGGTTACCTGGTTCGGTTTCAGACCCGAACCAGGTAATCGGACCCTACGCCGACAACTCCCTCAAGTCTAGCATTATATTCCGAAGAAGTCGGTACAATGCTGGACTTAAAAGTGTTGTCCCTCTTGATTTATTCTTGCTGCTGCTTCGGCGACTTCACACACTTTCCTTCGACTCGCCACTTCTTTCGATTCCACGTGTCCACCTTATATGGCTTGAACGTTTCCAGATGTCATCACACCATTACACGTGGCTTACCCGGGTGGCGTGAACGATGCCAGCTATGTTCTACCTGTCCACGTGTCCTCCACGCGTCACACGTCTTTCAAAGTCACGCGCGCCCCTTGAGGTGCCCGCCACTTGCCTATAAATAGGGGTGCTCCTCCTTCATTTATTTCTCATCTTCTCTCCGAACCTCTGCCCTTTTTCCTCTAAGATAACCCCTACTTCAGTGTCCTCTTCTTACTTCGATATTATGGCAAAAGATTCGAAAGAAAATCTTAAGGAAATGTATAATACGATGCCCTCCGGAGATCTCTGGACGTTTTGCAAGACTTATCACATTGATGCTTCCTACGGCGTTACTGTTCCCGGACCAACTGACACTATCAGGGATGCTCCTCCGGGTAAAATCGGTGTATACTGTGCTTGGTTTGAATACTCGAACTTAAGGCTACCCTTCTCCGTTTCTTTCTTGATGTGATTGAATATTTCAAAGGCCATATTTCCCAGATGAATCCTTTGGGAGCGAACAAGATTACCAACTTTGAGATCCACTGTCGCGCTTTCGACAAAGCTCCCGATCTACTGACTTTCCGTCATTTTTACAAGGTGGGGTTGAACGGGGATTGGCTTACAGTTGATAAGAGAAGAGGCGCCCCAGCGTGTATCGACTGGTCCCTCTCGTCTTTGAAGAATTGGAAGAATCGTTTCTTCTTTGTTAATGCTTCGGTGGCCCCAATCCGGATGCGATGGTGCGTCAAGGGCGACACTCTTACTGATCCGGAGCCTGATACTAACGATCTGGATCCTGATCTCGTTATGGATCTACAAACTAACCCGATTAGAGCTCGCTCTTATCCGGAGAGGGTGTTGGTTTTAACCGGACTAAGCCAGAATTGGAGTCGTCCTTTGGCTCGCCCCTGTTTGAAACTCGCTGATGAAGGTACTTTCTTGCTTTCTTTCCTTATCCATGTATGTGTATATCCTTTTTATGACGGACTAACCCCTCTTGTTTTGTGTTGCAGAATTGCCCCTCCTCTCCTTTTTGAAAATGAGGCATTGGGACGAGGTGGTTTTTAGTTCGGCTCCTCTTGCCGAAGGTGCTCCTGGATTCTTGACCACGACTCTGGATCGTGTTACACTTCCGGACGAGAATATCCCTACACCTTACACCGATGCTGAAGTGAATGTTGTTGTGAAAAGGAAGCGAAAAACCAAGAAATCCAAGAAGGTTGTGAACCCCCCCCCCCCTAAGAAATCCAAGGCAGTCATTAAAGCTCCTCCTACTTCCCAAGCTTCGAAGACCAAGGAACATCCTGCTTCTATCTCAGTTCCCTCTTCATCCGCTAAAGAGCGTAGTCCTGACACTGAAGAACTTTTTGCCGCTTCTGACGAAGATGGTTCGGAGGAGTATGGATTAGCAACTGAGTCCGATGAATCCTCTTCTTCGTCCGACACTGCTGAATCTGAGGAGCCTTCCTATTTTGAAGAACGTCCCTCTTATTCCGATCGGTCGTGCCCTTTAACTCCCAGGGGTGCGACTCATTCGGAAGTTGAGAAGATCTTGCAAGAGATCGGTCATTCTCACGAGGGCGAGGTTGATCAACCTCCTAAGTTTTCCCAGCAGAAATCCTTATCTTCCGACCCTCCTCCAGAGGGACTTGGTGCCAGTTCTTCCGCTATCGATCCGGAGAGTGGAAAACCTTCCAAGCATCCTAATCCGTCTCTATCGAAGAAAGATACTGAGGGCTCTAAGGTCTCTCCTGTGATTATTTCCAGCAAGTCTTCCTCCGAAGTTAAAAAGACAGTTGCATCCAAGAAACCTCTTGTTTTATCCGGGAAAACCGATAACCCTCTCAAGTCCGGAAAAGAGAAATCCCCCCTTGTTAAGACCCAAGAGACATCCAGCTCCAAAAAGGAATCTCCCCGTGCCAAAGTGACGGATTCCAAGAGAACTACTTCGGTCAAGGGTACTTTGAGCAAAATTGTTGATCCCAAAGAGAAGGAACCAATCCTTGATACTTCAGACTTTAATGGTTCCGAACCATCCATCGCTGTTAAAAAGTTTCAACCTCGCTTTCAGCAAGTCTACAACCGCTCTTTGTATACAGACGCTGGTGTTTGTCGGGATATTTTGGACACTCTTGCCACCCCCTCCGAAGTCATCCGTGTTGACAACACCAACAATTTTGCCCTAGCTGAGCAGCTTGACCACTTGGTATCTCAGCTGTTGGTTATTGCCCCCGAGGTTCGGTCTAGGTGGCTTTTATCTGAAGACGAAATCTCGAACCAGACTCGTTTGATCAAGAGTCTTGAAAGGAATGCCGCTTTAAGCAATCAGAGGGCGGACATGCTGCAAGCCCGTTTTGATAAGGAGAAAAAAGAACTTGAAGATCAGGCCTCCCATCTTCGCCAGGAAGTAGAGGAGCTAAAGAAAGCTCGGACTTCCGGCGTCGAGTCTTCGTCCATTAATGATGATGCGGTTAGGGCCTTGGGTGAATTGAACATTACTCACAGCCGGACTGTTAAGGAACTGAAGGATCAGATCAATACTTTGTCTTCCGATCTTTTTGCAGCTGAAGCCCGGAGTTCCCAAGCAACAAATGATATGGTTCGAGATAGGGAACGCATCAAAGAACTCGAATCCCGTGTTTCAGAGTTGGAGGCCACCAATGCTACTCTTCAGGAGGATCGGAGCTCGTTGATTTCCCAGGGTCCGAAGCAGGTGGCAGAAGGTCTTTTTAAGAGCAAGGATTTTGTGGACGCTAGCTCTAGTGTCAATGTGGCCTATTATCGCTCCGGATGCCACGATGGTGTAGTTGCTGGGTACAAGGGGCACCGGTTGGGGCAACGTATCACACAATCTCTTTTTTATGATCCCTCTGCCGAAGCTAGTCTTACCGCAGCAAAAGAAGCCTTTCAACAGACCCATTACTCATACCTGGATGCCTTAGCTGCCACCGATACTCAGATGCTTGAAGTTTTCCAGTCTGTGGAACCTACATTGCCCGATCCAGAGACACCTGAAGCAGAAAATCCTTGATTGTAGTTAGCTTACCAATGTATGTTTAGGTTTAAATCATAGGCACAATTTTCTGATATTTTTGTATTATTACATCGGGGTTTAACTCCCCTTTTTAATGGTAGTGCCTCTGTGTTTTCATGTGTTGTGTTTTATTACTAGTTTTTACTTTGAATTGCATATTGCCATCGAACCAAATGTTTCGGTATTACTTCGAATCGTCATTCGGAATTACACTTTTATGGTGTACTTGGCTGCCAAGTCAAGCCGTGTTACTTTCCTCGGATTTTGATCCGGTATGTGATTGATAAGCAAAGTTAATGAATCCAATGCATTATGTTATAAGAAAATCAACCATTCATTCCTTTCAACGATATAAATTTCATCGGGGAAAACCCCGGCATTACAAATTACGTTACTCGTTACTTCCAAAATAGAAGAAAAACATACGTTTTTGGATCTCCTCAAGACTTTAGTTGGTACAAAAGAAGATTAAATGTTCCTTCTCTTCGGGGAAAACCCCGGCATTACATGTAACATTTCCGCAGATTCATCTCGTTCCAGGTTCGAGGAATTGCAGTTCCATCCAGGTGCTTCAATTTGTACGAACCATTTCCATTGTTTTGCACCACCTGATACGGCCCTTCCCACTTTGGGCCCAACTTGCCCTCGTCTTCTTGTCTGCTTGCTTCGTTCTTCCGGAATACAAATTCCCCTTCCTTGAAACTGACCTTTCGTACCCTCTTGTTGTAGTACTTGTTAGGTCTCACTAAGATCTCAAACAATGGTTAATCAATCACAAATAAGTATTTAGACGTTAATTATTATTAATCGATTGATTACTCAGTTTCTTGTTTATTATCGCGGAATTATAATAACAAAGAATAGATATAACACACAGTTATATTGCTTAAAAGGTACCTCGATTACAAAGATCAAGCTCACTATTTATACACAATAATAGTGAGCTTGATAAGTATGAATCTAAGAAAATCTTCTAAAAGGATAGAAAAATTTATCTAACTGTCATACCTAAAATACTGCTCTACGTTTATTCATGAGTCTGAGTAGTCAGACTCAAGTCACTCAGACTCAAGTCACTCAGACTCAAGTCACTCAGACTCAGTCACTCAGACTAAGACTTTGATTAACAGATTTATTAATTTGGGTTAAATCATTGTTTTTCCCAACAATCTCCCCCTATCTGTTTCAATCGAAGTCTTTTACACACGATGCACAAAAATAAACACAAACATAAAAAGTTAAAAACATTGTTTGTGAACAAAAATACACATCATCCCAATTACTTCTTCTTCTTGAGAGTTCTCTTCTTCTTCTTCAGGGATACCTCAAATGGCACAGGCTGCTTTACATCTTCTAACCACTTCAACCTTTCAGTCTTCCAAGCAAGTAGTCTCTCCATTTCAGTGTCAAATTTGTGAAAGTGCATTTGATATTCTTTCTTGATTAACTCCACTTTGTCAGCCAAAGTTCCAATTTCTTCTATCCTCCTGAGATTGTTGAACAGCCAGCTGATCAGCTTCATTCTAAATGGGATACACTGAGCAGACTCACACTCACTAAGCAAGGCTATGTAGTGGTAAATTGAAGCCATGTTGAGTCTGTCTTTAGCTTGGAAACTTTCCTCTCCCCCACAATCTATATAACACAGGCCTGCATGCTTCTCAGTATCTACATATGACCTGTCCTGAAATACAACACCTTTGGGAACAGGATGCAGGTTGCTTGATTCCAGACCCAGGGATTTGGCACCAGCTCTTACTTTATGCATAGTGCAGAATGCTCTAAAGTCTTCATCAGTTATCAGCTTCAGCATACTGGCTACATTAACATTATAGATAGCTTCTCTTTTTACAGCCATTCGGTGCTCAAGATTAGTTATACCTGCGCTCAGTCTGGCTATGTCTTTCCATTCCTCCAGACCCAATGTATGTAGCATGGTTAGCCCAATTTTGTAGGATCCTCCTTTGTGATAGCAAGTGAGCAATAGATCAGATCTACCAGGATTTGTGCACTCTAAGTGTTGAATTCTGTTCATGTGCTTCCTTTGGGTAAAATTTCTTTCTATGAAGTCCACCCTTGCTTCTTCTCTCAGAACTTGTTTGGCCATTAATCTATCAGCTTCAACTCTTATTTGTTCTTCTTCTATGGCCAGATCTTCCTCAGCTTTCATCTTAGCTTCAAGATCTTCAGCAACTTTTGATGACTGATCATATGGATTGACCTCAAACCTCTCCTGGTATAGCCCCTTCACGTACTCTTTGTATTGCTCCACAGTCATTCCAGAGTTGTGTGCATATCTTTGAAGTTTGGCCAATTTCTCAGCTTCATCTTGTTTCCTTTTGATCTCAGTCTCAAGCTCGGTCTGTTTCACCATTTGTTCTCCTTCTTCAGTCTGATCTGGGTCACTGGTATACCCCACTTTGCCCTTTCCCTTGATTTCTTCCTTCTCAGACTCATCACTTGAAATGTCACTCCAGTCAGTTTCATAAAATACCTCAGACTGACCAGTTTTAGTGTTGAACCTGGTAGTCTTATAGTATCTTTTCTCCCCCTCTTCTCTCTTCTTTTTCAAACTTTGCTTGGGGATCTCAGATTCAACAGTTGTAGCAGCTATTTTCTCCCCCTGAATTTGAGAATCCTCTACAACAGTTTTCCCCTTTGTTAGCATACTAACCTCAGAGGTCAGTTTCATTACCAGCTCCTTGAGTTCCTTCATCTCCTCTGCATTGTGATTTTTAAAAGCATGTACCTCAGTCTGCATTTCTCTCAGTCTGTCATCAAACTGAGCAGACATGTCCTTAAGGGCTTGTAACAGCACAGGAACAGTCAAGGAAACCTCAGACTGGGGTTGAGTGGTAGGAGTAGATGTTGTAATAGGTGGCACAGCTTCACTCCCTCCCTGTGATTTAGGAGAATGATCATAAGCCATAGAAAATGAAGTCTGTACCCCACTCAGTTTGGGGAGTAAGGCATTGGCGACTAGTGTAAGAGAGTGTAAGAGATTTGATGGTGGTACCTGATCGTGAACTAGCACAGAGCTAGTGAAAATAGCCGTTGGAACTGGCTGAGAAACTGAGGGGGGGTGGTCCCATACTAAGTACAGGGATGTCCAGGAGTGGGACATCTTCTTCAATGCTTGCCACATATGTCTGTGTGGTAGCAGCAGCTTGTTTTTCCAAGTTTACTACCTTAAAGGGGCTTTGGGTAGTCAAGGCAGTCAGATCCAACTCTTGCTCTAGCAGAGGGAGACTGGTCTGAACTGCAGCACTTGAGGGAAGTATAGAACTCTCAGCCTCATGGAATAATGAGTCCATTAGTGCTTGATTTGCTGTTGGGCTTGAGGTGAGAGCTTTTTCAAATGAACTTGGTGAGTTCATCAGTTTGGTCGCTTGTGTGGCTAATACATCAAGATGTGGAGTGGACTGCTCAGACTGAGAGGGGATACTCTCATACTGAGGTAGAGAAAGAGTAATGTCCATACCTTGGTCAGCTTCATCAGGCCCAGTCCCACCCATTTCCACCTCAGCATCTGCTGCAAGGATATTTCCCTCAATTGCCCCGTCAATTCTATCAGCATGGACAGCTGAGTCTGAAGAGTCAGACTCAGTCTGTTCTTGATCAATGAAAGGATTTGCAATCCATTCAAGCATGACAGGTGTTAATGTTGCCTCATCCTCAGTGATATGAATATACGTGAAAATTTTTGGAGTCAGCCTGGGAAGTGCACAAGTGTAAAATATTTGATCCAGCTGATCATAAGTTTCTTTTCCCAGGACTTCCTCAAAGCATAATGAAAGAACCCTAATAAAGGGAACATCATTCGGGCGTTTTGATTTAAGGGCAAGGGAGAGAATCTCATCAAAATATAATTGTGAGAAAGAGATTCGTCTACCCGTTACCATGGCATGAAACAGATGAGTTTCAAACTCATTCATCTGATCCAAGCTTCCCGATTTACCCCCCAAGCACCTTGTAATCATTGAAAATAAAAACCTCCATTTTCCAGTGAAAAATTTGTATTGTATGACTCCCTGGATTTCAGGCTGACCAATGAGTGGAAAGGACTCAGCTCGAGCTTGTTGTTTGGTCCTTCTTGTCTGAAAGCCACCTTCGCCTGCCTCAGCAAGAGTGGGAAGTAAGAGCGCTGCACGGATTGTTTCTTCAGTGATGGTGATTGTTTCGAGCCCATCATTGTATGTCCCGGTGATGGCAGTCTGGGCAGGGTTGACAGTGCAGGTATACCACCATTCACATAGCACCGGTGGAATCATCGTGTTTGCACAAAAGAAAGCGCCATAAAGAGGATGTGCCTTCATATATTGAATGAGCTGCTCAAAACCTATGTTTTGTCGATTTGCAGGGATGTCAGCAGTCGCCACCCTGTTGTTATCTTTAATTTGAACTCGATTTTGGAAATCGGCACCTGGAATCATACGTGGGGTAGCATGAAGGATCATATGGGGGTTCGCCATTAGAGAGAAAATCAAGCAGTTAATTAGAGAGATGAAAAGATTAAAAGGATGAAAACAATTAGGTTACAATTTGAAAATCAGTTGAATATAAACTAAAGGAGCGAAAAACATGTAACTAAGTTAGGAATTTTCAATTTAGACCTTTAATGTTTAGCAAATTTTCACTATTGACCTTTGACTGTACATTGACTCGTTGAAAAATTAAAAAAAATATATCTAGGAAAAGAAATTTGCAAAAGATATACACAAAAAATTAAAATCGTAAGAGATGTCAAAAAGAATATGTTCTAAAAATACATTCAGTCTGAGTACGGGGTCAGACCGAAATAACTGAAGCTGACTGTTGAGTCAGACAGAAAATTCACAAACTGACTGGCAGGTCAGCTTGAGATTTTTTTTTTTTTTTTTTTTTTTTTTTTTTTTTTTTTTTTGACAGATTAAGGATTTAACATTCCTAGCTCTCCTAAGAGATAGAAAAACTTGTCCTCACTCAGAGGCTTTGTGAATATGTGTGCCAATTGATCATTTGTGGCCACAAACTCCAGTCTGACTTTTCCTTTCTCCACACAGTCTCGAATGAAGTGATGTCGAATTTCAATGTGTTTGGTCCTGGAGTGGAAAACTGGATTCTCATTTATTTGAATGGCACTCTTGTTATCACACATGATTGGAGTGTTTTGAATCTGAATATCAAGATCAGCCAATTGGTGTTGCATCCACAGCAATTGGGCA
>CAJVGC010000508.1:37096690-37118026 GCA_910822075.1 Senecio squalidus | reverse complement strand
TTCATCATCCCATGCACAGTTGATGCAACTGCTCCTGATTTCTTTAATCCTGGCCTTCCCAAAATGCAATTATATGGGGACGTAGCTTCCACCACTAAGAAATTCATGCACACCGTTCGGATCTTATCACCCTCGGCCAGATGTACCGGTAGACATATCTCTCCTATGGAGGACTTTGTCTGTCCAGCGAATTCCACTAATGGAACCTCCTTCACCTTCATCCTTCGTTTCAATGTTGGATCTAGCTCTCGGAAACATTGTTCAAACATGATTTCCGAGGCACTTCCATCGTCTACATATATTAGGTGGACCAGGTGATCCGCCACATGAGCCTTAATGAGCATTGGGTCGTTAGTGGGGTTTATAGCGTTCAATGGGGGGAATGCTATGACCTGGTTCATCCAATCTCTTGATATTTCCTTCTCGGGTTCTTGGTTAACCCTGTTTATTGCTCGAATCATGTGAATCTCCTTCGGCTTCCCACTAGGGCCTTTATCATTTCTTCCTTGCTTGTTTCCCCCTCGTATATCACGAACCAAATGGTTAAGCTTTCCTGTTTGGACCGCCTCTTCTATTTGCTTCTTCAATGCATAGCAATCATTTTGTAGCACTGCCCCCTATCCCATTATGAGTAAAATCACCATAATCTATCCAGGTTTCCCTTTTCCGGCTGTCCCGGAAGGGATTCCTGGAGGTGGTTTTACTCGATTAATGCCTTCTTTCCGTATTCATTCATCTGCATCGGTATGTTTTTAGCAAGGTCGGTAAAGTGGCAATTCCTCTGCTCTCCCCATGGTCCCGAAATAGGATTGTTTCTTGGAGAACTGGGGGGCATGGGAAATTCCCCCCATCTATTGGGCGAACCAAATGATCTCCCTTCCCTGTACCGACCTAAGTGTTGGCACTCCCGATCCTTTCCATGATGCTCCGGAGTTTCCCGCCATTCGTCCCCCTAGTTCTTCCGTTCGTCCTGATGCTTCTTTTCCTTTGATAAACTCTTTCACCCTTATCATCATCTCTTCCACCGTAGTCGGAACTCTGGCATTGAATGATTCTATCAGCGTAGGCGGTTTGATACCTTCCATGAATCCCGAGACCTTCATTGTTTCCGAAGCTCCTTTCACCTGTAGCATCTCTTTTTTCCACCTTTCCACAAAAGTCTCTGACACCCCTCCCCATCTCTCTGCTTCGTTTTATGGACATCTGTCGGCCCTTTCACGTACTTACGCTGCTGTGTGAAAAATGACCCAAATACTACCTCTAACTCCTTGTAACTATCTATTTGTCCCGGTTCTAGTGCCTGAAACCATATCCGCGCTGGTCCGACGAGTGTCTGTGCAAACATGCGGATAATTCGGTTTCGGCAGCTCCTGCGAATGTGTTAAGGTGGTCATCCGGATCTCCAGACCCATCATACGTCCGAATGATACTAGGCATTTTTGTTTTTGGTGGAATTGGGAATCGAGCGATCCTCTTTGTGAACTTGGAGGAGAAATCTGATTGGTACGGTAGGCTCAAATCCTCATCTTCGTCTTCCGATTCTTCCTCTTCATTGAAGTTTAGCCTCCTCCCTTTAAACCCTTCTTTTCGAGGATCCTCTCCCATCTTACCTTTCCCCTTTTTCAACGATTTTGTACGCTCATGCTCTTCAACCAACGCCCTCAGCAATTCTATGTTATCCTTCACGAATCTACTAGAAAACTCTCCATCGGTTCTGGTTTCCTTCTCAGCGTTCTTGTCAAAACTCTGTCTATCATTGGTGATTAAGTTAACCGTATCAATGGGAGTTTCCATTTCAAGTGAGTATTTCCTTCGGTCCCACGGATGGCGCCAAAATGTTAATACAAAAGATCCCTAAACTCCTTAGTCCGACCCGAATCACACTAGTCTGACTTGAAGTCCGTTTCTCTCGAATTAACCTCTATGTTCTTGAATCCGAATCTCCTGCACTAAGAGAAAACACCAGGTTGAGCGGGCTTGGACCCCTGATTCAACTCGGGCGTGAGAGTAAGTACTTTGGTTCGGACAAAAACGTATCAATATATGGTTCAAGTAAAAAAGCCGTCCTCACCTTTACTGTTTACCTGGGTATATATAGGAGATATTTCGGGTAATAGAGGGCTCCATAGCCCTTACTCTCTTTACGCATCGGTTAAGAGAGTGCTCCTTCGTCAGAGTATCTTTTCTTGCCTTCTTTGTCGTATCTGTTTTGTCTTCACCTCCCTTTGTCGTTTCTGTCCGAATTAGGAGACTCCGGTTACCTGGTTCGGTTTCAGACCCGAACCAGGTAATCGGACCCTACGCCGACACGAAGATATCGGTTCCCCTATATATGTGGAAAGCCTTGTATCTCCGCATGGTAATGGAAGAAAGAAGAGAAAAAGACAGGACAGCAACGGGAGTCGGAAGGTAGCAAGGTTGTAGTTATGATTATGATGTTATTTCACAAAAACTTTGTTTGTAAGTGTTAATCTGTATTATACATTATTTTTTGATTATTAATTTGCAATGTTGAAATATATTTTTCTACCATCTGATGTATTTTGACATTTTCTATTTCGTTTAGTAAATTACTTACCCAGCTATAAATGTCGAATGAAATCTTAAATACAGTACATCACTACCAGTTAAAACGTCATATTATCTGGGACAAATCTTATGATCATCGATCATTCATTAGCAAACAGAAATGACCCGTATTATCAAATTTGATCGAAAACTAGAAAACAAGTTGACTCAAAGATAACCTTTTGCCATATATGGTAATGAAGAATATCACTTTATATAGATCATATCAAACAAAATTTGATAATTTTATCGACTTTTAACATGATTGTTTTTGTTTATGATTCTACGCAAGATTCACGTGTTTGTTAATTGTTTTGGTTGCTAATTTGATTGACACCATGTCGGCTACGGGTTGAAGTCATTGAAGTATTTGGTTATGGAAATCGAGAAAATGATCGAAACACTATGTTGGATCATTAGGGTTAGCCGGTTTAGTCAAAGTCGATACAGTCCTACTCCTACAAGTCAAATACAAACTTGATGTCAGCTTAATAACTAAATCATTCTATGATTCATATTAAAAGGGACGATTTGGACCCATTTACTAATTGTGAATGGGCTATTAGGTCATATTTTATATCTATCGGGTCAAAATAAGTATAATAGAATAGCGAAAAAAGGAAACAAATCAAATGGGCGATAAAGCAGGTCGAAAGTTGTCAGAAATGTAGTTTAATTCGTAAAACCTTCAAAATCATTTATATTTAAACATCATATTATTATTAACTTTTGCATTTTACATTTGACACTCTAATTACATTTGTTTTTTGGAAAAACTGTGTTGTGGATCAAACCTAAGAAGAGTTTTTTGCATTATGAATACACTTTGATTGACCTTTGAGTTTAGAATCCTTTTCCCTCTTTTTGTTACAGCTACTCTTTTTTAGATTTAACCTTTTTTACCCATTAAAAATATAGCTAAACTTGACAGGAATATTGCACAAGTAGGGTTCAAATTGGTACATCTATTTTTGTGGTAAAGATATTCCCGCTTTTCCTGTGAATCGAAGAATAAAGCTACAGCACATAATACATTAAAACACGACAACGCGAAGTTATGGCCAACTGACTCGGATTTTGACACGCCAAACCGTTTGACACAGTAATCTGTTTACTTAATACATACATCTTTTAACAATGAAATTAGAGTGTATAAGACCGACTACCTCGAATTTTCAAATGGCAACCCATACAGTTGCTTTGCTTTGTATGTTATTATTTTTTTTTTTTTTTAGAAAAGCTTGCTTTGTATGTTATGTTCATGTACATTTAATATACATTTTCAATACATACATCCTTTAACTTATAAACGAATGTTATGAACTCTGATTTCATTATTGAAGTTTGTCAACTGATAAAAGTGTTAGGGGGGATAAACGGACCATCCTTAACTCAGACAACGACTAATCCATCAAACCTAAAAGTCTTGATTATGAATAACTTATTTATATTTGTATAGTTTATTAAACCAGCTCATATATTATACCGGTAATAACCTACTTTAAATTGAAAATATAAAAAAAAAAACGATATGCCAAACTGGAGTTCGTGAACTTTAGTATTAAGTGGTCAAATTCTATGTGCTTTTTCTTGCAAACTAACTATCATCATTTGAACGAAAAACAGAACGAAAATCTCAAGAAAATAAATGAATTTGAACTAATAATGGAAAATTCAATTTTAGCGATTATATTTTAGTATTATAACTAACTAGATTATTGTTCCGCGATAACGCGAGTAAATATAAATAAAAATTGAATCGTAACCTTTATCTTTATAAACACATGCTTTTAATTATTATGAGCATACAATATACATTTATGTTTATACACATGTTGTTTTTTAATTATAATATCATATATATATATATATATATATATATATATATATATATATATATATATATATATATATATATATATATATATAGAATTAGGATATAATAAAAAGACATTGAAAATAAAAAGGATAGGGAGCAACATGGTGATGACACGTGTCAGGGAGAAAAAAAAACCATTATTATATTATAAAGGGTATAATCGTCATTTAACACCAATTTTCTAGATCTGCTTTTCATCATTTTCCTTTCCTATCATCTTCATTTCAAAATCACACCACACTTTATCCCTCTCTCTCTACTTTAATAACCTAGAACGGGCATCACCTCTGTCTTCTTCATCTCCGGCGATCTTCAGGCGGCGGCGGTGTGACAGTGGCGATGGATCTTCAGGCGGCGGCGGTCTTCTTCACCTCTGTCTTCTTCATCTCCGGCGATCTTCAGGCGGCGGCGCTGCTTCTGCTGACGGTGGTTGCTGACGGCGGCGCTGCTTCTACTGGTGAAGGGAAATCTGAGAGAAACCCGAGAATGTCTCAAATTTGTAAAAAGTGTAGGAAGTATTGTGGGATTGACATGTGGCACCTTTGAAAAAAAAAATATTTTTTTAATAAAAAAAATAATACTTTTAATAAAAAAATATTTAAAAAAAAAAAATCGAATTTTTTTTTTCGGGAACTTTTTTTTTTGCCTCGAAAAAAGTGTTCACGAAAAAAATATGATTCATATTTATGATGCACACCTATGATTAACATTGATATGTGCATCATAGTTGAATATCATAACTTTTTTGTGTGCATCATAGTTGAATATTATAGCTTTTTTGTGTATATCACTAATGTGTATCATATTTTTTGTACATTATTAATGTGCATCATATGTTTTGTGTGAATCATATGACGTGGTAGATGACGTTATCGGAAAAAAATTCAAATTTTTTTTTTCCAAATTTTTTTTTTTTCCCCAAAACAAATTATTTTTTTCAAACTTTTTTTTTTTTTTTTTAATAAATAAATATTATTATTTTTATTAAAAAAAATTAAAAATAATAATGTTTTTTAAATGCCACCTAAGCATCCACATGTTATCCCCACATTGCTTCCTATACTTTTTAAAAATTTAGAACTTTTTATTTGATCCTACTCCTATATATATATATATATATATATATATATATATATATATATATATATATATATATATATATATATATATATATATACACATATACTAATATTTTGTATTAAAAGATTTTAGAATAACAATAATAAGGTAAATCATAGTCCACTAAAAGACATATGTTTTTTATTTTAATAATTGTAAAATTGAAGAGAAAATACAATTATGTATTGTAAGATGGTGTAAAATGAGAAAAATATTTGATGACATCATCAATCTCATTTAACAGTTGAAATCAAAGTATCTAACTTATCTAAGTGACTTTACTTCGTCATATGATTAAAGATTAAAGATACTATGAGTCTATGATATGATAAATCCCATTTCAAATGTCATTTTTTCACATAATTTCAGATTTAAACAAGTCATAAAATAGAAACGGAAATCCTAAAATATTATGGAACAAACATATTGTTATCGTCCAAACTACCCATGCCTTTATTTCGAATATTAATTAGTGATTAAACTAAACCAAATCATCTAAGATCATGCCTCCCCTAATGCTATTTTCTTTCCTGCCCACTGCAATAAAACAACCCCGAATTAGTAACTAAAAAATAATCACTTATTTTTTTCTGTATACAATGAAATCTAATTAAAACTATATCTAAATGGTGACCATATATATTTTCGAACGAATGATATATAAACTCTAGTAAACGCCAATAGTAAAGACTGTCACATATACAAAGAGATATACAAGCCCTAATTGACCATAGTCCGTCTATGTAATCGAACGGGAAGTACTAACTAACCATTACCCTCTAATAAATGGTAGTAAAGTTACTTATACATAAGTAGTTAACAAAACTACAATTAAGCTACTAGCTACAATTTAAAACAATCTAGAGTTTTGTTTTATCAATAAATTTTAAAAAAATATTTTAAATGTTTTGTAACTTTTGGGAGTAAAGTAGAAAATTTCCCAAACAAGAAATATACAGTATGCAGCTTTTATATGTCCCTATTCTATGCAAATAAACAAAATTGCAGGTAAAAAATCAAATACTCTGCATGCCCAAATCTAGAAACATATACTAATGTTTACAACCAAAATTAAATTCAGTTAACGATGATTAATGTCATTCTTGAATCTTGGTTAGATTTATATATAAACTTGTTTTTACGTATTTATATACAAACATTTTATAGAAAGTATAATGACACTTTTGATTGATGAAAACGCTTTTAAAGTTTAGCGAACCGTAACTTGATCGGTACACCACTACATTTGTACATTTTTTTTATTTGTGTCCTATGTTTTTTTTTATCCCAAATCTTGTACTGTTTAAATCAGTTAACTTTTACCTTATTCATTAATTAGATTGTATATTTTTTACCTAAATAACTAGTAGTTCGGGCACTTGCAAATGCATAGTTAGTTGTACATTATGCATAGCTAGTTGTACATTATCGAATTTCTTACCTAATTGAGCAATTACAAGTAGTTATTCTGATATTTGTGTACTAGTGTACTTTCACAAAAAGAAGACCAACAACAATCATATGGCAGTTTTTCATGAGTTGTACATAATGCATAAAAAATTGTACATTATGCATAATTAGTTGTACCTTGTGGATATCCTCCTTAGTACCCAGGATTGGCTGGGATACTTGCATAATGTGTGTCCACCACATCAATTAGCTTATTTGCAATAGCACTTGCATAAACTGATGACCCTTCACAAATCTACATGAAATTAACATTTTCAAAATTATTTTCCGGAGCCGGTAAAATATCCCCAACAGGTCTAAGTAAATGTTAATATCGCGAAACTAGCCTTTAAACACATGTACCTTGGTATTGAATAGGTAACTATAGAAATCACCAATTAGACCACCACCAACATGATGAAGATCCAATTGAAGTTCATCAAGAACTTTCGAAACAAACAACAAGCAATTGATTTTCTTTTGTTGGACTAATTTGATAGTAACTTCATCATCAATGATTCGAACATCGACTTCGGTGTTCTTAGATTTTCTCTGAAGCCACGAACTTCTTAACGTAGAAGTCGAATTTCCATTATGTCCTTGTTGATCATGATCTCCTCCACCACCATTCGGCCTTGTGCTAATGCTTTCAACATCTAGTGTTGAGTCATCTTCGGTTTTGTGCTTTTTCATCCTTCCTCTAGTGCATCTTTTTCTTTCAACAAGAATTGAGAGTTCCTCCACAGTTCGTTTGAGCTCGTTTATGTAGTCAATTGCATCTCCCACTACCGATGCTCTATCCGCCTTTTGTTAACAATCAAAACAAAATTCATAATTATATAACAACTAACTATCAATTAAACCCATCTTTTTTTCTAGATGAAAATAATATGACATTGTTTCATGTTTATAAATAAATTGTTAGTCTAAAATACTGAAAAACTCAAAAACAAGATAACATTTAGACACATTTACAACTCTTTACAAACATAGTGTATGTTTTTCGATACATTCTATTTTCGCATAATATTGAAATTCAACATACTGAATGATAATAACACATATACTCGTAATCAATATTTGTGTTTAAATCAGCTCGTAAAATAGATAAAATAAAATAAAACGATACCTTAGTAGGATTAGGGACCAAATTCTTCAAAGCATCAAATTTACCGTTCAATTGTTGTCTTCTATGTTTTTCGGTAGCAAAATGTTTAGTATCTTTAACATCTCCTCTAGGTTTTCCAACAATTCCATTAATATCACTCCCAAATTTCAAAATCCCGTCTCCTTCATGATACAAGTGATGATCTCTTTCCATATCCATGTCCCCAAAAATCGACCCTCCGCCATTTAAATTATAGCCGTTAGGCAAGGAATGAAGCAGTTCACGAAAAAAGGGAGGCTGTGGAGGGAGATTCAAAGGCAACAAAGGATCATATGACGCTTGGTCGATATGGTTAGGGTTTGAAAAAGAAATAGAAGTGTTGGAACATCTTGGTAGTTGAAAAAGATTAAGAAGATCAGGTGGGGTGGGATGTGGTGTGATTAAACTAGACATGTTAACGTTGTTGTTATTGTTTACGAGTTGAATATGATCATTTGTGTTGTTTGTTGCCCAGTTGAGATCATGGATGATTTGGTTTTGGTGATCCATTTCAGGCATGTTCATGAGATGATGATGATGGTAATTATCGAGCGTTGAGGATGATTCGATTGAGGTGAAATTAGGAGGTTGATTGAAGTTATGGAGATGATTGTTGTTGTCATCTTGATTAAGATTATGATTATGATTATGAATTAACGAATCAAGATGAGTCGGATCGTAACAAGCACTTCCTTCATACATGTCTGGATTTACTAACATTTTTGAATAGGAGAAAAAGATTAGTTGAAAAGAGAGAAAGAATTGAAGGAGAATTTGGGAAGAGAGAATTTGAAGGAGGAGGAGAAGAAGTAGGTTGAGAGTAGGGGAAATGGAAGTGTAGAAAAGTTTGTTACTCTTGTGTTCACTATCTATCTCCCTTAAAAATATTTTTCTCTTTCTATGAGAAGGCATCCATGTTTTAGTTTTATGGGTCGTGTTATGGTATGTGTTATGTCTTCATAAAATGGCTCGTCTGTTGTTTTATGGGTGGTGGTGTTATGAAGAATGTGTTACATACGTAACGTGTGTTATATAAATTTTTTTTAATCTTTTTTAACTAATATTTATAAAGTTTAATATAAATAAGTGGGTTCAAAGTTCATGTTATAGTTGGAGGGTATTTTTTGTGTTATGTTATAGGTTGAGTTATGTTGACGTGGTCATAACACTGAGGGTTTCGGTGTTATGATTTACCATCGGTGTTATGATTGCGAACGCTCTGAAAATAGAAATAAAATGATGATTAAGATTTTTACTATATTTTGATTTGTTTTGGAATGACTATTTTTAATACATTTCACATTTTTCGCACTTCCAAATCACTCATAGTATCAAGTTTTAGCATTTTTTGTGATAGGAGGTGAATTATCCTATTTATCAATTACTCTAATGATACTCTCTTCTTCCTAATTTTTATCATCCATTTTTCTAATTTGTCTTTAAATTAATTTAATAGTTATAATTGTTAAAGATTATCACAACATATGTAATCCAAATTATTACAAACTTAAATGAAATCATTAATTAATTGTCAAATTTTATGACTTTTGCACAAAAAAAAGGTTATAATTAACACATTTTTAGTTAAACGTGTGTATTTTTATACGTAAACGATTATTTTGAGACGAAAAAAGTAACATTGACTTTATGTTATATATTTTAATTCTTAAAATGTTTTATTATAAATGTTTGTAGGCCGGTGGTAAAGTACTATCTTTGCAAATAAGATTTATCGTGTTCAACTCCACGTAGATAGTATATTTTGCAATTTCTTGTCTAACTTTCTTCTTTGATGTACAAATAGTCATTTCAATGTTAAATTCATATTCATTTGTTTTTTATAGAATAATATTTATATCCATTTAAAAACAGTTCATTACCGATATCTATATCTACCGGATGATGTAAGTAAATGTACATCCATTTGGTATTAAGAGAAGTAACATTAATTAAAAAAAATGCCAAACTTCAAAATATATGAGGAACTTATAGTTTCTCACATATTCATATACGACATATGAATCAATTACATAAATGAAACTCATTTCTCGCAATTGGATGTTTGTTACTACACTTAAGACTACATTTTTGTGAAAACAATCATAAAAATTAACTATGTTTAATGAAGGTCCATTTACAAATAATATGTACGTTAATTCCTAGTCACTATATAAGCTAAATAGATAATTGTAGTTGATGTTTCATTCGAAAGGTTCTATAAGTTTGTTATGTTCGTATTGTAGTTTGTGTTTCATTTGAGATGTTCTATATGTTTATTATATTTACAAGATGCACAATTATTTCGGATGATAAATGAGTAATTTTTGGGTGAATCTTTTATCCATATTCGATTCATAAAAAATTTAGAAAATCATTACACATTATCTATTTATTCATTTATTTATATCCACTATACATGAAGATAATTTCATATACGTCATATCAAAAGTTTAAAATATCATACATTTCCATCTATTATGAAATATCATATATGACACTATTAAAAATATCATACAAACTAAATAATTTTGTTAATCAATAATAAATGTTTTAATTTGGCCATTGTAAGTATATTTTATAAAATATTTTCACTCCACAATGATGCAATTTCCGGCTCCCATTCGCCACAAACGGTTTCACATTCATATAAAACTTCAGAAAATGTTCATTCATCTTTCATTTCTTTCTAGCAGATTGTTAAACGATATTAGATCAAGCATTATATTTTGGCGTACTTTTTATTACTAGTTGCGAGTTATTACATAGTTAGACAAATTTAGTTAATATATTCGTAATGATTCCTTCAAATGTACATTATCAGTTCAATCATTTAACTATAAATCTTATTTTTTTTTTCCATAGTTACAAATAATGATGGATATCACACATATTGCAATTATTCCGAAAAGTATGTTAGTTGGAGAGGTGCAAATTTTGTTAGTGTTTTGCAAATGTAATTTCATGCAAACTGCCCACCCCAACTACCACCCTCTTCATCCTTCATATTAACTAAACTAATTAACTCTTATTATTATTTTTTTATAATATATTTACTTTTTAATAGTATTTATATATATTTTTAATCTAGTTTATTTAATATTACAAATTTAGTATCGAATTTAGTATCATGTTTTTTATGATTATTGTTTTATTACAAATCTTATAATTCTCTCGCAAAACAAGTATCAGTTAGGTTATATGAATGTGTCAGGTGAGTTGATTTTCTCACATTAATATTGCCATCAAATATATGTTACGACTTTAATTGATTCATTTATACGAGTTGAATGATTTTCTTTATATTTAAAATTTAACTAGTCACGTGACATTGGATAAATATTTTGTAACTAGTTATATAATTTTCTTTTCTTCTTTCTCTCTAACCAATTTATAAAAGATAAAAATAAAGAAGTAAGTCTCGTACATAAGTATGATCGTCTAGGAGAGTTAGGACACCCAAAAAGGGTTGGGGCCTCCAATTATTTTTTCTTTTTTTTTCTTTTATACTTTATCATAAACGTGTTTGATAAAACTAGTTATAGTTAAAGCTTTGAAAATGAGTTAAATATAAAGGTAGAAATTTTTTATCATTTTGAAAGCTATTTTTATTAGCTTTCATTTTGAGTTTTTAGGAGGCGTTTGAAAAATAAGATATATTTACCATCCAAAGAAAAGTTTTATTTTCGAGGTACTTATTTTATCGAAAACAAATAACCAGTGGCGATTCTAAGAAAAAATTTCAAGGGGGGAAAAGTTATGTGTATATCGGGTCGGGTATTCGTATCCTAAAAATGATTTAAAAGAGTTTTAAATAATAAAATTCTTAGATTATATTTTGCATATATATAACTAGTTATAATAAAAAAAAAAAAAAAATTAAAAATTAGACTTAGAAAGAAGTAGATTGATTTAAAAATGAATATAAATATATCTCAATCCTAAGAACCGAACCCACAATCTACATCTTGAAAAACAAGTCTCTAACCACTAGACTATGTGGGATTTTAAGGTTTATTTTTAAACTATTTTCTTTTATAGATCTTTTTTAAAGGGGCCAAATTCTAAAAATATCAGAATTTTAGAAAATTTTACGTAACTATAAAAATATCGGGGTGAGCAGGATAAAACCGCCCATACAAATAACTCCAGCTCTTAAAAGCCCTGAAAAACTATGCGTCAAATGTACAAAATATGTAAAAATTGAAAATGCATGTTTTTGTACAAATTTAACAGTTTAAATTATGCCCCCACAAAACTAAAACTTATGCATTTTCTTTTAACTACAAGTAGATCAAAATCGCAACCTGTATATGGGTAAAGTTATCCGAAGAAGTGGTATAATAGAAATGTTGCTAACTAACCAACAAAAGTAGATATAATCCGTTGGAACTTGAATAGAAAATTCAGATCATGAAAAGTTGATGTTGTGATATTATATTCCTAGTTATTTGCCAAGTTGTTATCCTCTTGAGTTCTCGAGCATATTAAAACTTTCGTCTGATACATTATTAAAATATAGTGTACGATGTGCGTTGCAACTTGTAAGTACTCGATATGATACTCCTAAACTAGCTGTATTCAAGAACCATAGTGATCATGCATCGGTTATCTTCTGATATTCTCTTGCGTATTTTTTTTTATAGACCATGTTATGTCATTTTACCTACAAACAAAACCATTTTCGAAAAACTGTACATTTAACTAACACCCGTAATTCAATTCAATTAGATAATAGGACGAGAAACCTGATACACGACTTCTATAGACAAAAATATCTCTTATCTCTCTTGGTTCGTTTGAAACAAAGTTAACATACGTGTTCAGTTTATCTAATAAAAGACATTCTTACAAGTAATTCTACTTGTATGTTTGCACATTTTCCCCATATCTTTATGAAATAAAAATTAGGTAAACGTTATTAAAATGTGCGTACTTATCATTTTGTCTAAAGATATGTGATGCAAAATGAAAAATACTAGATTAAATATAAATTTGAATTTAGGTGCCAATATATGCAATATTACTGATTTGATAATTAAGTTGTTCATCTTTTCCGACGGTTTTTACGGCATTTCCAGTGACACCATTTTTCTGGTGATATCATTTTTCCGACAACCAATTCCGACACTATATTCATTTATTTAAGACAAAATTGATATTCTTTATGTCCCAACATAAAATATTCACTTTACTATTTTGGACTGGCCCAAAATAATATCTACTGTTATCTTTAACAAATTAAAAAAGGTTTAGTTGGTATCAAGGTTGGGAATAACGTAAGGTGCGGGATGGCGGCATAGACAGGTCTTAAGATATGGCGGGTCATGGCGTTTTCAAGGCGTTTCATTACCGCAGAATTTTAATATATTTTATAATTTTATATAACTTTTATATATGCTTTTACTATTATTAAGTTATATAACATTATTAAATTATACAAAATCGATGTTTTCCTATTTTAATAAACATTTAATCTAAAATATAGTCATAAATTTAAAATCAAATGAGATATATAGTCATTTTTTTTTAACTATTTTTAAACTTTTTTTTTTTCAAATTTCCATAACGCGTTACAAAAAAACTCGCGTTAAGGAGCGCCATGTCGCGCCTAGCCACGCTTTTTTGCCGCCACGCCTAATAAAGACGTCTTGCATGTTTTCGTAACTTTTTAGCCACGCTTCAGCGCCATGGCGCGCCATGACACGTTATTAGAACCTTGGTTGGTATAACCAAAATCCATATTGCAAAAGGAATCTAAAAATGAGATAAAATCAAAATATTAAAATAAGGAAGACATGTATAACCCATTTACTAATCTAAATTAGGGGGACTTGATGACGTATGCACATCAAAATGAACTCATGTAGTTCACCCGAGGCTTTACATCCCCGACAAGACGAAAAGCATTTTTTGTTGTTAGTTTCGAGTTTCATTCAAAGTAATTGTAGGATATATTGAGTTTCATTTCAGATAAAATAAATCATGATGCACGGTAAGACTGATGCATCACATATACATTTATTAGTAGTATGATAAATTTCAAAGATACCAAATAAAGCTTTAGTTACTTCGGTTTAATTTTAGCTAGAGAAACTACTTACATTCTGGATTAAACATATGATACGTACCAAATTATGTCATATTATAACCGGGAACGAGCCAAGATTTCAGGTGTTTAGTGTAACAAGGTAAAAGTGCCTCTAAGTATATTTTTCCATATATAAAAACAAATTTATTTGTACCACAATATTAGTCATTAAAAATAATCAAAACAAAATAACATTTTTAAAATATTTTTTATATATGCTGTTACATAAATCCACGAAATATTATAGCAATTACACCGATCTAATATATATACTTACTATAACAAATCTATTACTATAAATTTTAGACTCTATACAATCGGCTACGGTGTTCGTCCTAAGCCAGGCGCCCCGGCCTAATCAAATTTCATTTGTATTGGTTATGTGACATCTTATGAGTTTCAAATGATGGAAATAAATGGTAGGAGGTTTATTTGGAGAAAGTGGGGTTGTCGGAGAGTTTGTAACAATGTGGTGAGTTTTTCTAGGCATCAAAGCAGATGGTTTATAGGAGGCAACATAATGATGTGTTACCTTCTTTATCATTTAAATTTAAATAATATAATAATATGCATATTTAACATTACTTGGGTCATGAGTGTGTTTAATATGGAGTTTTAGGGCTTTTGAAAGTTATTACCTTTTATTTTTCGAAATAAAATCTTATTTAAGAAATTTTTGGTTCAATGTCTTCAGACTTTTATTTCCAAAGAATAAAATTCGAATGAAAAGTTTTTTCAAACCGTTTCAGGCTTTAATAAAATAAAAGGTCTAATTTCATACTCTTGCTATAGTCTTCAACTACGAGTATGTTTGGTAAAACTAACTTACACCTGGAGTTAGTAGCTTGTAGATGAAACTGAAAGCTTAGACTTATATTTAGAGCTAAAAGTTAGAGCTTTTATTTTTCGTAAATGTGTTTGGAAAGTAGTTGTAGTTGGAGACTAAAAATGTAAAATGACCAAAAAGAATATAATAGTATAATAAGATAAATTTTACAAGGGGTATTTATGTAATTTATTATCAAATAAGTCCAAATTACTTTTTTAAGCTACTTGAAATAGATTATTTTTTAAAAACTTATTTTTTAAATAAGTCCAATAAATAAACTTCAACCAAACAAGACTTATTTGAAGAAAAAAAACTCAAATCTCAAATAAGTCCCGTTTAAGCTCCAAATAAGTTGTTGCCAAACATAGCCTACAACTTTTAGCTCATTTATATTAAACACCCCGTATATAACTAAAAGTTTAATTTCGACAAAATAACTATTTTTTTTCTTTTGGATTTTCTTAACTTAACCTATTATAAGGTACTAGGATCCCCTAAGACTCACATATAAATAAATTCCTCAACAATATTTTGTTTAGGGTTTAGATTATTTTGGTGTTTTATTTACTAACTAGGTTTAAACCCGTGCGATGCATTTTTCTGAAATTATAAAATAAATGATTTATCGATTGAAATATAGTTATGATTGTTGGATGTAAATAAGTTAATTATATATTAATGTAGAGCTAACTGAAGGTTTATATAATATAGAATACCAACTTGGATACTGTTTATGTTTATATGTAAAAAAAACATATCAAGTTTGCCACAAAGGAAAAAAAACATAATTTCTAAGTAAAAGTAAACATATGACAAATCGTATCTTTATAAAATAACCATTTTACAAACTTTGCCAAACCACCTCTATAAATTTTAGAATATGATTAAAAAAGTCCAATGTTTTAACAAAAAATTTCTTTTATTTTGCCAAAAATATTTCATTTAAAAATATTTCATACTTATTGTCCAGTTAATGATAATGCCATAATTTTACATATCCATATAGAAAGCAAAACCAAAGGATCCATAACACCCCTAAATAAATTTACAATACAACATATGTCCAAATCGTCAATTAGAAGATAACTTTTAGAGCAAACCAAATTAAACCATATTATAGAAAACAAAGATATCTCAAACCAAATTTAAATATAAAAAAAAAAAGGGTGTTGCCACTCCTTAGAGCATCTGTAATGTATTCACTCTATCAAATCCATAGCCATATCATGTCACATCAGATCTTTATAAACTTCTATAAACTTAATTCTTTATTCCTAAATTTCACTAAAGTTTATAACTCTTATCAAATATTCTCTCTTTAGTTATTTATAAAAGACTTCAATTTTATATAGATAACAATTGTGTATTCTTTTTGGTTTATAGAAGTCCATGCCTATGAACTCACATTCTCTCTCTATAAACTTTGGATTTTACTAAAAAATGAATGGACATACACAATACTGTCACCTCAATTTCATCTCATCATAAACCTCTCTAGAAATCTTACATTACGGATGCTCTTACACACAAATTTTGTTAACTACACCCTTCCTAAATCCCTTTCTCTTATATATTATTATTTATTTTGTATTTTTA
Source organism: Senecio squalidus (assembly GCA_910822075.1). Classification (NCBI taxonomy): domain Eukaryota; kingdom Viridiplantae; phylum Streptophyta; class Magnoliopsida; order Asterales; family Asteraceae; genus Senecio; species Senecio squalidus. Next base: position 37,101,351 of record CAJVGC010000508.1, on the reverse strand, counting down.
TTATCTTTTTATCAAACTTATACTTATTATAATCAATTTTTATTTCTGTTTAACTAAATAAATCATTTATTATTGTTTATCTAATAAATACAAAAAATCAAAAAGATAAAAGAAATTAATATACTAAAATTAAAATAACATTTAAAATAATGAAATTTTCCAAAAAAAATAATAATAATGTGATGAACTTTTTATTTAGAGTAAATTACATAATTGGTCCCTGTGTTTGTTTCAATTTAACGGGTTCAGTCCCTGGGTCAAAAATCGTTCGGGTCCAGTCCCTGGATCATCAATTTGACTACAATAATAATCCATTTGTCACTTAAAATGACTTAAATACCCTTAATAAATATTTTTTGTTATTTTTATTCAAAACAAAATGATATCTTTCTTATAAAAATAAAATAAAAAAACAATAAGAAAATCAAATTATAAACCAACCACCCTCCGTATCCCCAATTCTCTTCCAACCTCCCTCCATATCCCCAATTCTCTTCCTAGACCGCCAAATCCGCTTAAACGGAAGATTGTGGAATCCAAACCGTTGACTAGTGTTGGTAAAGTGAAACCGGTGCTTCCTCCTAGACCGCCAAATCCGCTTAAACGGAAGATTGGGACGGATTTTCATCCAGAAAACGGTGGATGTGGATCTAATGATTCCGGTGTTAAGGTATGTGTATTGAAATTAGTTGTAGTTAAGTACCTTTATTAATCGGAATGTAGTTGATTTAATATGATTTGCTGTGAATCTGTGATGAGCGTTATTAGGTTATAGTTAGAATGCGGCCAGGGAATAAGAACGAGGAGGGGGAAACGATTGTGCACAAGACTTCTGCTGACTCGTTGACGATGCTTGGATAGCAATTTACGTTTGATTCTGTAGCGGATACATTTTCATCGCAGGCAAGTGGATTTTAGATATGGAGGGAGGTTGGAAGAGAATGGGGGATATGGAGGGTGGTTGGTTTATAATTTGATTTTCTTATTGTTTCTTTATTTTATTTTTAAAAGAAAGATGTCATTTTGTTTTGAATAAAAATAACAAAAAATATTTATTAAGGGTATTTTAATCATTTTAAGTGATAAAGGGACTATTCTTGTAGCCAAATTGATGACCCAGGGACTGGACCCGAACGATTTTTGACACAGGGACTGAACCCGTTAAATTGAAACAAACACAGGGACCAATTATGTAATTTACTCTTTTATTTAATACTTCATAAAAATAGTTAATGTTTGTTTTAGAAATAAAATAAAATAAAATAAAAAATAAAAAATAAAAAAGTGTCAATATTAGGACAACTTCAATGGTTACTCTAAAACACTCTTCTATCTCTAAATATAAAGATAAACTTCAATGGTTGCTCTATATTTATATAAACTTTTAGAGAAAACCAATTATCCTTTATATATAGAGGAACACTGTTGCTCATCTAAAACTACTTTTCATTATAATCTAATTGCCTAATGTAAAAAGGTGAAGTGATAAAGCATAAAGTAAATTTAGATATGGTTAGAGATCTAATTTTTTAGAGTATGAATATATGAAACAGATGCTCTTTTTTCTTTATGTTTAGAGACAGAGATAAAAGTATGGATGGAGATTGTCTTATAAGCCTTAAAAACGGACTAACTCATTATACATCCATATAAATTTGTTATGAAAAGAAGAGAAAGTTGAATCAAAAACTCGTATCCATATCCAACAAATTTCATTTGCAGGGGCGAGTGAGATTACGTAATATCGTCAAAGTTAACTCAAAAGTCAAAGGTGACATATTTTCCTAAAGTATATTTACTTCTTGAATCATCTTAAATACGTTATCAAAGTATCTAAATTTTTTTTGACTATTTTAACTAATTTGACCAAATAGATAAACACAACCCAAATCGGTTTTTTTATACATTTTAGTAAGTCGATTGAAACTGACACATAAAAAGTTCGAATTGAAAAGAAATTTAGAGAAAGTTTCACCGTCCTTTTATTTCATTCTTGAACATTAATCAAGTTTCACATCCTAACAATTAGCCCTTATCGAGGTATAATACACAAAGATGCAGAAGAAAAAGTAAACTCTTAAGCAAGGTCCGAGACATGAAGTTTCTAAAGGAATTAGAGACTAAGTACCGGGTTAACCGATATTTTTTATCAAATAAACTATTTTCGCTAATATATAGTGATATGTTGCATAAACATCTAAATACCCATGATTTACAAAAAATTAATGATTGTAAGAGTTGATTAACAGAACATGGATCGTAGAGGACGGGTTTTTGAAACTCCTAAACGTTTATAGTACGAAGTAAAGTAAATGGATAATTGGCATATTGATCACACATTTAGTCATACGCAATAAAAGAAATCCAACCCTCGAACTCATTAGGTCTTCAAATAACAAAACTTTTCCATGCAAAATATATCACTCATCTGCTGTTTAATATTGTTAAAAAATAAAACAAACATATTTTCATAATACCAAAATTAATTCCAAAAAGATATTGGGAAAAAAGATGTTGGAAAATGTTGATAAAAATATGATTTTTCATCAACTTTGAATGTCTATAAAGTGATGCATATTTAATATTTACGAAGAAGGAGGTGCAAATTCTGGTCCAAAAGGGTATGGGTCAAAAAACTCATGGGAGCCCGCGCGACCTACGGGTTCGAGCGGACCAGATTTTGAATTGCGTTTTCATTTAAGACCCGTTGCTAAGTTATGGTAGCTCATGGTTTATTTATGGTAACTGAATTGTTTAATTCAGGTGGAGGTTTAATTCTGGTAACTGAATTGTTTAATTCGGGTCCAGTTCTAATTCGGGTTTAATTCTAGTGGTTTAACTCTAGTAACAGAAAGTTGTTACAATTTATTTTTAATGGGCTCGTTAATGCCATTAAAAGAGCATTAAACCCAAACGCCCCCCCTTGCGTATAAAAACGAAGCAAACATTCAGTCACAGACACACATTTTCTCCTCTCTATCTTAACTAGCAACAAGCAACATCCGATCAATTTCAGGAAAGTGCTAACTCCGACAGTTTACATATTGTTTAGCCATTGTACCCTGGGAAACAAAACGTGTGATAGCACGCGGAATTTGTTTTAAGGGAATTGTGTCTATCACAAGCATTGGCCGGAATTGTGTTTACATTTTCGTTTATATTATACAAACTGTAACTGTATTTCATTTTATTTAAATATAAATGGTATCGTTTCCTATAATCTTAAAACAAATTTTCTTCTTATAATACCGTTTATAATCAGAAAATATTAGACTCAAAGCAGTTTTGTTTCGATTCTGTTTCTGCAAAAAAAACCCTCCGGTCATCACAAACGAGTTTTGTTTTGAACGGTTGTTTTTATCCTAGTTTATATAAACGATTATTTTGAGAACTGTTTACTGTTTGGATCTCGTTCTCCATAAACAGATTGTGGTTTAACTTGCCAAACATATTGCATAACGGATTCTTGAAATAATCAGATTTCAATATAGCTAATTGTGTTATATTTTTTGTTATTAAACCGTTTGAAAAACGATTATGGTTTTATTTGTTTTTGAAAAACAGATTATTCAATATAGCAATCAGATTTCAATATAGCAAACAATTATTCAAACGGTTTTCCTACCAAGTTTGCTAAAGGATTTCGAAAACAGATTATTTGGTTATTCAGAAACATATAATTGTCTTTTTGGAAATATATTATTATTGTCTCCCGTAACAGATTTTTATTAATCAGTTTATTGTTTTGTTTCTAAACGACATTTGTGGATCCTTTTAGTTTGACGACCAGACTTTAAAAGAATTTTGCACACATATTATAATATTGTTCCAGTTAGTTGTTTTCGAAACCGTTTGCGGGTTCATTTTGCAACAGCAAAAGGTTATATATATTGTTGTTTCCTATTGGAAACATATTATATATTATAATATTGCGGGTTCATTTTGCAACAACAAAGAATTTTGCAAACATATTATATATTATTTCTTACAAATTTATTATTGTTATAAAGCGAGTTGTCTAATTCTTTAATTTGCGAATTTCAGAATGTCGACTCAACCTCTTGTGACCTCAACTATGTTCACACCGATCATGACATCCGTTGTAACGGTAAGTTCAATTGTGGGAGCACCACTTGCGAACACCGTTGCTAATCATGTGGAAAAACCCGAAAAGTTTTCGGGTTTGAACTTCAAGCGTTGGTAACAGAAGATGTTCTTCTACTTGACTACATTGAACCTTGCTAGGTTTTTGACCGAACCCGCTTCCAAACTTAACGAAGGGAAGATCGACGCTCAAGTTGTGAGTACGGTTGATGCTTGGAAGCATTCGGAATTCTTGTACCGTAACTATTTAATAAGTAATTTAGCCATAAGATTGACTTTTTATGCATCACATTAATTTGATACCTTTGTTATAACCGAATCTTTATTAATATCATTGAGTTTGAAATCTTAATGTTTTGATAGTGCTACGATCTCGAGATATGTAATAAGTAATTTAGCCATAAGATTGAGAATGTCGGAAGAAAAAGAGAACAAAAGAAAACCAAGATAAATAGATTAGCGTGGTTATATGGTTGTTTAGAAGAGGTAAATCCTTAAGATAAATAGATTATAGTATTCTTATTAAAGTCTGGATTAACGAAATTATGTAAGGATTA
>CAJVGC010000508.1:36848135-37096590 GCA_910822075.1 Senecio squalidus | reverse complement strand
CTGTTTTCCTAGCTAGTTGTTTGTCTTCCGGGAGTTAGTCCTTCTGAAGGAAGTTTTTTATTGGAGTCATCCAACAGTCTTCCTCCGTTAATGCGGCCACTTCCTTGTTGGCACTATGGATTTCTCAGTTAGGACTTCCACCAACAATTCTTTCTTGAGGTGGGAGAAGGAGGATGCTGCAAGTTTGCTCAATGCATCTGCTATTGTTGTTACGGTTTCTTGGCACTTGCTCTATGGTAATTTTGAGAAGTCCGAAATGATTTTTCTGGTTTCTTCCAAGTATTGTTGCATGAAGTTTGATTTGCTTCATAGCTACCATTGATATGATTAGCTACCAATGGGAGTCCACAAAGCTTCTATATTTTGAACTCCCATCTTTCTAGCTATTCGTAGCCCTGATAAGAGAGCTTCGTATTCGGCTTCATTGTTGGTTGCCGGGAAGTTTAAGGGCGTAGGTATACTCGTTTTTATCTGGATCTGTGAGTATGAGACCAGCTCCTGACCCTTCTAGGCTGGATGCGCCATCTGTGAAGAGGGTCCAAGGAGGGCTGTCTGTCACTAATGGATCCTTTGGTTCTTCCATTCCTTCGATTTCAGCCAGGAAATCTGCCAAGATTTGTCCTTTCATCGAGTTTCGAGGTTGGAAAGAAATTTCATGTTCTCCCAGTTCAATTGCCCATTTTGCTAATCGTCCCGACACTTCTGGTTTACCCAATATTTGTTTGATTGGTTTGTCTGTTAGCACTTGGATGGGATGTCCTTGAAAATATCTCCGCAAACGTCTAGACGCATGAACCAAAGAGAGTGCTAATTTTTCCAAACATGGATAATTAACCTCTGGGCCTTTCAGTGCCCTACTGATGAAATAGATCGGCATTTGTGAGTCGCCTCGTTGGGCTACTAAAACTGCGCTTACACATTCCTTGGAAGCAGCCAAGTATATAGTTAGTGTCTCCCCCGCTATTGGAGCCGTGAGTGTTGGGAGATTGGCCATGAATTTCTTCATTTCTTGAAATGCCACTTCTGCTTCTTCAGACCATGAGAAGTCTTTTTTCCGAATGCATCCCTTTAAGGTATTAAAGAAAGGGAGGGATCGATCTGCGGCTTTGGACAAGAAACGGCTAAGTGCTGCTAGCTTGCCATTTAGGCTTTGGACTTGCTTTTTGGTGGAAGGAGATGGCATGTCAATGACTGCCTGAACCTTCTTAGGATTGACTTTGATGCCATTAGGTGTAACAATATGTCCCAAGAATTTTCCTTCCTCCATGCCAAAACTACACTTGGATGGATTAAGCTTCATGTTAATATTACGTAATGTTTGGAAAGTTTCCAGGATATCAGCCAACATGATGTCTTCCGTATTGCTTTTGATAACTATGTCATCTACATAGGCTTCTATGTTCCTTCCCACTTGATTTTTGAAAGTTTCATCTATTAGACGTTGATAGGTTGCTCCAGCGTTTTTCAAGCCAAATGACATTTTTTGGAAACAAAATATGCCTTGGTCTGTGTGGAAAGCTGTTTTGTCTTCATCACCTTTTTTCATACAAATTTGGTGATAACCTTTATATGCATCTAAAAAGCATTTGAGTCTAAATCTATCTAAGGATTCCACTTTCCAATCGATTTCTGGTAAAGGATAGTTGTCCTTTGGACAAGCTTTGTTAATGTCTTTGAAATCAACGCATAATCTCCAAGAACCATCTCCCTTCTTTACCATAACTGGATTAGCAATCCAAGTTTGGTATTTTACCTCTCTGACAATCCCTGCTTCGACCATTTTGTTTACTTGGTCACATGCAGATTTACTACGATCCGGGGCCATGCCTCGTTTTTTCTGTCGGATTGGCACAATATTGGGATTCGCGTTTAGGGAATGCTCTGCTAGTTCCCTTGGGACACCAGTCATGTCTGATGTCTGCCATGCAAAGACATCAAGGTTTGATTCTAGTAACGCTATGAATTTAGTCTTTGTCTGTGTTGGGAGTTGTGAACCGATGGTCACTGGTTGTTCAGGGAAATGTTTATTAATAATAACTTTTTGTTCCGGACCATCAATGATTTCCATTGCCGGATCACTTTTGGGACCCTCTACCAGTTTTGGTTTCTCTGCCTGTTTGCACTCTTTAGGCCATGACGTTCTAGCCCTGACTGTGGCTATGCCAGCTGGGGTAGGGAACTTTATCATGCCATGAATGGTTGATGGAATTGCTCCAAATTTTTGTAATGCAGGCCTGCCCAGTAGGACATTGTAGGCCGATGGTGCATCAATGATTGCAAAATTAATCATTTCTAACCTATAGTGTGGATATTCTCCTAACATCATGTTTATTGCTACCTCTCCGATTGGCCAATGCGTCTCACCTGAAAACCCCACTAGAGGGAATTGTGTTGGACGCTTTGAATTTTGTACTTTTTCAGGGAGCTTCCTAAAACAGTGGGCATAAATAATGTCCATTCCCTGTATCAACATATGCCTTGCTCACTTCATAGTTGGCTAACCGGATTTGTATTACTACAGGGTTGATGGAAGGAGTTTCAATTGGTGGGAAGCAAATAGGCTCCGTCACCCAATCCTGAAGGACTGATGCCTTCCTTTTGCGAGATGTAGTTTCTTCCTGCGCCATGTATATGTAATTAGGTGGGGTGGTGGATGGGGTATTGGTGGTTGTCTTTGGCTTAACTGAACCGATTTGTGATGAGGAATTTCCTTCCATGGAGAAGAAAAAATGGTGGTGAAACTAAGAAATGAAATGAAAAAAGATAGAAATGAAATGAGACACCGTTGCTAAAACGTGTCCCACGGATGGCGCCAATGTTTGAGCAAATAGTAGCAAGCTCAGTAACTTGGGTGTTTGGGATTCAACCCCTTGACCTCCTGCTTAGCAGTGCAAACCTATCAAGCTCTTGGCGAGCCTAAGGTGGTCAAGTGGTTGGTTGAAGAAGATGATCGGAATATGTTTACTGCGGGAAGTGTATGAATACTCCGGCCAGGTACTGTGTGTAAGTTGGATGGGAATGATGAAGATGATGAATCTGGCCTCCAAAACCTGAAGTGTGGAGTATTTATACCCAACACTACCAGGTATCAACAACGTATGGCAATGATGACCATTTATGGCTCATCAATAGGATTCCAACGGCTATTAACGTCTATATCATTATATAACTTTATTAATGCTCTGACGGTTACACTCAAGGATTAGGCTTGAGTGTCTGACTGGTAGGATGTCAGGAACATGATACTATGAGATGAATCCCAAGGCATGAGTGTTGGTTTGGAGGAATACGGTACTTATTAGATACAAGGTATAAGTATTGGCTCTGGAATGCCGGGCCAAAAGCATTAGTGACAGCCTAGGCGTAAGTGCTACCAAGTGCTGAACATCGGACCACGAGTGCCGGACGCCGGGCTATGAGTGCCGGACGCCGGGCTATGAGTGCCGGACGCCGGGCTATGAGTGCCGGACACCGGGTCATGGTGTCGGGACTAAACTCCCGGACACGGGGCCGGATTCCCGGACGCGGGGACGAGGCTCGGGTATAGGGCCAAATTCCCGGACACGGGGCTGGATTCCCGGGCACGGGGCCATTTTGCCCGGACATGGGGCTTGGTTCCCGGACATGGGGCCTGGTTCCCGGGACACGGGGCCTGGTTCCCGGACACGGGGCTTGGTTCCCGGACACGGGGCCTGGTTCCCGGACACGGGGCCTGGTTCCCGAGACACGGGGCCTGGTTCCCGGACACGGGGCCTGGTTCCCGGACACGGGGCCTGGTTCCCGGGACACGGGGCCTGGTTCCCGGACACGGGGCCTGGTTCCCGGACACGGGGCCTTGGTTCCCGGACACGGGGCCTGGTTCCCGGGACACGGGGCCTGGTTCCCGGACACGGGGCCTCGGTTCCCGGACACGGGGCCAGAGTGCCGGGACACAACTTCCGGATCCCGGACACGGGGCCATGTTTCCCGGACACGGGGCCAGAGTGCCGGGACACAACTTCCGGATCCCGGACACGGGGCCATGTTTCCCGGACACGGGGCTGTTTTACTCGGACTGGGGCCGTTTTACCCGGACACGGGGCCTGGTGCCGGGGGCATTTTACCCGGACACGGGGCCGGGTGCCGGGGCCATTTTACCCGGACACGGGGCCTGGTGCCGGGGCCATTTTACCCGGACACGGGGTCAAGGGCCAAGTGTCCGGACGCGGAGCCTTGTGTCGGACGCCGGGACGAAATGTCCGGATGCTGGGGCCAAGTGGCCGGACGCCGGAGCCTTGTGTCGGACGCCGGGACGAAATGTCCGGATGCTGGGGCCAAGTGGCCGGACGCCGGAGCCTAAGGGCCGGAGCTAGGAGATAGCATGCAACCTTTTGTAAGTCAGGTTATGTGTTTAGGGGGTTAATGGGCTATGTGTATGAGCCATTCCCTACTAACACTATCATGATCCATTACATTCCAACAAGTATGCAAGCTAAAGAAGTTCATTTATGGACTTAAGCAAGCATCAAGAAGTTGGAATAAAAGATTTGATGAAGAAATCAAAAGGTTGATTTTGTTCAGAATTTCGATAAGCCATGTGTGTATCAAAAATTCAGTGGGAGTAATGTTACTTTCTTAGTCTTATATGTAGATGACATATAGCTAATGGGAAACAGTGTTCCAATGTTTGAAGATGTTAAATCTCATAGTGGACAATGTTTTGCCATGAAAGACTGAGGAGAAGCAGTATTGATTTGGGAATCAAGATCTTGAGAGATAGATCAAAGCGGTTAAATTGAGTTAAGTCAAAAAGCTTACATTGATGATATACTTAAGCAGTTAGTATAGAAAATTCCAAACATGGAAATTTATCAATGAAAGATAGACTTAATCTCAAACATCAAGGATAGTGCTCTTACACCTCAAGAAGTGTAGCGCATACAAATGATACCTTATGCTTAGGCAAAAGGATATATTTTGTATGTGATGAGATGCACAAGGCCTGATGTGGCTTTTGCACAGAACATTGTTAACAAGTTTCAACAGAATCCAGGCGAAAGATACTGGATTGCTGATAAAGAACAGGGGCGAATCTACCTTAGATCAAGGCGTGTCCTCGGACCTACCTTAATTTACGAAATCGTTTAGTAGCGATGTATAAATTTTTCGAAGGACCCATCTAAAAGTTGTAAAGGGAACTGGGTAATATTACACTTTCCAAAATATATAAAACATGAGGAGCTTACCCAATTGGTAGGTGGCTTGATGCAAGGAACATGTGTAGATTTAAGTCAAGGGTTCAATTCTCATACCTTACATTTAGTTTTTTTTATTTTTTGAATTGTACAATCTTCAAAGTATATTTTAAGTTTTCTAAAAGTATTGAATAGCCAAATTAAATATAACACTTTCCAAACTATTTTTACTTTATTTTTGTTTCCTATTAAATACGAACACTATATTTGTTTTATAATTACACATTATTTTATTTATTTTTATAGTTCGTTTTTGTTTATAGTCAAATTACTCTTATAAAATATACGATTTTCATAAAATTTATTCTTTGCTCATGAAAATATTGTGATTTAAGTACATTGTGGTTTGTTTGTTACTATAATTTGTTAATTTTATCTTTTTTATCCATCATTTATTTATATTCATCTTCGAACCGATCCATTTAACCAACCAAACCGTTCGACCCAGCTGACCAGGTCGAACCGTTTGACCCAATACTCTGGTCATTGGACCTACCTTCAGTTTGATCCTGGCTTCGCCACTGATAAAGAACATACTTAAATACCTTAGGGATACTTAAAATATGGTTCTTGTATATGGTGGAAATCATGAGGCCAATATTGGATATTGTGATGCTGGATTTCATAAACAACCATCTCTACAACAGAATTTGAGTACATTGTATCTTTTAGAGATGCATATGGAAGCTGTGAGATCTGGAAATTTATTTCTGGACTTGGTAGTGTTCCCAGAGCCAAGACTCTTTTGGATATGTATTGCAACAATGCTGGTGCAATCATCATAGCCAATGAACCTAAGGGTTCATTAGGGAGTTAAACACCTTCAGAGGGATTTCACTATATTCTTAAGAGAATCGAGTGGTGAAATTCAAGTACTCAAAGTTCACACAGATAACAACTTAACTGATCAAAGGATCACGTTAAAACGATCCTAACTCACTTGGTTGAGGGAATAGGACTTCGTTTATCTAGTTGTTTCATGTAATCTGTGATTGATTTAGTATTTGGACATATGGATGTATAAACAATTTTATTAAGAATGAATAATATTGAGGATATGTGCTTTCATTTCTTATATAATTGTTATCCAATTTTTCATGTTTTAATCCTTGATTTATATTTATGTTTAAATATTTTTCTAAATATCCGTTGTCGTTTGATTATGTGGGAGCATAATTGAATTAAGACAATATCTGAGTAGTCAGCCTGGCTCACTAACCCGGATGGTGTACATGGAGATGAACACTGGATTATCCCACATGAATTAGTACTTATGGATCCTTGTCATTAAGTATAATTCATAAGGTTTATTGTCCTTTGACTTGAGATGCAAGGATGATAATCATGTACGTAGTGCATTATTTGATTCTAGTCAAACGCACTCCTGAATAAGATTGTTATAAAGGCTATTTTTGGTAATGTTGCGAAATACGATGATTAACAATTGTAGTCAAGATAGGATTTGTTCCTTCGGTGAAAACTGAAGTTAGATACAAACTGGGCCACTCATGAATACTTAAGATGTATGTTCGGCCGAACCCAAATAAATCCAGATGTGTCTCGATAGTATTTGGTAATCTTTAAGTGATTCGCGAAATGAGAAACAGTAGTTAAAATGGAATGATTTTGATCCATCAAAAGATTTTAACTAAGTATCTGTAACAAAAGGATATGAACCGAATATAGACTCACAGTGAGTTTTGGAGAAACTTACTCGTGCATTTATGGGAGCATTGATATGTTGCTAGACATTAATCAATGTTATCACGTTTGTTTGAAAATTATTCAAAAGTGGGAGCTGTTGGTATTTGAATAGTTTTAACAAATGTGTGTCCGTAAATGTGTGAGCCTACGGGAGCGCACACATCGACATTTAGACACAACTACAAGTTTAATTTATTTATTAAATATTACTTAATGGTTAAGTGTAAATATTTATTAAATTGAGGGTTTATTATGTAAATAAGGAGGTTTCCTTATTGTAATATAACTCAAACTCTTAGATTTGAAAACCTATAAATAGAAGATAAACCCTAAACCCTAATTCATGACATTACAATACAAAATCATCGATTAAAATTTCTTATCGGCTTTTAAAATAAAAAGGGTTTTATTTGTTTTTATTTTGGTTTTTGTAATAAAGAGTTGTTGCTAAGACAATTGTTGTATAAAGCAATTAAACGTGTACTAGCATACTAGTCTGTTGCTAAAAGAAGGTGTCGCGTACGTAACCGTAGATTAGATCTTATACTTAGATCTACGACTTTCGCTTGCTTCTAATTCAAGGTAATTTTCTTTATCCGATTTATTATTTACTATGTGATCCTAAATTCCGCTGCCATGTATTGTTTGACAATATGACTCTAGTTGTATACCTATACATTCAGCGTGTTCATGTTCCCATTTTAGGATGTTTTTTTTGTTTGACATGTTTGCAATATAACCTTTTTTTAAAATAAATAAATTACCTTTGTGTGAACCGAAGCAACTATTATAAGAGGATTTCTTCTCTTAATCTAACTTAAAACTATAGTGAACTTATGAAGTAGGCATTTGCGGTTAAAAAGTTTGTCTGTTAACGATTAAATTTTTATGCATCACATTAATTTGATACCTTTGTTATAACCGAATCTTTATTAATATCATTGAGTTTAAAATCTTAATGTTTTGATAGTGCTACGATCTCGAGATATGTAATAAGTAATTTAGCCATAAGATTGAGAATGTCGGAAGAAAAAGAGAACAAAAGTAAACCAAGATAAATAGATTAGCATGGTTATATGGTTGTTTAGAAGAGGTAAATCCTTAAGATAAATAGATTATAGTATTCTTATTTAAGTCTGGATTAACGAAATTATGTAAGGATTACTAAGGGGTCTTTTGTTTTTTCTGAATATTTATGTCTGAATCTGAAAACCAGTTCTGAATGATAAGAGGTTGTGTCTGAAATCTGAAAGCATAATCATTAAGATTGTTTGAAAAATATACTTTCATATATATCTTAATTCTTATTTTTTTTCTTTTTTTCTTTTCTTGTTTTTATCATATTTTCAAGCTATTAGAATAGCTAAATTGCACGAAAAATAAAATCAACAAATAACTAAATGTAAGAAAAATATTCAAAAGGTTTTTAGATCAAAAGACAACGTCTTAACCAATAACACTCTAACAATAATACCGACAAAGTACGGCAAATGAAAATCCATAAACTAACATGACAAAATCATTTAAAGTAAATCATTCTCCATTGTGCATCAACTGATCAGCAATCTCTTCTCGCAAGTTTATCATTAATTGTTGATCTGATGCACTACCTTGTGTCTGGAATTCTTGTTTCTGATTATTTTTTGTTTCATTTTCATTTTCGAATTGTATCTCTATTTGATCAGACATAGAAAATAACTCATCATTAACGCCTTCCTTTCGTATCAAATGAGACCGTTGACATCTTTTTCAAAATCGGGAAACGTGCTTTCAAGACTCCATATGCCCGTTCAATAACATTTCTAAGTTTTGCATGAGCATGATTGAACTTTTCATTTTTGCTCATTGCACGTTGACGACGAAAGTTTCCAAGCCAATATCTAACATTACGATGTGGTGTCATAATATTAATTCTAATTAGAGGTATTAAGAGGTATTAAGATATAAAATATAGCTTATCAAATAGGAGGAAAAAATGGGATATCAAGATCTTATTCAAAAAAAAATTCAAAACCTCTTATTTACTATTTCACTTATTGGATAATACAATTAGATATCATTAAGAGCTTAACATGAAAAACAAACGACCCCTAAGAAATTCTTAGGATGATGATCTCTAGTTGTTTTAGGATATGTTTATATGTGTAAATAGATGCCGTAAGCCCGTAAGGATATCTTCCAAATGTCGTTTGCACGTGATGTTCCCCCGGAACATCATGTGTTTATCTCCTTAACCGATTCCCTTTGGCCCAAGGTATGAGCGTCCTAAAAATTATACCATGTACACACCAAGTGAAAGAGCTTGTAGGGCGTGTGACATGCTTTTCGATCCCAAAACCCTCATATATACCATCCCACACCCCGTGTACAATTCAGTATACTTTGCAACTAACTTTCGATTAGGATCTTAGCCTACACAAATCATCTAATCCTAACTTTACAATTCATTATCCAACAATGTTTTGTATTCAAATTTTTCAACAATTAAAGTACGTTTTTTATATACAAGGAGCCTTCAAATTTTAGGGTTTTACAAATTTAGGAGTCTAAAACAGCGACTTTAGTTGCTTTACCCTTTAGTTATCCCAAATTACGTACATATGCATGTTTCATAAGTTAGGAATGATTTAGAATTAACATATTGACAACAAAAAACTATTTGTTTTCAAATAAACGAAAACAATACTTGACATTTTTACAAATGTTGAAAGTTACGAATAAATAATTAGAAAAAAAGAATAACTCAAAGATATTTGATTTGCACATGTCTAAAGTAGTAGCAGTTGTTAAAAGTTTGAAAGAAAAAGTCTGGATTCAATAACTGCATTCCTTAATATCCTCACACGATCTTAGTTAACCTTCAAAAATGACCGTTTTAAGCCACAAATACCAAATCATAATTTAGAACTAACATTCTTTACACTCATTTCCCATTATTTCATCACTAATCCTTTGCAGTTTCTCGGTTTTTAAAACTCAAAATCTTGGTTTTTGGAGGTGATTTGATTCTAGTATTCTGTTATTTTTATGTTGGATTAATGTTTTTCTTTATTGTTCTTGTTTCTTTAGATGTTTATTAATGTAAATGTGTTTGAATGATCACCTTCTATTTGGTCTATTCACTCTTAACATCATAAACATATTTAAGATGATATGTGTTAGTGTTATGTGCTCTTTATATGTCTGTATATATGTGTTTTTATTTTCTGTTTTCAATTCTAAATCATTAAATTACCATGATTCATAGCTCAAAGATTACATCGTTTATGGTATAAATGAAAACCCTTTTTGGGATATTGTTTTTGGTATTCATTAGATTTTTTAAAGCTTTTTTAAGAATTGTATAATTCCGTCAACTCTTCCTTATATTTGCGAATATATGTGGTCGTGTCAATGTTCGAGTCGACCCAAACACGACCAGAATTGTCACACCAAGTTTTAATACAAAAAAATGGTTGTATTTAACCTTCTACGGACTTTAAAATGGGTCAAAATAGCTTTGCTTTAACAACAATCAATATGAATTTGGTGATTATGTTAAACTTTTACAACCATAATAAGGTTACATATAAATCTTTTCGAAAAAATGAAAAAATTGAATTTTCAGGTTAAAACTTTACACTGTTACTATATCGTAAGTATTGTTCGTCTTGTCCTTATTTTATTAATGTGTATGAAGAATCAATGTAAGTGTGTGTTCCTTTTAAGTAAATTAGAGGATTCAATGGTTTAATGTACTTTGTCTAACATTGTTTATATGATTTTCAGAATATGTCAAGATATTCGTTCTCGAAGGATGTTCAGGTCCAGGTAGGCGGAACACCATTCAACTTAAAAAGGGTAAAACACTCCACCTTTGCATATACATATTGTCAAGTTTCGAATGATTGACTTCTCAAGTCAATTTTATCCTTGTCAATAAAAAACCGAGTCTAACGTTTGTAAAACTAAAACAAGAACGCAAAACCATAATATTAATGTGTTCTATTTCATCATAATTCAAATATTTTTTCTAGAAACTTGGATGAATTGACATTATAATTTCAGAGTAGTAAACTAAATACCTTGACCTTAATAGAGTCAACTTTTTATATTTTGTCATGAACTATTGGCTTTTGATCAACTGCAGGATCTTCTTGCCGAAAAATCGTCAAAACTTTGTAAGTTGTTTAAAGAAAACCCCGAAGAAGATATTTCTCATCTTCTACCAGAGATTCCTACCTCCCCTCATATTTTTGAGCTAGTGGCAAGATTCTGCTACGGTTTTCCAGTCACATTCACACCAGAAAACGTCATTCCCATTTCTTGTTTGGCTTGCTATTTGGGTATGACCGAAAGTGTCAGCCCACGCAATCTCTTGAAACAATCGTTGTCTTTCTTTGAACACGAAATCATCACGGGCTGGAATGAATCTTTAAGAGCACTAAAGGCGATAGACAATCCAACTGTTCTTCAACAAGCAGTAAAGCTTGGTTTAATTGATGGTTGTATGGATTCCATCATTAATAAAGCTCTTGCTAATCCACTTCTACTTGGCGAACCAATAAAAAATCCGTTTCTTGATGATGACGACGATGATGATGAGGATCAGGAGCTCATTCAGAATGTATACAAGCCAAATGCTAAAAGACAGCTTTTCGTCCTTGATTGGAAGTCGGAGGATTTAAGTTTGACCGCACTTCATCTTAAGTTTTACGAGCCTATAATCCGTGGAATGATTCAATGTAAAGTGGGCGCAAACTACATTGCATCGAATCTTTACCACTATGCTAAAAGATGGGTATTCTTTGAGCCAAAAGAAACGGATGGAGAAACGTCGTCTTCTTCTGAAGGAGATTCTTCAAACTCAAAAAAACTTGCCATTGAAGCTATCGAAAGACTTTTACCTCATGATAGAGGGATCCTCCCTTGTGAATTACTATCGGAAATGCTTCAATATGCAATGGTTTTAGAAGCTAATGCCAACTGCAGAGAAGGGTTTGAAGTGAGAATCGGGAGACAATTAGATCTGGCAACAGTTAACGACTTGCTAATACCATCATCTCAAGGCTGCTATTCTAAGGATGAAAAGTATGATACAGAGTGTGTTAGAAGAATCTTGAAGCATTTTTACCAAAATTTCACCGGGCAAGATCAAGGTGGGCTCGATATTGTAGCTGAACTTGTTGAGGATTTCTTAGGGGAGGTAGCCAACGATATTGACTTAAAAAAGGACTCGTTTATATCAATTGCTGAAATGTCAATTGCTGCATCACAAGGAACACAAAGAACCTCAGATGGGATTTATCGGGCCGTAGATATCTACCTAACCAAACACAGGTTCTTTACAGAATCCGAAAGAGAAGAGATTTGCAGTGTTTTGGATTGCAACAAGATGTCACCTGAGGCTTGTGAGCATGCAGCACAAAATGAGCGGCTGCCAGTACGTGTGGCCGTTCAGGTATTGTTTGTAGGACAGTTGCACTTGCGAGAAACGATCACAAAAGAGGTGGCCTCTGAGGATGGGTCGAAAAAGTCAAAGTCAACCGAAGACGACGAAGAAGTTAAGGGAGAATTGGAGAAAATGACTAGTAAAGTGATGGAATTGGAGAAAGAATGTCTTGTGATGAGGAAGGAGATTAAAAAAGGTTATTTGAGGAAAACAAAGACAGAAAAAGAGAAAACGAATGTTTGGAAAGAAATGAAGAGGAAGCTCGGGTGTATATCGAACCTAAACAACAGTCACTGCCATCTGAAGAAAAAGAAGAAGGTTCATCCAAGGTAGAAGATTACAATGATTTTCAGTTCATTTTTGTTACTCCATTTCATAATAAATGTTGCGGGTTGGTTGTTATCTGTTTCACCTTTTTTTCCCTTCTGGTTGTGTTTTTGTTCTTGCTTTGTATACATTTCATTTGACAAGTAATTTCTTTCGGGTAATTTAAGTGTATTTCAGGTCACTATTCTTCAACTATGCTTAGTTCTAAACTCCAAAAACATCAAACAGTTTTAAACATTTTTCTTTTGACAACGATTAACAGGTTCGTTTGCCAAATATATTAATCTGTATCATACAACTGCAATGTGTCCATCAATAACTGTATTTGTATGTGTTAATAAAAGTGATAATTTACTGCATTCTACGTGAGTTTTGGTAATGATGAGTCGGACACCTTTATTTTTATTGTTCATCTGCAAAGAAAACAAAAGTAACCGAGCTTCTAAGTTATCATCATACAGATGACATAATCTCTTTTTCTTCTGTTTTTCTTCAGTTGTCTTTGATATGAATAACAAACATCAAAGTTAACGAATGATAACATCTTGGTTTTGGTTTTGATTGATGTTTAGTGGTTGGCTTTCGACCAGTGGCACCATCATTACTCCTTTAGATGTGTTCGACTATAAAAATTTCTGATTTTCACTATTATATGGCCAAATAAGTTCCGTAAGCAAAATAACATGACGAAGAGTTCACAAGAAGATTTCATCAATTAAATGCATTCCCACTCATTTTGTTTGCAATGTTATTGCTTTTCTATATGTTTTTAACATTATTTTGTATGATTTCAAGAAAATGTCGGGATACCCACTTCCGAAGAATGTTCAGGTCACAGTATGTGGAACACCATTCAACTTGAACAAGGTATAAACTCTAAACCCAAATCAAATTTGCATGCTCTACAATCATTTTCGTCATTTGCATTTTTTTGATCGAAATTGTTATTAATGAAACAAGATACATATTCTGCTTGCCCATAAAGTAGTTTTATCAACACCTACGAATTAGAGTGTTTGTTATAAAACTTACTCGTGTTACGCATTTTTTCAAAGAACCTGGATGAATTGACATACATCTAAGAGTAATAAACTAAGGGGTATTTGTTTTGATCTTAACGGAACATTTTGTTGATGAACTATTTCCTTGTCTAACTGCAGGATCTTCTTGCCGAAAAATCATCAACACTTTATACGCTGTTTAAAGAAAACCCCGATGAAGATCTTTCTCGTCTTCTTTCTGATATCCCAACTACACCTCAAATCTTTAAGCTCTTGGCAAAATTCTTCTATGGCTTGAAAGTCAACTTCACACCAGATACACACAGTCCCAACAACCTCCTGAATCAGGCTCTATCTTTCTTTGAACGCGAAATCATCACTGGATGGAATGAGTCTTTAAGATCATTAAAGGTGGTAGAGAATACAAACGTTTTTCAACAAGGGCAAAAACTTGGTTTAATTGATGCCTGTGTGGGTTCAATCATCAATAAAGCCCATGATAATCCGCTACTACTTGGTGAACCAATCAAGAATCCGGTTCTTGATGATGAGGATGATGATGATCAGGTGTTCGATGGCAATGTTCTTGAATGGAAGTCAGAGGATTTAAGCTTAACCACACTTCATCTTGAGTTTTACGAGCCTATAATACGAGGGATGATTCAATCTGAAATGGGTTCAAACTACATAGCCTCAAATCTTTATCAATATGCTAAAAGACGGGTGTTTCTTGACCCAAAAGAAGACACGTCGTGTTCTTCTGAAGGTGTTTGTTCAAAATCAAGAAAAGTTGTCATAGAAGCAATCGAAAGACTTTTGCCCCATGATCGAGGCATCCTTCCTTGTGCATTACTATCCGAAACGCTTCAACACGCTACGCTTTTAGAAGCGAATGCCAACTGTAGAGAAGGGTTTGAAGTGAGAATTGGGAGACAGTTAGATTTGGCAACGGTTAATGACTTGCTACTAATACTATCATCATCTCAAAAAGGCGGCTATTATTCTTCTGAAGAAAAAAAGTATGACACAGAATGTGTTGGAAGAATCTTGAAGCACCTTTACCATAATTTCACCGGGCAAGATGAATTCGCTCTTGACATTGTGGCTGAACTTGTTGAGAATCTCCTTGTTGAGGTGGCAAGTGATACTGATTTGAAAAAAGACTCGTTTTTATCCCTAGCTAAAATATCAATTGCTGCATCAGACGGAACACAAAGAAGCTCAGGGGGGATATGCCCCTTCTTTGTGAATATACAGACTACAAAATTTATTGAAGTCAAAATTTAAAAAATAATTTTATGTCAATCATAAAATGGAACAGATTTTATGTAATGCCTGATGCTATTCCTGATTATAAATAAAATGGAACAGATTTTATGAAAATGGTTATTAATTTTATCTCAAAGTAAGTTTTAGTCCATAAATCTACAAGGCCTAACGGTAATAAAAACCGTTTCTGTCCGAACTCAATAATATGGAACAGGTTTAATGTAATGCCATTCCTGTCCGAACCAAATAAT
The DNA here is from genome assembly GCA_910822075.1 of Senecio squalidus. Taxonomy (NCBI): domain Eukaryota; kingdom Viridiplantae; phylum Streptophyta; class Magnoliopsida; order Asterales; family Asteraceae; genus Senecio; species Senecio squalidus. The sequence goes on along the minus strand of CAJVGC010000508.1, from coordinate 37,081,373 downwards.
ATTCTCGACAAACGATGCAGATTTTATGGAGCAGAAAATGTAAATGGTAAAGGATATCTAACTAATAAAACCGACAGGTTAATGCACATGACAACACAAGGATCTCGGCATCATCTGACAAGGTTAACAAAACATAAACGTAAACATTATACAGGTTCATCTAATAAGAACAAACAAGCAACTGAACTGGATTTGAATTCACTCCTTGAGCAGAAGAAGAAACAGCCTTTGATCAACCTTGAATTTACCCATCTTCGCAGGAGCACCCTTCATCAATAGTTGAAGCCCTCCAAATGATACGTATACGGCTCTGTATCAGCACACAAATGTTTATAAAATAAATTTTTGGTTGATCCTTTTTCTTATAAATATAGCCTTGCATAATACACCATCATCTCAGATCAGTTCACTTGACTTCAAGAGTCGAATGGACAGAACGTTTTTGAAGAAAACGAATCATAACTAGATTTATATAGATAAAAAAAAATTCTCAAACAGATTACGAGTTAAAAGATTAATATAAATGTACAATTTAAATCTGGTAATGTAGTAGGTTTAGAGGATGTTATGATCAAGGGTTCGGAAATGAACCGGTAAAAGATGTTTTGGTTTCAGAGCATAGGTTTTAGAATTAAGAATCATATTTCCGAAATTGGGGACTCTCTATACTTATAAAAGGGTGTGTGTTTAGACTTTAGAATTTAATTTTCAGTCCTATTCCGCCATGCTATGAAACTCGCATCTCAATAGTGAATTCTGACAAAGTATTTGAATCAAATTTAGGCCAAACCCCTTAAGAATCATCAAAAGAAGGTTTTTGAGGATCGGAAAAGATTGATTTTTAGGTTTTTTTTTATTTGAGACTTTTATTGTTGCAATTTGGACTAGAAACTAAACATACAAATTGAATATAAGCAGAGGTGATGAGATACGTACACTTCGACATCACCACTTTGGTTCTTCTCGTCTGATATCTTGTATAACAGCCCATGCATGACATACTCGAATCTGTCAGCAAGTGATTTCTTGCTTCCCTGTCATTATATCAGAGTAATCGCCAAATTTATTAATATCCAACATGTCAAAACTGGAAGTCACAATCTCGACCCAATTACTTGTAAATGGATCAATTTGGGTTGTGCATTATCTCAAACGGGTCACATAACTTTTTTCTTAACAGAAAAGTGTTTAATGACTCGTTATGACTTGAACCACCTTCATTAAAAGGGCCTATATGGAACGTGTTACAAATGAGATTACATAATAGCATACCTCAGAGGCAGCTGAAGCATCCTCATGTAAAGTTTGAGACAAGACCATCCTATACTTGTCTCCAGCGTGCATAGGATACAACTGTGAGTTCACATCCAAGATAATGTGCATTCCAGATTCCTCCCCTCGTGCTTGAACACGCGAAACTGAAATATTTGTATTCTTATCGCAGAAAAGAAAAACATGGCAAAGAAAACAATTAACAAATTAAGTTTTACCGAGCCACGATTATACCTTTGTCATACTTTTTGCCATCAGCGTCCACCCCAATGACCTTAATGGTATCATCAAAATGCAGGCTAACCATCTTTTCTGCACAAGTTACTGATATTTGAGAAACATGTTACCTAACTCATTTGTAAGCATTCATTGCTAATATAACTAATTTCTTTCCTAGTTCAAAACAAAACCCTAAATCAAATTTTACAAAATATTTAAAGGTAATCTAACATCTTACAACACCAAAATAACAAAGAAATAAAATCAAAACCCTAAATCAACAGAGTATTCATGTATGAGGTGAATTAAAACAATATTATTTTACAGATAAAAATCTAACCTTATAAATTCTTGATTTTTGGCAGAAACCCTAAAACCAGCACAAAACCCTGGCTTGTGCTTTCAATTTCAAATGAATTATTTAAAACTTATTGGAGTAAAATAATGTAAATTGTTTGACCCGTTTGAAAAATAAATGAGGCCCACTACTACCCAATTCTCTAAAATATTTGCTCCATACTAACCGAATTCACTCGTATCCTAAATTAACATTTAAAAACACTATCTTTCAAAATATTTTAACAACAAAAAAACACGTCGTTCGACAAGTTCTGTGACTACCTCTTTGTGTAGAGACACATAATATAAAGGATAGTTGTTTGAAAATATATTAAACTTATATAGTATATATTTAAATTTAAACTGGTTTATTATATTTCTTAATTATTTCATTATTATGTGAATATAAACATACATATCATCCATATAAGATGGTTATGAGAGCTTCCACATCATCCAATAACGTTATTTAAAAATTTGGTACATATATTAGACACACTCAAAGTTAGATACATTTGATAGATCTAAAATTAAATTTGATATTTCAGACAATTTTCTCCATAATATAATGTCAAGGTTATAAGGTTATCCTGAAATTATGTGTATGAATGCGGTTGAATTTGAAACCTGTCATTAACCATCTCAAAATATTTATAATTTTTTTTATTAAACCTCATACATCTTTTAAGAACAACTAAACACCTTATCGTTGGTGTTGAGTTTATCATTTATCACTTTAAGATAAACTCGGTTGGATGTTAGTGATTTTGTATCACCAATATGATTTAAGTGTAATGAATATAATCTTGATTAATATTGAACAAGTTGGATTGCACGCTTGTTTGATTTTATCTTGATTGTTTAGTGGCGAAACCCCTAAACGATGGAGGTCCGAGGGACAGAACCCCCGGCTAGGTCGAGCTAAATTCTAAACCTAGTTTCAAATTAATATTGCTTTATTAAAAACATTATGAAAAATCCGATTTTGACATGGTTTTGCCCTAAATCCGAAACCCAGTTTGAATCGGTTTGGTGTTTGAGAAAATTGTCGTATAACATTTTCTAATTATAAACTCCCGAATGTTGGTTATCTTTCTTGTACACTTTTCATAATCAATAACACAGTTTTTTGTTCAATTTAATCTTGATTTTTATCCGATAAAAGATTTCGATTATACCATTACATTATCCGTTATCGAAACCCTAATATACAGGATGAATATGTACCGGCAAGTGAAACACTAGTCATCTCTACGTGTATTGTCCATTCGGCATCATACACACTTAAATGGCACATGACTATCTCGAAACTAATGGCACACTAGCCTTTCAAACATGATACAATTATAACATTTCATTTGACAATTGAAAAAAAGTGACTTTATTGGAGAGGGGTTGCGTGCCAAAAAGGAATGTTAATGAGAGTATCATAAAGTCTCTAAAACTTGTCATTGTCTAACTTTCGAAACTTTAACTACTCCATCATGATTTTCGGTACCACTCAATTTGTAATATTATACACAAACCTAACCTTTCTTAAAAGTAAAAGTTGTAAGAAATATATATATAGATATATATATATATATATATATATATATATATATATATATATATATATATATATATATATATATATATATATATATATATATATATATATATATATATATATATATATATATAGAATTAGGATATAATAAAAAGAGATTTAAAATAAAAAGGATAGGGAGGGTTGTGGGGCTGACACGTGTCCCAAAATTAAAAACCCAAAAAGAACCCCGTGAAGGGCAAAATGGTCATTTCGCAGCTTATGACCTACTTGCTTGACCCAAAAAAATCATTTAACGCAGCCAAAACCATCATCTCTCTCTCTCTTTTAACACAAAATGGTCTCTCTCTCTCTGAATCTATCTTCAAATGGCGCCGGAGTGACGTTAATTGGCCGGATTTCGAACATTCAAAACACACCAAATTATTCTCCACGGAATCGTATTTAGGTTTCTTACTCCGCCGTGTTAAATCTTCAACGGCTGCCGGAGAAACAACGGCGACGACGGCGGTGGTGTCCGGAGTGTCTCCGGTGTTGCTGTGGTCTCCGATTGGTGGGGAATTGTGGTTTGGTGATGATGCCATTGATGGAATTGAGAAGAGAGGAATTAGGCTTAGGGTTAGCGACGGTGGTGAGGCAATTGTGGAATTAGGGTTAGGGTGAGGCAGTGGAGGATGATTCAGGCAGTGGAGGATGATTCAGGCAGTGGTGGTGAGGCAATTGTGGAATTGCGGATTCAGGCGGTGTTTAAGGCGACGACGGATTTCGGTGACTGCGGCGGTTAGGCGGCGGATTCAGGCGGCGGATTCAGGCGGCGGAAGGCTGATGTGACGTGACTGTGGCGATTTCCGGCGATGATGATGATGATTCCGGCGATGATGATGATGATTCCGGCGACGGCGTTCCGGCGTTCCGGCGATGGTGATGATGATTCCTTTTGTGTATTTTCAGTAACTTGTGCATAATATAGTTGTACATTTTGTTATTTTTCAGTAAGTTATGCATAAGAAGTTGTACATTTGATGTAATAATAGTAAATTTATGCATATTGATTTTTTTTATGCACATTGATTTTTTTATGCACACGTTTTTTTCCGGTAGATTTTTCCGGTGCACATGTGTTTGTTTTTGGTGGATTGATTTTCCGGTGGATTTTCCGGTGGATTTTCTGGTGGTGGATATGTTTTGTATAAAAAAACTTATGTAAAATCAATACACATTATTTTGATAAAATCGATGCACAAGAAAATCGATGCACAAAGATTGAAATAGTTATGCACAAAGATTCAGAAAATAAGTAAATCTGGAAAAAGGAAAAAAAAAAAAAAAAAAAAAAAAAAATTTTCGCAAATTACCAAAAGGGCATGAAAGTTCGACTTATTTAAGATCGTGCCACCGCGAAGATTAAAACAAATGGAGGGCTAGGATCACTCCCTACCCTTTTTATTTTAAAAACTTTTTATTTTAACCTTCCCCTATATATATATATATATATATATATATATATATATATATATATATATATATTATATATATATTTGATATTTTTCAATATAAATAAGATGAAAAAATATCGATTAGATTTTGCTAAGAATAATGTAGTCGAATTCTTAGATAGTCGAACACTTCTTTTGAAAGCTAGTAAACAAGACTAATAAAGAAGCGCTTTAGACTAGGGGTGTTCAATCGGTCGGGTATCGGTTCCATGGATTTATTGGGTTCGGTTTAGTCGGTTTTTTATAAATATTATAACCGGCCAAATCCAAACCAAAAGATAGAAAATCCAAACCAAACCAACCAAATAAAATTTCGGGTTAATCGGTTCGGGGACCGTTAAACCGGTTAAATATTTCGATACATATAAGTTTCAAATTTCGACTTATGAAATAACACAAACAACAACATAACAAATTGAAGTAAAAAAAAAATGCTAACAAGATCAAATTTATTTTAACTTCATAGGAAATTCAAAAATCCAAATTAAACTTGAAATTATCCAAATCAAAAGTGAATCACAAAACTAACATTCAAAGAAACAGAATAAAATCAAGGATCGACACATTTTAGGACGGAATGAAATCACATAATAACATTTGAATGGAAATTTACCCGTTGATTTAGCAAGGAGCGTATAAAATTTGTGTTGAATTCTAATTAGATAAACTGAATACAAGGTAAACCTGGTTGGCAAATTAAAATAAAATTGGGCCTTTGAAATTGTGACAACCGTCTTATTTCGAGTGAAAATCGCATTCTCTATCTTTGAGTTAAATTCGAATTGATCTCATCTTTACTTGTCTCATAAACTCGAGTGTGTGGAATCGAATCGGAATCACAAAATGAATCCTAATACCAAGAAAATACTTAGTGAACTTGTCTAAGTTCCTATCTAAAATAACCGGAAACTTTCAACTAGCGAAACACTTAACAAAGAAAACTAATCAAAAACGAAAATATCTGAAAATCTGCCTCTTGCGGCGCAAGAGAAAGGGTTGCGGCGCAAGAGGGTTCCAGATTTCAAATTTTTGGTTGTTGCTAGTGCTTGGTGACTCATCCACAACCGACCTAAACGACCAACACCTGTAAAAACAGGTGTCAAACACCCCTCTACTCCAGAATATTACCTTGGTATCAACTCCCCTTTGTCACTTTCATTTGCACAAGATCAAAACACACACTCACCTTCATATTCTCTCAACACTCACATACAAACTCACACACAACTCTTTCAAAAACAATCTTTCTAAGACATAATATAACTAATTCAAGGTCATTTTCATACATCCATCACCATCATTTCATCATCTCAAAGGTAAAAATCTTGTTCTTGAACTCTTTTTCATATTTACTCAAGTTTTTACATAAATCACCAAATCTATATATGTTATATCACTAAAATGATGAAAGCATATCAAAAAGTCCATTGCATGCAAGTTTTATTGGTAAAAATGGAGTTTATAAGATGGAAAAATCTGGGATTTTCATTAAAATAAACAAAAGATATGTTTTTCAACTTAAGATTTCGATTTATGACTCTAACCGAAGAAATCGACAGAATCTGTTGCATGCATGTAAAAATCACGAAATTTTGACCAAAGATATAAACTGTAAAATGTAGCTTACTGTCAAAAATTGGAAACCTAACTCCTATTTTTCGATTTATTATGATTTTTACAGTATTTAATCTGATTTAATCTTGAATTTCTAGAAAACATACCAAACGAATTTATTAGCTTACAAAAATTGGATATAGTCTAGAACCTATCAAAATATGATTTTACAGATTTTACTGGAATTTTTGGAATTAATATACTATTATTTACTGTTTTTACGATTAAAAACGCGTTAAATACGTAAACGACTCTAACTCCTTCAAAAACTGTCGGATTGAGACGAATCCAGTTCCTATGACTTCGTATTCCAGAATGTGATTTTTATGTTATTTTTATAAAATATTACAACAACAGAATCTGACAGTTTCATATTCGGTATAATTTAGGTTCACGCGATTCCGATTCCTATTCCGGTCACTCCACGCACACTCCTAGTAACATTCTCTCACTCTAGCGTAAGTCTTTGTGGTTCATTAGATTCATTTCACATATTTGAATTCAGTTTGTAAAGCGGGAAAGTGAATTGTTATTTTGGACATTCTTTATTTAGCGCGGAAGCTCTGCCGGATTTTCGTTAGAACCGACTCACCTCTATCCGAGCTATCTTTTCACCGCCTCATTTCACGTGAGTTACATCCCCACTTATTTACTGTTTTCAAATATCTTTTGGGGGAAACAAGAGATCTAAATAAGCTTTGAAACTGTTATGATCTTTGGTACAAATTGTGAAACTTATATTTACTTAGTTTTATGGCCGGTTGGCCTATGATAGACTAATGGGTTGCCACCTTTATTCGGCTCCTTGGTTCAAAACTATATTAAACTTACTTTTGCTACACTCGGCATCGTATTTCATTTATTTATTGCCACACTCGGCACTCGTATGAACTTTGATTGATCATATAACTACCATGACTCTTGAGGGATATAACTATTCGTAAGTGACTACTATTTTAGAAACAGAGTTCAAAGTGCCCCGTTTTAGAGTTCAGAAACATTACACTATTAGCAATAGCCGTTAGTATTATGGGTATCGATACTTAGGAGAGGTCACTCCTTGCTTGAGGTTCGCGACCTAAGTACATATTACTAGAATCAGAGAAACTCCATTATTGTGAAACTTTGGGGCGTGTTCTGACCAGAAAATCGGTTTAGTGTGAACACTTAAGTTATTATGCCAAGTAGTCGTTATACATGATTTCAATCAATAGTTACTTATATTGCGCGTATAGAGTTATACGACTTCCGCAACATTCTTTTAAACAACTGTCTTGGTTCGGACTATCTTTTGAGCAACTTTTGGACCGAAACTATTCTTTAAGTATTGTTCTACTTTTATAAACTACTAAGTATAGCCATACTTAGCTCAAAACCCCTTTTTAGTCGAGGACTAGAAAACTGTAACTCACTCACTACTTTATTGTAGTTGACACTTTATCTCTTGTTTCAGGAAATCAAGTGTAAGTCACGGAATGAAATACTTGGATGGGTCATGAAATGTCACGTGAAGTTATGAATCGGGAGAAGACCTAATTTGAACATGCTTTTTGGGAATTTTACAAAACAATTTATTATGATTATGTCGTGATGTACTTTTCAATACTTGGTTATCTTTAAAATTGTAAACTCTTATTTATCGTTAAATGACTTGAAACCGTATGTTTTATTATAACTCGTGTAATGATATCTTTGCTCTTCACACTTCCGTGTTTCCGCTTTAGCGGGGTGTGACAGAAATATATCGGTTTTTCGGGTGGGTCCAGAATATAATCTTGAGATCCATAACCAAACCATAAACCAATATTTATGTTTGGTTTCAACCGAATAACAATCCGCAACCAAATAAGCCAAACCCAAATAAACCAAATACATTTGGATTGGTTGGTTATTCGGGTCAAACCATTTTATGAACACCCCTACTTTAGACTTCATGTTGAATATTAGAAAGTCCCAAATTTTGAACATGTATATATTTAGGTTTTTTTTTTCTCCCATACTTTAATCGTCTAATATAGTAAACACATAATGTGGTTTTGTAGAGTAGTTCATTAATTTATATTTAATTTGATATGTCATAAAATTATGTTTATGCGTAACTAATTTCATACTTTACTATAAAACACCTCACTTTAATCTCGAGGTACTTTTTCTAAAAACTTTGTGTTTAATTATCGTAAAATTCGGTTTAAACATTAAGTTATTTGCAAATATTGGGCTTTCTAAACATCATATCATTATCAACACATGACTCTCAAGGCCAGTCCTGACCTTTTAGATGTGGGACGAAAAAAATAAAAAATATCCGTAGTAAAAAAAATTAACTACATAGTACAGTATTTATTCTTTTGATATTACATATATGTTATCTATTCCTATTTTGTAAAATATTGGATATACCAAAAAAGTTTATATATAAACCAAAAGAAAAGTACAAAATAATTGTGTTTTAAAGTTTTTCACGATGTACAACGAAATAAACTGTGTTATTTTTCATCAGTAAACAAAAAAATAAAATTTCATTATAAATTTACTATCAGGTTAAGATAAAAAAATTTCAAAGTGTTTGGTTAAAAAAGAAAAATTCACCATTATTGTTTATGTAATTACACTTTAATTTATATTTTACATTCATATTTCACTAACAAAACAGAATTTAGATACCTTCAAACTTCACAAAATAATAATATATATATGAAAAAGAATTTATTTATTTTTTGAAAATATTACTTAAAGTATCTAACAAATGTTAAAAACAGCAATGATGACTCTATGGATGTGTTTGCTTATCGTTTTTTATAAACTTTTTATAAGTCTCGTTCGATTCAATAGACTTATTAAAAAATATAACCTCGTAAGCTCCAAAACCATCAGGCATTTGAATTAACTTATGAAATGAGTTTGGGTTGTAGTAGATAGAATGACATAAAAACTCTTTATTTTAATTAAAACACATATTATGATATATCTTTTTATGTCTTTTTACACCTATAAGCTCAAGTTTTAGCTAATGTACCAAATATGTTTTTCATCTAAATATATAAAATTTCAGTCCCAACCATAAATTTAAGTTTAAACTACTTACGCCAAACAGACCATTATGTCGATTATTTGAAAATCCAATGTATATCATTCCTCTTAGTAACAAATACTCCAAATATATGTTTAATTTTACAGAAGTGGGATCTAATAAAAATGCTAATATTTGTAAGATGTGGGAAAAAAGATTTTATGCATTATAGATTTTGTACACCATCTCACTTATGTATACTATATCACAACACGTCATATGATGTACGAAAACTTATTATGTAGATACGTTACGTCACCCGTCATGTTATTTGATGTACAAAAAATATGATCCAAAATATATAATGTATTAACGAGTCATGTCACTCGTCATGACTACATGGCTATTCACACTTTCTATAAATATATATCTTTGTATCATATCCCTTTCTTGTTAGAAACTTGTTGTATGATATATATTAATAGGCTAATGTCATACAACAAGCGTGAGGACTTATTTTTTATAAGATTATCAAGAACCAACTTTTTGAGAATCCACAATCCAATAGAATCGTATTTGAAAGGTTAGATTGAGTTGTCGAATTTCAAAACCCTAAGGAATGTTTGTCAGCAGCAAAAGAAAACTCATTTATACATGTTAGAAAAATTAAAACGAAAAGAAAAGCAGAAAAATTGAGGACTTACTTTCTATAAAAGAAACGAAAGTTGGGACCAAATGAGCTTTTCATAATAATTCTTGCCACAAAAGCAAAAAGCTACCATCCATAAGCCGCTATATTATACCGATTGTGTTCTGCTTTTGTCTCCTCTGACAACAGGCCCCAACTACCCTTTATGACTGCCAATGCCATTGCACCACAACTAGACATACCTTTATTGTCTTTTTTCAGTTTGCTAACCACAATTACTCTATGCGAAGTGCTAAGTGATAAGTGATGATGATTTGGAGTGATAGAGGTGATTTGTAGGAAAGAGAGTGTGATTTTAGGAAAAAAGGTGTGATGATGTGGAGTGATAAAAATGGGTGGAGTGGTGAATGATGATGTGGAGTGATAGAGGTGATTTGTAGGAAAGAGAGTGTGATTTTAAAAAGTTGTATTTTTATTATTTTTTTTATATAACTGAAATTTAAAAAGTTGTATTTTTATTAAAAATAAAAAAAAACACACTACAATTTATTAAAAAACATATTACGATTAAACTAAAAGACGTTAAAAAAAATACAATTTTTAAAAAAACACTTCAATTTATATAGGACATAGTTTTTAATAGTTATAATATGTAGATAAAATTTATATAGGACATAGTTTTTAATAGTTATAAAATTTATACCCTAATTAGGTTTCACAATCTGTCTTTCTAAACCAATTCCCATCAAACCACCAATCGCCGCCGTTCATCTCATCACCAATTCACTATTTTCCGGTAACAAATTCATCGTACTTTTAGTCAATTAATCATCTTAATTTCATATAAGCTTTATGAAAATCCCAATTATAATTGTATTTTGTTATCTAATTTGTTATTTTGTTATCTAATTTGATTTTTCTCCCTCATGAACGCGCCCATCACCCCGTGAGCAGAATGACGCCGCGCCCATAACGCCCCTTGAAAACGTCCTATAACGCCCCACCGGAGTGGATGGTGGGCGTTATCCGTCTACGTGGCGGCGTGATGGAGCCTTACAACGCCTCACACCGCGTAGTCTTATAGGCGGAGGGTCAAATCGCATCGATGAGTCAGATTTAGTGTCGGAAATTGAATATTTATTTTTTATACAAACTTTTCTTAAGCTACAATCTTTAAACAAAACTCATTAAAAAAAATTATAAACGATCCAGATTTTTAACAGCCAAGTCATGGTCAAACGTATAATATACCATATATCTATATCTAATCGAGAATTATATTTACTTCCATCCAAACATTATTTTTATTAAAAAAATTCTTATTTTTAAAATAAACATATCCAATCTTATTACTCTATTTGAAAAGCACTTTTGTGGTAGTATACAAAGGGAGAAACCACAACCATTAGTTCGTTAAAGAAAAACAAAGTCAACATGACCTGTTCTATGAACCAGACAACAGACGAGCCGGCACTTCTACCAGGTTTACCAAACCACTTAGCCCAAGTCATCCTTTCGACTATCCGACCGTCTCTCCTCTCCGCGGTCTGCCGCCAGTGGCGCGACCTCGTCTACACTCCCTACTTCCCTCCCTTTCTATCGCTTTACGCCATCGTAGCCAATACAAATAATGACATTTCTTTCTTTACTTACGACCCTATTTCTTCCAAATGGACAAAGTTACCACCTCCAGCATTCAACCCGCCTCTTCGTTTCATGCATCGTCACCCCTCGTTCATATCGCGTAGACTTTCAATACAATCCTTAACAGTTGCGGGTTGCCTTGTGCTAATTGCGGGAACTGATCATAACTTTCAGCCCGCCTTAACTCGTCCCGTTGTTTTTGATCCTTTGGTTGGGGAATGGTTTCTTGGTCCTCCATTGGCTAACCCGAGGCGCTGGTGTGCCGCAGGGTGTGTTGGTGACACGATGTATGTTGCGAGTGGTGTTGGGGGGTGTTACCGTGGTGATGTTGCCAAGATGGCTCACAAATGGGATGTTAAGACGCCCAAACCATGCAACAAAATCGCTAACCGTAAGTAAACTTTTTTCTCTTAACATATATTGAAGGTAGGGGTAGTCCTACTTCCATAACTCGTAAAAATATCGTAAAAGTTATTTTCTATGCAAATTTTCCGGGTTTCATAAAAAATCTTTGTTTCGGATATCCCTTGCTTTTGATTTTAGATCAACAAAGTGATGTGTATACTTTCAAATGTAAACAAATCGTATATTTCGTTTCAATTTGAAGTGTTCAAATTTTTTTCTTACGATTTTATGTGTAATATATTGGATAAAACTCTCCTAAATGTTGGAGACATTTTATCAGCGTTGAAGACATTTTATCGGTTCAAAGAGTTAAAAAAAAATAAAAAAATCCATGCTTTGTTATACTCAGACTTTGTTGTTACATAATTTATGCATATTATTAAGTAGGGAGAAATAAACTTGTTTAATTAAAATGTTTGTGTAGCAAGAGACGAGTGGCGGTGGGTGGAAGTAGCGGGGCTAAAAGACGGAAGATTTAGTAGAGAATCGGTTGATGCAATCGGGTACAAAGGGAAGCTATGCATGGTGAATGTGAAGGGTAATGCAGTAAAAGAAGGTATTGTTTACGACATTAAAGAAAACCGTTGGGAGAAAATGGCGAACGGGATGCTTTTTGGATGGAATGGGGCGGTAGGAGTGGCAGCAGAGGAGGAGGAGGAGGTGATGTATGTGGTGGATGAATATACCGGTGGTGTGAGAAAGTACGATGATAAAAATGATTGTTGGGAAGAGGTGATTAAAGGGTCCGAGCTTTTGAAAGGGGCGCAACAAATGGCGGTCGCTAGAGGTAAAATTTGTGTTGTTTCGGGTGACGGTGGGAGAATCACGGTAGTCGACGTGGTATCAGAGCCTATAACGATGTGGGCTGTCGATCCGCCATGCCCGGAAAGTGAAGTTATATCAATTCATATTTTGGGAAGGCCATGTAGCAAATAATTTTGTTTTTTTTTCATTCTTTTTGACATATGTTTCGTTTTGAGCCGATGAATGTCCTTAAAAGCAATAATATTGCTCGTAGAGTAATCTTTGATCCCTTACTTCTTGGTGAAACTTTTATTCGATATTCAAATTTTCGACTAGACAAGTGATCATAGTAAACAAGTTATTTCAGTCGATAGATAAATAAGTGAATGTAGATTATTATAAACCGTAAAACATATATTGTCCGACCTAAGATTTCTTTTATTTTCCTTTTTGTTTTTTGTTCATTATCAAATTATCTTAAAAAAGGGTATACAAATTTATGGCGAAAGAAAGTCGGTTATTTATTCCAGTCTTTTCCTACTCTAAGATAAGATGCTTGAAAAGGATCATATGAAGGCGATGTAAATCAGTTGACAAAAGATGATATGTTTGATACATTTTATATCAGCCATAAATTTTAATGAAATAGCTTGTATATTACAACATTAGGAACTTTCACAACATCCAATTTATTAATCAAAATAGGTTTCACATAACCTATTTAATTTATTAATCAAACCGTTCAAATGTTTTAAGAAATAAACTCGAGAAAGGACGTTATCTCATCAACAGAAAACCGAAACCTCCCCCATAGCCATTGTAGGGGGGGAGTTTTCTATGGTGGTGGATTGCTTGAAAATGCTCGAGAAGAAGTACTCTTACACTTGTAGAAAAAAAAACATAATATGTGACTAGTTTGTTACCGTGGGCTTGGAGTCTTATTCTCCGTTTTATATCTATTTTGGTTCCTTTTCCGATTATAATATAATTCAAAGTATAGATCAAATTATAATGAAGATTGTGAGAAACAATGTTGCATCTATCTCATTTCAATCGTTTTTTGTTTCCATTAATTAAACAAATGATATATATATATACCTAATTACACATATTCTTGATGCATAAAATTTACTTTTAACAACTACAATTATATTAAGAACTATTTAAACATGCATGTGAGAGTTAAGTTTTCAACAAGTTAGGATAAACTATAATCACTTTAATTCTGTAAATAAAATCAACACGCATGGAAAGTAAGTCATGATTAGAATCATGGTGATACATTATTTAAAAAAAAAATGTTTTAGTGCACATCACCTTTTAAGTAATGGTATTTAAATTAGGAAAAAGAATGAATTAGTTATGAAAAAGTTAATGATTGATGTAGGTTTACTCATTGGAATTTACCTTGTAATTAATAAAGAAAAGATAGTAAAAACAAAAGAAATACAACTACTTTTTTGTGGTTCGGCAAAAAGACTAAAATTAAAGACTAACTTTACGGGAGCAGGTTGCGTAAAGACATATAAAATAAAGTAAACTTGACTTGTACTTTCTCTAACTTTAATTATTTCTCATAATCATTCAATGCATCTTTATACTTTTCAACTTTTTATAACCTTAATACCTTATTACAAAAGTTTTAGTATAATAATTGGGTATGCTTACGCCTCATTTGTTTTTCTAATTAAGATCTTAAAATGATATATTTGTATTATTCGATCAGTGCAATTCTGAATAAGATGTTTTGAAAATTATTTTGCATAAGATCTATATATCTACGATTATCCTCCTATTTGATAAGCCAAATTTTAAATCTTAATCCCTCTTATTAAACTAACTTTGACACTCATTGTGTTGTCTATTTTTTAACTAGTATTTCAATAAAATAAGAATTATTATTACTTTGGTTTTATATTTATCTAACATTTTTTTAAACAAGCGGCATAACTGAATTATGATCATTTTTGTATTTCCTCATGAGCAATAACATTTTTAATGATAGTTTATGTTCTTTTTTTTTTTATAATCATAATTTAATTTAATTTAATGTTATTGTTTTTATGCAATTTAGTTAGTTTAATATCATTAAAAATGATAACAAAAACCAAAAGAGAAAAAAAAATATATTAAAATAAACATATTCATACTATTTTTCAAAAAGTCTTACTGATTATTCTTTCAGATTTCAGACACTGCCTCTTATCATTCAGAACTGGTTTTCAAATTTCAGACTTAAGTATTCAGAAAAAACAAAAGACCCCTTAGACTTTTAACTCTAAAAGTTAACATGATGGTTTTACAAGTTAATGTGTATCGCTTAATACGCTAGATATGTATTGAGACTAATTTAACGGGTGTAAAATTGTGTCTGACAAGAGAAGTAGTTATGTATCATCACATAACTATAACATTAACTTCAAGTTTGAATAATTAGCTGAAACTTTAGAAGTATTAAAATTAATCATTTTTAACCTTAACAAGATGGTTAAGAATGATTTAAGTAATAATAGACGTCAATTAACTTGAAAATAAAATAATAAGAAATCGGATCTCATGGTTTTTCAATTCTCTATACTCACTTTTCTGTCCCGATTGCAACAAATGTTGAGTCGAATAATGGAAAAAGATCAATTAGAGGTTGTTGGATTAAAAACTATGTGTGTTTGATTCAAGTCTATTAACAAAAAGTTCAACAAGCTTATTAAAAACTATTTTTCTTTGCAATTTGTGACCATAACTTGGGATTTTTTTTTTTTTTTTTTTTTTTTTTTTCTCCGTCAAGTTATAGTTAGTTTTTACCGTTAATTGTTAACTAAACTAACTGAAAGGACAAAAAATGTATTTAATTTAATTTTTATTTATTTTATTTAATTAATTAATTATTATTATTTATTTTTTTGTAAAAATCATATGTGCCTTTTGGCATACAAAAATTGTATTTAAAATCATATAAATTTTTCACATATATTTTTCGACGACCATCCGTCACCGTCGATCATCGTTGAAAATCACATGTGATTTAAAACATAAATTTTGGAGATTTTTCAAAATAAAAAATTGATGTTTTTAATAAATCACACATGATTTCCATTAAGATGGTACAAATTTAAGTTTTTAAATTATATATGATTTTCAATGGAGGAGGTGGTGGTCGCGACGATGATGATTAACGCAGACGGATAGTTATCAAAAAACATATGTGAAAAAATAAATTTGATTTTTAAATATAATTTTTGTATGCGAAATAGCACATATTATTTTTATAAAAATATAAAAAATAAAATAAATAAATAAAATTGATTAATTAATTATTTAATTAAAAAAAATAAAAATAAAATAAAATTACATTTTTGGTCCTTTCATTTAGTTCAAACATTTAACGGTAAAAACAAATTGTAACTTGACTGAGGGACCAAAAAAGGGAAAAATAACAAGTTATGGACGCAAATTGCGAAAGTTTTAAGGACGCAATCGCCAAATTGAAAAGTCTTGAGGACAAAAATTGCAATTTACTCTAGTTACTCCCTAGTTTAAATTCCGTCCTCGTCTTGAGATTTGTGCGAATTTTTGGGCTTATGACTTATTGGGCTGCTGTTTGGGCTTTGTTTTTGGGTTTAATTTTTTTGGTCTGGCCTGCTTGACGTTTCTGCGTTTCGTTGGTGACTTACATGTGTCTTTGGTGCTTCTTCTATATTTTCTCTGCTTGCTGAGCTTCTATTGTGTTGCCTGGTGTCGTTAAGGTTTTTCACGCTATCTTCCGTCATTGTTTTCTTTTTGCATGTTTCAGATGTGTTTGGTTACTTCCTTGGGTTGCTTCGTTTTTTTTTTCCTGTGCAGTTGTGTTGAAGTTGTTGTTCATCTCCAGTCTCTTTCGAGGTCATAATCGAATACTCGAAATCGTCAAAACCGCTTTAATCAAGATCTTCGTATCCCCATACGCCACTGTATGTTATTTCTCCTCGACAATTCTGTATCTATATATATATATATATTTATTGGTTTTGTTATTTAGGTTTGTGATTTATATTGCGGAACTGTACCAGATGAAGACCGTTGGGACGAAGCTCAAATCAGTCATTTTATTGGAATTGGTATTTTACTAATTCTTAGTATTTATTAATTTAGATTATTTTTTCCCAATTTTGCTCTTAAATTGAGGTAATTAAAATTTTATGTAATAAGCAAATCAGTGGCAGAGACAAGGGGCACTGAACGGTGCTTGAACCGTTGGGACGAAGCTCAAATCAGTCATTTTATTGGAATTGGTATTTTACTAATTCTTAGTATTTATTAATTTAGATTATTTTTTCCCAATTTTGCTCTTAAATTGAGGTAATTAAAATTTTATGTAATAAGCAAATCAGTGGCAGAGACAAGGGGCACTGAACGGTGCTTGAACCGTTGGGACGAAGCTCAAATCAGTCATTTTATTGGAATTGGTATTTTACTAATTCTTAGTATTTATTAATTTAGATTATTTTTTCCCAATTTTGCTCTTAAATTGAGGTAATTAAAATTTTATGTAATAAGCAAATCAGTGGCAGAGACAAGGGGCACTGAACGGTGCTTGAACCGTTGGGACGAAGCTCAAATCAGTCATTTTATTGGAATTGGTATTTTACTAATTCTTAGTATTTATTAATTTAGATTATTTTTTCCCAATTTTGCTCTTAAATTGAGGTAATTAAAATTTTATGTAATAAGCAAATCAGTGGCAGAGACAAGGGGCACTGAACGGTGCTTGAACCGTTGGGACGAAGCTCAAATCAGTCATTTTATTGGAATTGGTATTTTACTAATTCTTAGTATTTATTAATTTAGATTATTTTTTCCCAATTTTGCTCTTAAATTGAGGTAATTAAAATTTTATGTAATAAGCAAATCAGTGGCAGAGACAAGGGGCACTGAACGGTGCTTGAACCGTTGGGACGAAGCTCAAATCAGTCATTTTATTGGAATTGGTATTTTACTAATTCTTAGTATTTATTAATTTAGATTATTTTTTCCCAATTTTGCTCTTAAATTGAGGTAATTAAAATTTTATGTAATAAGCAAATCAGTGGCAGAGACAAGGGGCACTGAACGGTGCTTGAACCGTTGGGACGAAGCTCAAATCAGTCATTTTATTGGAATTGGTATTTTACTAATTCTTAGTATTTATTAATTTAGATTATTTTTTCCCAATTTTGCTCTTAAATTGAGGTAATTAAAATTTTATGTAATAAGCAAATCAGTGGCAGAGACAAGGGGCACTGAACGGTGCTTGAACCGTTGGGACGAAGCTCAAATCAGTCATTTTATTGGAATTGGTATTTTACTAATTCTTAGTATTTATTAATTTAGATTATTTTTTCCCAATTTTGCTCTTAAATTGAGGTAATTAAAATTTTATGTAATAAGCAAATCAGTGGCAGAGACAAGGGGCACTGAACGGTGCTTGAACCGTTGGGACGAAGCTCAAATCAGTCATTTTATTGGAATTGGTATTTTACTAATTCTTAGTATTTATTAATTTAGATTATTTTTTCCCAATTTTGCTCTTAAATTGAGGTAATTAAAATTTTATGTAATAAGCAAATCAGTGGCAGAGACAAGGGGCACTGAACGGTGCTTGAACCGTTGGGACGAAGCTCAAATCAGTCATTTTATTGGAATTGGTATTTTACTAATTCTTAGTATTTATTAATTTAGATTATTTTTTCCCAATTTTGCTCTTAAATTGAGGTAATTAAAATTTTATGTAATAAGCAAATCAGTGGCAGAGACAAGGGGCACTGAACGGTGCTTGAACCGTTGGGACGAAGCTCAAATCAGTCATTTTATTGGAATTGGTATTTTACTAATTCTTAGTATTTATTAATTTAGATTATTTTTTCCCAATTTTGCTCTTAAATTGAGGTAATTAAAATTTTATGTAATAAGCAAATCAGTGGCAGAGACAAGGGGCACTGAACGGTGCTTGAACCGTTGGGACGAAGCTCAAATCAGTCATTTTATTGGAATTGGTATTTTACTAATTCTTAGTATTTATTAATTTAGATTATTTTTTCCCAATTTTGCTCTTAAATTGAGGTAATTAAAATTTTATGTAATAAGCAAATCAGTGGCAGAGACAAGGGGCACTGAACGGTGCTTGAACCGTTGGGACGAAGCTCAAATCAGTCATTTTATTGGAATTGGTATTTTACTAATTCTTAGTATTTATTAATTTAGATTATTTTTTCCCAATTTTGCTCTTAAATTGAGGTAATTAAAATTTTATGTAATAAGCAAATCAGTGGCAGAGACAAGGGGCACTGAACGGTGCTTGAACCGTTGGGACGAAGCTCAAATCAGTCATTTTATTGGAATTGGTATTTTACTAATTCTTAGTATTTATTAATTTAGATTATTTTTTCCCAATTTTGCTCTTAAATTGAGGTAATTAAAATTTTATGTAATAAGCAAATCAGTGGCAGAGACAAGGGGCACTGAACGGTGCTTGAACCGTTGGGACGAAGCTCAAATCAGTCATTTTATTGGAATTGGTATTTTACTAATTCTTAGTATTTATTAATTTAGATTATTTTTTCCCAATTTTGCTCTTAAATTGAGGTAATTAAAATTTTATGTAATAAGCAAATCAGTGGCAGAGACAAGGGGCACTGAACGGTGCTTGAACCGTTGGGACGAAGCTCAAATCAGTCATTTTATTGGAATTGGTATTTTACTAATTCTTAGTATTTATTAATTTAGATTATTTTTTCCCAATTTTGCTCTTAAATTGAGGTAATTAAAATTTTATGTAATAAGCAAATCAGTGGCAGAGACAAGGGGCACTGAACGGTGCTTGAACCGTTGGGACGAAGCTCAAATCAGTCATTTTATTGGAATTGGTATTTTACTAATTCTTAGTATTTATTAATTTAGATTATTTTTCCCAATTTTGCTCTTAAATTGAGGTAATTAAAATTTTATGTAATAAGCAAATCAGTGGCAGAGACAAGGGGCACTGAACGGTGCTTGAACCGTTGGGACGAAGCTCAAATCAGTCATTTTATTGGAATTGGTATTTTACTAATTCTTAGTATTTATTAATTTAGATTATTTTCCCCCAATTTTGCTCTTAAATTGAGGTAATTACCATTTTATGTAATAAGCAAATCAGTGGCGGAGACAAGGGGCTCTGAACGGTGCTTGACTCAACTCAAATACACAATGAGGGCCCCGTGATTAACATATGTTTTATGTGTTGCTTCAAAATACATAATGGACCCCCCGTGATACGATATCCTGGCATAAAATATGGTTTAGGGTTAGGATTATGGATATTGTTCGAGACGAAAGAAAAAAAATATTAAATAGACTAATGTTAATTTCGTATTGGAAGCCATACTCGGAGTGGTTCGAGTTTGTATATGGTGTCAGGTCTTTTAATGTGAATTTGGTTTAGTTAAGTATATACATGTTTAATTCAGGAACATTTTATACTTGATAGTTAATTGTAATGAGATCGTGTGTTTATGTTGACAGATGAAGCATCATTTGGAGTTGGAGAAGTTAGATAAGCATGGGAAAGTCAACGCAAGACTTATACTTCCGATTTCTACGAACTTAATCCCTGCATCGTGAGTCCTTCTATTTGTGTTTACACGCTAATTTTAAGTTTGTTTGATACAAGTTTAAAAGTCTTGAAAACATAATTGGTTTTGGTAAAAAGCCATACCCAAAATTTCATTTATCTGCTTTGTATTTTGCCTATGTTATGTGTTATTATTGGTACTCACTAACGTATTTCGGATTTCATATTTTGTCAACTGATAAATCTTAACCTTCTTTAGGATAACTTGGAAGTAAATTTGGGAGACAAAGCAAATATTGACATGATTTTAGAGAAAGATGCCAATATGATCTTATGCGGTATTAAAAGGAACACATGTTTTATTAACAATCAAAAAAACCTTTAAAATGAATGATAAATACGTGCCCTTTGGAGTCAGATGTGCCTTCTCGAGAGCAGTAACGAACAATTGCTGGAACACGTAAACTACATTCCACATGTTGCTTCTGTTACCAACGTTATGTGAAATTTTACCAAGTCTCTCCATTACACATCTTATATACAAACTAATACTCCCTCCAGCCAAAAGATTTTCTGAAAAAATGTGTAGTGAGATCATATTGGATGTGTAAAACATTAGCTGTTTATTTCAAGTAACATGATTGAGTGTATGGGTGTATTTAGTGAGATAAGACTGGACGAGGCTGCTGTTCTGCATTACACCTACACCAAATTTTCAGATTTTACATCAACGCGTGACCGATGTGGTTGCAAACCTACAAAAGAAGATGTTATTTTCTGGCTTAACTTCATTTTCAAAACGGTAACAAGTTTGTGGTATCTCGTGTGCTTTTCATGCGACATAGAGCCTATTTTGATATGTTTTTTCGTTTTCATTTTGCAGACAATAGCAGCAATCCCTTTAGAACCACAATGAGTTGTACAATTCGGGTCCATTGAAAAGGTTAGTAAACGATAAGTCGATGACTTAAACGTTAATTTATCAACATACTTTATGTAGATCTAATGATTACTTTTATTTTTGTTATACAGATTATGGAGAAAACAGAGTTTATAAATCAAACGAAACGAGTATTTAATGAAATTGTAAATGGTAACGTACCAACAAATCCTTCTCATTCGCCAAGCGGATTGTTTGCTTCATTGATATCAAATGAAGATTCTTATTTTGGAAACGGCAGTCAGTATTCGATTAGTCAAAGCTCGGTGGCTTTTCCACCACAATCTTTTCCGTTCGAGTCAGGATCTCAAGCTATGTTTCTCGATAATAATCAGTCTTTAACACATTTACAACCAAACACTACTCAATGGACTCCGATACTTACCTTTTTTAATTGCAAAAACAGAGTGCTAAGGAGATATATTTTAAAGAATGGGATGCACAACGGCAGACCTTCCCTGACAGCAGGTCTGTAATCATCATGGTTATAACACAATGTTTTGCTTTCCAGTACAAACTGCTATTCTGAAATTTGTTATGCTTTCAGTAATGTTGATAGACTTCTGGACCTCATCAAGCATGTGTATGTGGATAGAGAATGCTCGGGTGAGAGAAGCTTTGATAAACCCCCAAGAGCGAAAATGGTATGCCCTCCTAACCTTTTAAACAGAACAACATTTAATTCAGGCCTTGAAAATACAGAGTGAAATTTGTTTAGGTCTGCCTATGACCCCGCTTTTGGGAATGATGAATTGTTAGAGGTGGAAAGATGGGTGGTCAGTCTGGTTGGGTATAGGTAACCCAAGAAAACGCGAACGTTTTCCAGAATAAGCGCTCGATGATATGAAAAACAGGCAAAAGCAGCTCTTTTACAACAACGATCACAACCTGCAATTTTGTAACAATAACTAACTATCTGCCTAGATAGATATAACTACCACCATCCTTTGTAAAGAACATCGACTAGCAGTCTTTTGTATTTCTAGGTAGACATAAGTAGCACCACGTTTTGTAAAAAACATTGACTAACACAAGCAATATGAACGTCTTTTGTATTTACGAACTCGTGCAACGCACGAGTGTTTCCTAGTTAAAATTAAAAGTGGAAACTTTTTGGGGACAACATCCTTTATATCTTGATTTTTAAGATAATGATGTTATGGGCTTAGGTGTTATTTTGTTGTTTTTTATATTTAAAAAGAAAACAAACTCTCAGAAGAAATGGTACTATTTTGAACTTTTTATACAGTAAAATTCTTGAAGTATATGTTTTGTGACCTCTGATGCCTTATTTAGTTGAATTAATTTTGCCGCTCTAGGTTAAGTGTTTTAAAGTTTTCAAAGGGTTTTACGAGACAAAAGATAATCAGAGGAAACTTACATGGGTATACTCTTTGGGAACGTGCAACATCATTGGGAATTTTGATGCAAAACCTGTGGAGCTAATTGTGTCTACTTACCAGGTTCGGGTGTTGCATGTTATGATAAATAGATTTTGCAATATTGAAGTTCTGACATTTTTAATTAACAAATGGGTCGATTTGTGTTATATTTTGCTCGGTTGTATGGTTTAAACTAAAAAATAAATATCAGGGAAAAATGGTCGAAAGCCATCCAAAGTTGGATCATTTTTGAAATAATCTTCTTTTCTGTAATACGTGTTAATTAATATTAAAAAAGAAATCTAAAACTGCGCGTTTTGACCCGTTTTTTTTTACCATCTTTAACCCTCACTTTTTAGTCTGCATTCACTTTTTAGTTTCTAACTTTAAGCAATTGTCGTTTGTGGGTGTGTGTTCTGCAGCTATTCAATTCATCAGAACGATTGAGTTATCAACAAATCACAACTGAACTGGATTTGAAGATAGACAATGATGATATTATCGACAACGATTGTGTTCTGCAGCTATTCAATTCATCAGAACGATTGAGTTATCAACAAATCACAACTGAACTGGATTTGAAGATAGACAATGATGATATTATCGACAACGATGATGTTAAAGGCCGTTATGTTGTTACACACGACGATGTTGCTAAAATTCTCTATTTTTTGTCATGTCTGTTTGAGTTAAAAATTAATAAATTGGGCTATATGTGTATGATAACTATTGGATTAATGATGTAACTTTTCAGACCGCTTATTTTGTTAGCTTTCTAATAATTGACCAGGTTTGCGGGTCAATCCAAATTGAACAAAAATGACCCGTTTTCAACCAAGTCCGTTATGACCTGTTACTCGACCGACCCATCTTTACAGCTCTACTAATAGTCATTGTTAGTTTGATTAATGATGTTACTTTTGTAGGACATAGATCTTTATTAAAAATTAGTATTGAATGAAAGGCTTAGGAAACTTTATGAATGAAAGGCTTTGGAGATTTACTGAATGAAAGGCTTCGGAATTTTTATTTAGTTATTGCAGATTTGTGGGTCTAATCCTGAGGTTATAATTAGTGTAGTAATTTGTTTTTGAATGGGTGTTTACAGTCATAGACGGATTACATGTTAAACGATTATATAAAAGTTATTGTAGTAACATGGGTTGCTTGTGAATATGATCACTCCCTCTATGTTGGAATCGCTCTAGAAATATAGCTTATGAGGCATATATTGTGGTATGTCTTTCGGTCTGTAAAGGTGTTGTCTGTAAACAAGTTGAAGAAATTGATGATGTGAATCTGGAGATGCATATACCTGGTACCCCATTGAACAATAACATTAAGGCTTACTTACATGTGGCGGAACAAGAACAATAACTTGTTGTCTGTAAACCGAATTACTTTTGTGTCCTTGATTTGTTGGTTTTAGAAAGTGGTTAATCATAGCTTCATATATGTGGGATGAAAATAGATAGTCTTAATGTTATAGCCTAAACTAATAACAAAAATGATGATTTTAAAACAACTTTTTAATGTAGCATCCGTGTATCACACGGGTACTAAGCTAGTATGTTATCATTGTTGTGACAACATTGATGTATAACTCCAATTAAACATATGGAAAAAATAAGAAAACAGAAAACATCGTGACTCAACTATTCAAATTTAGAAGACCAAAACACAAGTAATATATGACACATCAAGTCTTAAAAAGCGGAAATAAAACACAAGTAATATATGACACATCAAGTCTTAAAAAGTGGAAATAAAACAGAAATACATATTCGTTAGTTGTGACGGCATAGAATACAGAATAGAAATGTCCAACAACCAAACATATAAACTATCTCATACCTAAAATAACTTTTTTCGGTCTCTCTCCCACACCCTAGCAAAAATATTACTTGGTAGTATCCGTTAATTCTGGTGGCACAAGCTTTTTGATCAACATAAGCAGGGTGGTATCTAATGATCCAGTTGCGATGTTATCTATAAATAGTGATAAAGTAGAAACATCAAGTGAGTAACTTTTTTCTTCCATTTCATGTAAAAGCATCTCTACATCATCATATTGCTGGTTCTTTAGATATCCTTGGAGAAGAACTTTGTAAGTGACACTATTTGGTGGACAACCATTCTCTTCCATTTTTAGAAATAAGTGCTTTGCATCACTCAGTAGACCTTCCCGGCAAAAAGCACTAATCATCACAGTATATGTCCGAACTTCAAGCTGCAAACCTTTTAAACTAATCTTATGGAAAAGATCTCTTGCAATATCAAACTTCCCACATTTGCTAGCACCATCAATAAGGATGTTGTACACAACAATATTTGAATTCAGCTTGCTATCACCCATCATTTTGAATAAAGACAATGCATCTTCTAATAGATGGTTATTGCAAAGACCCTCTAAAATTATTCCATACGTGATTTCATCTGGAGCCATCCCTTGAGCATGCATCTCATCAAAGAGTTTGCGTGCAGCTCCACAACGTCCAACTTTAAATAATCCTTGTATCATGGTACTGTAGGTGACAACATCTGGTTTGAGACCTTTTCCTGTCATTTCTCTTAACATATGCATGGCCTTTTCTACATCTGAATTCTTGCAATACCCATTCATTAAACTATTATAAGTTAAAACATTAGGGACAGGACCTCTAGACACCATTAAATCGAAAATCTCCCTTGCTTTTATCACTTCCCCTAACAAACAATAGCCATCTATAAGTGAATTGTAAGTCACTATGTTTGGAATCGTACCTCTGTCAACCAAGATGTTAATGACACCCTCTGCTTCGTTTACTTTACCTTCCTTGCAACATGAATCTACTAAAATGCTATAGGTTTGCACATCCGGTGATATGTTTTCATCTTCCATTTCTTTTAACATTCGAGTAACATCATCCCAACGACCTAACTTACAAAGGCCACAAATCAGAGTGTTATATGTGATGACATTTGGTCGAATCCTTTTTTGAAAAACCATTTCTTTAAATAGCTTGAAAGCATCATCAATCATTTTGTCTTTGCAAAGACTATCAATGATAGTGCTATATGAAAAAACATCCGGTGTACAACCTGTTTCATCCATCAGCCTAAGCAAAGCAATAGCCATAACATTATTTCCGATCTTACAAAGCCCCTTAATCATCGTGTTGTACATAACTACATTAGGTTCACACAGTCTTTGTTTAATAAGCTTCTTAAACAACCTCTCTGCATCAAGAATCCTATCTTCTATGACGAGTCCATCTAAGAGTGTACTAAAAATGAACACATTTGGAACAATAGATCGCCTAAAACAGCTACCTAAGAGTGCAAAAGCGTCATTGGTTCGATGAAGCTGACAACAACACTTGATTGCAATACTCATAGTATATTCATTAACAGGAACACCAATAGCACACATTTGATTGAAAAGATCAATGGAAGTAGAAAAATGTTTCATTTTAGTAACGGAATTCAGCAATTGAGTAAACTTAATAACAGAAGGCAGTGGTGTTCTGTGAGACATTTCATCAAACAGGTAGAGAGCATTATCCAAGTGGGTAACTTTTTGATACTTAGATCTAACTGGATCATCATCATCATCATAACTAGAATCGGAGTGAAAAGAAGGTGAAAATGTCTTACCGAATCGTAAACCTAATTTGAAAGATTGAAGACAAGAATTTGTTCGAATCATGATTATCTTTTGTGTTGTTGTCTCCAACTAAGAAACAGAATTTGATACCTGCTAATTCTACCTACTCACATTCTTTGATTTGCCAAATCAAATGTTTGAAAACATCACACATTTAGGGTTGTTTAACAAATCAAGCTTTCAAGATCGTGGGGGTATTGCTATGAGTCTTATTATGACGTTATACAAAATTTTGATAAGTCTATAGTTTAATTTTTCTGCATGAGTTATGATTTAATTGATCTCATAAACTCAATAAGATCACCTTATAAAACCTTATAAGTCGAAAAAATTGGATAAAACTTATCAAAATTTACATAAGCTTATATTAAATAAGCCGAAACAAACACCCCTAAATATTAAAATATTTTATGTAAACCCACTATCACTTTTGTTGTGTACTAAATATTAAAATATTTTGTTTAGTAAAATTGAGATCGTTGAAATAATATTGAAAACATCGTGGTTTAATCCCATAATAACATATTAAACCAATCGATTACACTATCAAAGATTCAAAGCTTTTCCTTATATTTTGATGTATCCATCTATATATATAGATAGATATATCAAAATAGAGGGAATGTATCATTGATTCATTTCAATGTATCACCGACTAAAAGTAGTTATCCCAAATGGACTCGATATATATATATATATATATATATATATATATATACCGAAAACAGAGGGAGTGTTTATTGTCTAGTGAAAAATGTTTTCGTTAAATAATGTTTTAACGAGACTAATGGGTTTAGGAATAAATTACACTTTCGAAATATCCTAAACAAAATATTTTAATATTTAGTATAGAAAAAAGTGATAGTGGGTTTAAAACAAATATTTTAATATTTTAATTGTGCTAAGTTTATATAAAATACATTTTTTTTCTTCATAATAATGAATTTTTTTTTTTTAATAAATAATATCATAAGTTTTGAAATTAATAAAAATAATAATAATTAGGTTTTAAAGATAAATGATACAAATGTAAACAATAATAAGTGTATATACTAAAACATACATTTATAATGTATATGTATACTCCTTTATAGTAGATATAAGTGATGGGTTCATAAGGTAAACTTTGTTTTTCTTGACACGACGCGTTTTGGTGGCTACATGCACTGTAGAGCCTAGAAACTCTGTAGTTAAGCGTGCCTTGCTGGCAGAACGGACAATATCGTGGGAATGAAAAGGCGGGATGTTACATATTTCTTTCCAAGAGTCGAAGGGTCGAAACACAAACTATTACACTCAACGTATATATTACATTATTAATTATAAACTATTATTAACCGTTCCAGCAACAAAATTTAATCGAACGTAACTTTTTCGTCACCGCTGTATCGCGCGGGTTCTATACTAGTAGAATAATAAAGTGGACATTTCGATCGTGACAGAGAAACACGATCGGAGAAAGCATACATTTCAAACTTAACATTTAACATGACTAAGTTTATTCATAAATGTGTGAGAAAATACAATTGAATGAATAGTTTACGAAGTTGCTTACGAGCTCATAACGGTCATCCTCTAGGGTTTATTTTCTCTCTCTCTCTTTTTTTTTTTTTTTTTTTTTTGAGTTTTCGATAACTTATATTTTTAAATTACAATATTCAGTAAAATAGTTTCGAGGTTATTTTGATTAATTATTATTTTTAAGTTTTAATGTCTTTTGGTTACATCTTTAATCTTTAATATATAATAAAAGAGAGGCCTTAAATGCCACATGGCAAAGTAAGGACCCTTAGATGGGTTAACTTATTTGATTTCAACCGTTAGTTCAAACTGATGATGTCATCAAACACTATTTTCATTTTAGTTGTCCCACATCGCTTCAGGTATGAAACTTTTTCATACTTCTAGCCTATATATATCATACGCCTTTAGTTTTTCCTACTTTGTCCCACATCGCTTCATGTATGAAACTCTTTCAGACTTCTAGCTTATATATATCATATGCCTTTGGATTAAAATATAGTTCGACGGTAATTTTCGGGTCAATCGGGTCAAACCCGAAACCCGACAAACTGGAACTATTCTATCCGAAACCCAACCCTATTTATGAATCGGGTGTTGCCTTAAATGCCACATGGCGAAGTAAGGACCCTTAGATGGGTTAACTTATTTGATTTCAACCGTTAGATCAAATTGATGATGTCATCAAACACTATTTTCATTTTACACCCTTTTACAAAACATAATTACATTATCTCTTTAATTCCAATCTCTACTTAAATAAAAACAAAATTCCAATTTACTTAAAAAAATTTCACTCAATTTGAACTATGATTTACATTATTTTTATTTAAAATCTCCTAATAAAAAATATTAAAACATGTGTATAAACGTAAAAGTGTTTATGTTATTATAACTATAAACAACATGTGTATAAACGTAAAGGTATATATATGTTATTATACGTATAACATTGTCTTTTTATAATAACCTAAAATCTACATAAACATAAAGTTTACAATTCAATTTTTATTTTTTTCCGCGCTATCGCGGGACAATAATCTAGTTATTAAATATATAAATAACTCTTTTTTGTTGTTATTGTTGTTGTTGTAGAGTCAGTAATAAAAGATTGATTCCGAAAATATAGAAGGTGAGTTTGAAAATATACAAAAAGCTAAACATGTAGTAAATTTTTATTAAAAAACAAAAATGATTGTCACTATCAATTCTTTTAAATAACTTAACTAGTATGCATTTTTGACTATTGTTATCATTATATTTTGGTCTTTTTTTTTATATCAAACATACTCATAACTCTCACCAATATTATACCTATTTACTTGTTTATATTATTATTATTATTATTATTATTATTATTATTATTGTTACATTATTAAATAAAGTAGTTATATCTAACTTTTAATTTTAATTTGTGGGTTACTTTGTTAAATTAAGTAACGCATTTTATATCGATTAACTGTTAATTTTCATTTCGATTAGTTTTATTTTGAAATTTTAATTTTTCTTTTTGATTATGTTATTGAATAAAATAACAACATACACATTTTTTTTCTTAGTTTTATACAATGGGACAATTGCATATATATCCATTTAAACTTTGATAATTACATATTTACCCACTTAAACTTTAAAATAACAAATATTCCCATTTTAATATTAGAAATCACATATTTGACCATTTTTTTAATATTAATTTAAAACAATTTATTATATGACCAATATACCCTTAAAAAAACCCACAATGCAACTAATAATCTAAATCTATAATTTCAAAATACTAAATAAAATATAATCATCCAAAACAATAAAAAAGATTCACTAAATTTCAAAAGATGATAACATACGAGTTTTATATGCTACACTACAACAAAGATTCACTAAGTGTCACTGGTAATTCTATTCGATTACTTTTTTTTTTAATATTTACTATTTGTTGTAGTGTAGCATATAAAACTCGTATGTTATCATCTTTTAAAACTTAGTGAATATTTTTTATTGTTTTGGATGATTATATTTCATTTAGTATTTTGAAATTATAGATTTAGATTATTAGTTGCATGTGGGTTATTTTAAGGATATATTGGTCATATAATAAATTGTTTTAAATTAATATTAAAAAAATGGACAAATATGTGATTTCTAATATTAAAATGGATATATTTGTTATTTTAAAGTTTAAGTAGGTAAATATGTAATTATCAAAGTTTAAATGGGTATATATGCAATTGTCAAGTCTAAATTTTTTTTGTTTCCTTAAATTAATTGTGCAAATTATTATTATATTGTATATTAATATAGGATCAATTTATGTAATTTAACACAAATGTTATATATTATTGATGATATATGTTTATACTAGATTAATAACTCCAGTAATACGCAAGTAATATAATTAAAAGTTGATTATAAGATTCTAATAATAATAATATTCATAGATATTAATTTAACATTATTAGTAGATATAATTAAAATAAAACTATATATTAAATTGTAATATATTCATTAGTATTTAATCGGAATAAAAATAATTATAGGTCGTCTCTCTTTTATTTTATAAAATAAAGTAAGTTATAAAAGATAAAATGAAAAATTAGACCACTTAATTTAAAATTAAATATATAATTTAGACGGAAAAATTCAAATTAAAAGTCTAATTGATTGGCAAATGTCACTCTAAAAGACTTATTTATTAGTAGTATAGATCAAGGTTACAGATAACGTAAGGCGTGGCGTGGCGGCATGAGTAAGCCTCAAGCTTTGCAAGAAAAGGCGAGACATGGCGTTTTTCAAAACGTGACAAGGCGGCAAAAAAATTTAATATATTTTATAATTTTATATATACTTATATATATTTTTACTATTATTAAGTTATATAAATATCAATAAATTATCAAAAAGTCTGTTTTAACATTTAAGTATATATATATTATAAGATATAATCACAAATTTACAATGAAATGATTTTTATAGTCATTTTTAACTATTTTTAAACTTTTTTTTAATTTTTTTTTTCATAACGCGTTACAAAAAACTCGTGTTAAGGCGCGCCTTGGGACGCCATGACCACGTTTTTTTGCCGCCAAGCCTAACAAAGACGCCTTGCATGTTTTCGTAAATTCCCACCGCGCCTCGACGCCATGGCGCGCCTTGGCGGCGCCATGGCGCGTTATTTAGAACCTTGGTATAGATAGATAGATGTTATATTGATATATATTTTCAATAACAGGCAACATAGTTTATTTTTTCCAATTTTGTTTTATTTTAATACTAGGCGTATTCCCGCGCGTTGCGCGGTGACAATTTCTAAAGAGATTTGTCAAAAACAATTTCCGTTGGTGTGAAACTAAACACATTCAATGGAAACTCCTCATGACCACTTTCAAGTTTACGAACCGATGTTGCAATGTTGAAACGGATGCGGTATTGACTCGGGACAGCTTTATATCCCATTTGACCTTCAATCACTCTGAACCTCGAGATTTGATATACCTGACCCTCTTCGAGAAGAGCCTTAAACTTTCGTATATGATTTTTAGTGATGAAACCTTGAATCGAACCGCCCTTTTTAGTAAAAAAAAAAAAAAAAACATGTAAGAAACTAATTTAACCCCCCCCCCCCCCACACACACACACACACACACAGTTTCCATCGTTGTACATAAAAAACATGGTAGAAATTATTGTATATTAACTGCTTTCGTGGCGTACTTTTTTTCCGGCTTAAAAACGTCTGTGTTATTAACTTAGGGTAACTGAACAATTTAAATATCATTATACTTCACATTATGGTAATTAAAACACAGGGCAACCAAAGAATTAGGAGTTTCGAATGTGTTATTAACTTAGGGTAACTGAACAGTTTAAATATCATTATACTTCACATTATGGTAATTAAAACACAGGGCGACCAAAGAGTCAGAAGTTTCAAATGTGTTATTAGCTTAGGGTAACTGAACAGTTTAAATATCATTATACCTCACATTATGGTAATTAAAACACAGGGCAACCAAAGAGTCAGAAGTTTCAAATGCATACCATTCCGCTATTTGAAATATCTCGCACATAATAAAGCCGACGACTCTAGATTATAAGTAATAATAGATTTAAGCCTTATCTAACCCTTTTAAAATTATTTACTATTATCGACTATAATGTAACTTTTTTACCTGCTGTAATGCGTGGGCCTAAAAAGTGTGTTAATTACATCATATGTATACTATTATTTAATAGATTCATACTTACTTATTCTTTGTGTGTAACATATAGGTTCAAGTAACATATAGCTGGAATGTTGTACGATGCACATATCCTACACTGGGATCTTATAGTGCCCATAATGAGACCTAAATGCGTCTTTGAAATATATTTTTCGATGACCTTCACTTGATGGTAGCCCGACCATGAATCAATTTTACAGAAATGACCCCTGCCTTGGAGTTGATCAAATATACATTTCAATCTAGGTAAGGGATAACTACCTTAGGACAAACAAAAATAGGAATCTACACATTTAAAATAGGCCGGAATATATATAAAACTAGAAAGGTGTTGGCCGGAATAACTACTGATGACCACCAAACCTGTTCAAATCGAGCACTAAAACTATTCAAACAAACATCAAGTAATTAGAACCAAACGACACAATGTTATCCTCTTCATCCCCGATTCAGTAAACAAAAGAAGTTATCCAGAAACAAAACTACAAAGATTTTGTTAAAACTACAAAACTACAAGGTTTTGTCTTTTGATCATATCAGCAATATAAACTACTTCACCGCATCTTCCTTTCATAAAACTGTATCTCAATAAGATGGACGATACTCTCCTGGATATGATAGCTATACCCCTTGTTCTTCGTGCTTCCCAAGGGGAGAATATTGATCTCATGAATCCCTTGTCAAGAAGTTCTTGAAGTGATGATATCAATTTTGCATCTCGGTTGGTTCCATACGGTTCAATGCTTGAGGTAATGGTGTCGCACAGGAACCATATCGATTCTAAATTGCAATGGATGTGTAGCTGTTACCCCTGGTAGTTCATTTAGAAAGAAAAAAAAATGAATATTTATTAACCACCTCAACATCTACAACTCTGCTTATTTGCTTCTTGGTGAAATGTTGTACGCTTGGAACAAATGGTTTTCTTATGTTAGACACTTACGCACCTTTGTAACCGATTTGATTCCAACATATTGTACATCATGTTGGATATTCCAATCCAAAGAGTATCAATGACGAGATGCAACTAGAGAAAACACTTCAGAGCTCAAATAAATAAATTCAAAAAGGCATATTGCATAAATTATCAGAAATATATACGTCTAGCCTATGTATATTTAAGAGGGCATTTGCCATGTTTCCTGTTTAGTTAAATGTTTTGAATATCCCCACTTGACCCGTTAAACATAACCGAGGTGGATCCATTCACACGTAAATAAGTAGAACTTGCCTCCTCTTATAATACCTATAATCAGCCATATATCTCCACTGCAACAGACAAGCTATCCAAAGCTTTGCGTAACTCATCTGATTTGATATGTGACATATCATTGTAAACGAACCGAAAAACACAACCCTTTATCTCAATCCAACTACACCCCAAATCTTTTTTCACCCCACGACGTGCTAGTAATGTTCTAACATCAGCTGCATCTTCCCACATACCTCTTGCAGCATATATATTTGAACGAAGCACACTCATCCCTGCATCCAATGCCCGAGTACCAGAAAGCTTTTGGGCCACCAGTTCCCCTAATTCAAAATCCTCATGGACTCGACAACAACTTAGTAAAGTTTCCCAAGAATATGATGGAAGATCAACCGGTAATTGTATAACCAATTCATACGCTTCGTTTAACATCCCTGTTCTACCAAGAACATCGATCATGCATGCATAATGTTCAGCTCTAGGATGTATTTTCCAGTCTTTTTCCATTGACTTGAAGTATTTCCAGCTCTCGTGGACCATACCTGAATGAGCACAACCCGATAATATACCTAAAAAGGTCAAATGGTCGGGTTGAAATCCAGATTCCGTCATGGAAGAAAACAGTTTCAGCGCTTTAGTAGCGGATCCATGATATGCTTGTGCCACAATCATAGCATTCCAAGAAACTGTATCTTTTTTAATCATCGAGTCAAAAACTAAATAAGCATCATTCATAAAACCACATTTTGAATACATGGATATTAACGAACTTACGACCATGGAATCATTGTCATAAGCGTATTTGATCACACATGAGTGCATTGCTTTCCCCCGTCCATTCACAGAAAGCGATCCACAAACAGAAATCAAACCAGTGAATGTCACCTGATCCGGTTTGACTCCGTCCTGCAACATTTGGGAGTAAAAATCCAAGGCTTTGTCACTCTGAAACCCACATATCATTATGTTCCAAGTAGTTTGATCTCTAACGGGAATCTTGTTGAAAAAGATTCGAGCTTTTAGCATATCATCTTCATGTACATATCCCTGAAGAATTGTGTTCCATGATACTACATTATGTTTTGGCATCTTCTTGAAAAGCGCAAGAGCTTCTTCTAACCTTCCGGTTTTAACATACCCACTAATCATTGAGTTCCATGCAACTATATCTCGGCGAGGCATTTCATCAAACAGTCTCCGAGCCTTTTTAATCTGACTGTTTTGAAGATAACCTTGAATCATCACAGTCCATGCGACTATATCTTTCGTAGGCATTTCTTGAAACAAGTCCCTGGCTTTCTCCATATTCCCAGCATTCGCAAAACCACGAATCACACTTGTCCATGATGCCACATCAAGCTCACTCGTCCCCGTAAACAACTTCCACATTGAATCAAGCTCTCCCATACCAACGTAACCAGCTAACATCGCATTGTTAATCAAAACATCTTCAAAAGGACAAACACTAAACAACTTCTCCGCTTCCTCAACAAGCCCCTGACAGAAACACCCTTCAATAATAGTCGCCCACGATACCAAATCCTTCTCCGGAATTTCATCAAACAACCTCTTCGCTTCATCAAACCGACGATTCTTTACGTACCCAGACAACATAGTGTTCCAACAAACCACATTCTTATCAGACATAGCATCAAACAAACGTCTAGCCTCGCCGAATCTCCCACACTTGGCATAGCCATTTAACATTGCCGTCCAAGATACAACGTTTCTGTTAGGCATTTTATCAAACACTTGGCGGGCATCGAAAACCATCCCATTTTTAACATAACCAGATATCATACAGTTCCATGTGACGATATTCTTGACTGGCATTTCATCAAACACATTGAGTGCAGCTTTGATATCACCATTTTTAAAACAACTTGTAATATTTGAGTTACATTTGTATAAAGAGTTAGCATTCGAACACAAAACATGAAAAAAGGAGGGAATTTTAAAAAATGGGAAATGTGAATTCTTGACATAATTAACTCGAATAATCATATGTTATAGACTTGTTATTGCAGAAATTTGGGAATTAACGGTCATGGATTTAAATTTTACATTAAAATCTAAAATGTAGATGGTAAAAATTTACAATGGATATAATTTGTTTGGGTCTAAATGTCTAATCTATACGATATGTTTTCTGCGAAATTAGACATGTTATTAACGTCGGCTTATCACTTAGTCTTGTTGGGTTGTCCCATTTTACGTGTACACATTTCTATTCGGTTTGTTTCAAAATAAATATTAAGTTTCTTTTTAACTAGTCAAATTAGGTTTTAGTGAATATATGTGATGTTATCGATGAACAGTGTAATGATTAAATTTTTTTAAAACTATATACATTTTGAAAGTGGACACTTAGAATTGAACGAAAATAATGATCTCTAGAGACCTAGAATGTTAAAAATATCTAACGAAGAAATTTTTATAGTTTTCTTCCTGTATGTGATGAGTGTAGTAAAAGTCTTCACCATATACAACTACCTTCCTAATTGCATAATTTGTAATGTTCATTCGGATATAAATATAAACATATTATTATCAGAAATAGCATAATTAGCATCAAAAAAATCGTTGGACAATCCATTTAACAATGCTTTGCGAATATAACGATTCTGCTCAGAATCTAATGAAAATCGTTTGCGTGCATACAAAAATTGTCATATATTTTACACACGACTTCAGACAGTTCAAACTCGCGATATTCCTGACTGGCATCTCATCAAACACAAGCTTGAATCCAAACACATAGAACAAAAAACAGAGAAAATATATCAGGCCGGGTTTTTATCGTTTTACAGGTCCACTCCATCTTATGTCAAACATGGGTTACAACGAATAAAGTAATGAAGTGTTTTTATTAAGTCCAGTCTTTCCTATGCGAAACAAACATTTGTCACAGTCTTTTTAAACTTTTGTTATTGCAATGAGATACCATACCATCTCATATAAGAGAGAAATGAACTGAAGGTTTCCACCAAGAAAGGTAACGAAATGGGAGAAGTGAAGCTTTTCAAGAGTTTGACAAGCCCAATCGCCTTAAGGATTGTTTGGGCATTGAAACTAAAAGGCATAGAATATGAGACCATCAATGAAGATCTTGGCAACAAGAGTTCTTTACTACTCGAATACAACCCAATTCACAAGAAAGTCCCAGTGTTGTTGCACAATGGAACACCTATATGTGAATCGCTTGTTATTCTCGAGTACATTGATGAGATATGGAATAATTCTATTTGTTTCTTACCCGAAGATCCCCTTGACAGAGCTACAACGCGTTTCTGGGCAAAGTTTTGTGACGAGAAGGTAAATTTTGAAAAGAAAAGAAAAAAATACCTATAGGATTTTCTTAATACAAGTTTAACATAACAAATTCTTGGTAACAAATGTAGGTTTTCCCGCAGTCAGGTCCGGCCCTGACATTTCGGAAATCCGGTGCAAAAAAATAAAAGAGGCCCTATAAAATTAATAATAAATATTTTTCATTATAATAAACACGAGGTACATTATTATTTTCTAAACATCGATCTTCTAGCATTTTTTGAAGCAAATTCATCTATTATACTTCACATAATCAATATTATCAAGAAACTCGTTCTCAACTGAAATTAAAACCAATGCATTTAATCTCTCTTGAGACATGGTCGACCGGAAATAAGATTTTAAGAGTTTTAGTTTAGAAAAGCTTCTTTCCGCGGATGCAACAGTAATGGAATCAGTCAACAATATTTTGTATGCCAAACAAGAAACCGGATAAGTGTTTAACCGTTTCAAAAAAATTAAGTATTGAGTTGGTTGTGTCGTGTTCGACGGGCAAATTCTTTTGTAACAATTCCAATTCGTTGAATAAATCATCACCATCAATGTCTGAGATATCACCATTTTGTAGACTCTTTTCAAGATTTTTGCAACTTGCCTTTAGTTCATCAGTATTCAGTGACTTCAACTTTTCAGTTGTGCATAAAAAACCAAAAATGCCTTTATACTGTTTGTATTGCTCAAATCTTTGCTCCAGTGAAATAATAGCATGATCAACTATGTACACAAAATAGTGAATCCTAAATGATTCTTGAGGTGAAAGTTCATTTACTTGTTCTGGTGATTCAGTGACACTTTCGTCAAAATGTCTTTTCTTAATAATTCTTCTTTTATTTTTGTTTTCAACAAATACCGGTTCAATTCCTAAATCAGAAGCTATAGATCGGGCAGAATCTAAAGCCTTCTCAAACCCATATTCTCGGTAGTTTTTAAAAAAATCAATGAGCGCCCCCACACTACTCAATGCCTCATCAATACGCATGGTTTTAGACTGAAGTTGTTGCTCAGATTATTTACTTTAGCCAAAATATTATACCATATAACCATACCAGTAATGAAGTCAAATCTTCCAAGTTCATACTCTTCTAGAGAAGTAGCTTCACTTTTGGTGTGATTTTTTCAAAGACATAGGTAAGTTAATTTATAACTATCTAATCAACTAATCATTTTCTTCTTCCACTAAACTATTCTCTTGTGACTCAAATGTGGGACAAAGATAATTTGAAAGCTTGTACAAAAAAAAAAAACAATTTTTTTTTTTAAATCGGAGGCCCCGACCAGCACACCCCAGGGCCGCCACTGCCCGCAGTTCCATCGTTATTGTATGAGCCACGGAAAGGATCAAGAGGAAGCCAAAGAGAAAACTTTAGAGAACCTTAAACTAGTAGAAGAACATCTAAAGGAAAAGAAATTCTTCGGTGGGGAAACATTTGGATTTCTAGATATTGTTTTCGGGTGGCTGGCTTGTTATCCTGATATCATGAAAAAGGCAAGCAATCTAGAGCTGCTGGACACAGAGTCATTTCCAAATATATGCACATAGAAGGAACGGTTTTGTGATATTCCAGTAATCAAAGAAAATTTCCCTGATGAAGAGGCGACAATCGCCAAGTTTCTAGAAATTCTTCAAGTCCGCGGGATATGAATAATTGAAGGAATCATTTACTACTTTGTGTATGACAGAGTGTAATAAGTGTGTTTAATACACTGTTCTTCT
The DNA here is from genome assembly GCA_910822075.1 of Senecio squalidus. Lineage (NCBI taxonomy): Eukaryota > Viridiplantae > Streptophyta > Magnoliopsida > Asterales > Asteraceae > Senecio > Senecio squalidus. The sequence goes on along the minus strand of CAJVGC010000508.1, from coordinate 37,042,905 downwards.
AAATCACATCAAATGAAAAGAAGAGTAAAGGAATAAAATGTTTAAGATGATTATTTTGATCTAAAAGTAATCAATTTCATCGATTTGCTAGTAGTCATGTATTAAGGCAGCATAGCCTTCGAACCTCCGACACTATTCAACATTACTGTCCAAAACATACATTTCTAATCTGTACGACATCAAACAATTAGAGTTCACTAAAATATATAGCAAGTCAAGAAACCTTAAATGACACAATCATAATGTTCCAAACTAAGTCCTTACGCCCACAAATATCACCCACGGGCCATTACATGCACTTTATTGAAAACCTACTGACCACGGCGTTCTTTGATGAGACGATGATATCATATATACAAAATGAATATGTTTTGGAGAACTAGTAATTATTCATGCCGGCCAAGATACCCGGCCTCCCTCCTATGTACTTGGTATACTTATCATAAATATATTATTAACTAAGCAAGTGTTTCCCCTTCCTCTCTCCTTTGGCCGACTTTTATGCCATTATTTTGATGCAACAAGGATGCCGGAGAATATACGGATCCAAGCTATGTGTGAGAAACAATTGGTTATAATGTACGGTAATTAGTAGTTGAAGGAGCATATAAGTGTCGATGTATTAGCCGTCCAAGAGAAGGGATCCATCTAAACTTTTCTTGTTGCCATATGATACTTTCTTGTAATACATTATTAAAATGAGATAAAAACGAAATATTAAGACGCTCGCGATAACTTTTAGAAAGACTTAAGAATAACCACTATAAAAGAAAGCTACGATAAGGTTTAGGCTAAGAGAGGTAAAGAAATGGGAGAGGTGAAGCTTTTCAGGACATGGTCAAGTCCATTTGCTTTGAGGATTGTTTGGGCACTTAAACTGAAAGGCGTAGAATATGAGAACGTCTATGAAGATCTTGCAAACAAGAGCGCTTTACTACTTGAATACAACCCTATTCACAAGAAAATACCTGTGTTGTTGCATAATGGAACATCCATATGTGAATCACTTATAATTCTAGAGTACATTGATGAGACATGGAACACCACTGCTCCTTTCTTACCGGAAGATCCGATTGCCAGAGCCACCGTACGCTTCTGGGCAAAGTTTAATGATGAACAGGTAATTCCTAACCCCTCTTGTGCCATGACCTGAAACCAGTATGTTATATTAGTGAATAGTTAAGTTTTGGTGTGAATTAACATTCGAATAAACAAATCTATGTCAGAAATGCAGAACAAATAAACAAATATTATAATTTCATTTATTATATGTTTAAGCTTACCTCCATCAAGCGAATCTGGATGTGCCTCTCATATGCATATTCAGTCGTCAAATAACTAGAGTTGGTAAGACTGGCTGGGTAAGGTAATGGGTCAAAACGAGTTTAAGTTGAAACAAAGCAGGACGGGTTGACCCGCTTACACTTTTTTGGCTTATTTTTAGCTTTTTGTATATATATAATGAATGCGTTAATTACTCAATTATGATTAAAAATAAATAGTAGTACTATCATAACTTAGATCTTCGAATAGAACGATTTAGGATGTTGGATGCATTAAAAATAGGTTTTGGGAGACTTTGAACCTGTTTGACGGCTCCCCGTTTCAGCTAGATTTTTGGTTTGACCAATACAACTCAAGCCAACCCATTCATAACGAAATGGACTAAAATTTCCACCTATATGATTGACATCTCCTAATACCGCATAACACATGTTTAAACAAGGGTTCTAGCCTACTAAGGATATTCCAAACCAACATTTTAAGAAAGACTGTTCCAAATGTAGGTTTTCCCATCGTTCTTCCGTTATTTTATGAGCCAGGGGAAGGATCAAGAGGAAGCCAAAGAAAATGCCTTGGACATTTTGAAACTTGTAGAATAACGTCTTAAGGGAAAGAAATTCTTTGGTGGAGAATCATTAGGATTCCTAGACCTCGCTTTTGGGTGGTTAGGTTACTATCACTCAGTTATGAATAAGGCAAGCAATCTAAATCTGATAGATGAAGAGATATTTCCAAATTGGTGCACATGGAACCAACACTTTTGTGACATTCCAGTGATCAAAGAAAATTGGCCCGATTGTTGGTTTTAAGGTTTTAAAACAGGATCGAATATAATTAAAACGAAAGTTTTATAAACCGAGAAATCGATTGAATTGATATTTCTGATAAATCTGATCGTTCTGATCTTACAATTGTGATTACATGAACTCCTATTTATACTAAATCAACCGGTGTTAATGAACCGATGTGATTGTTCATTCGAAAGGTGGTGTCGGTTGGTGGTTTAATTCCACCGTGACCTTTGTTCAACCGGTGTATCCTTTCGGGTTTACACTAAACTACTTTAAACATCTAATAATTACACTTTTGACACTAAACTTTAATCTTCGAAGTATGATCGAGATTAATCCTACATTCACCCCCTTAATCTTGATCATGCTGAAGAAGGTTCTTGACTCCTGTCATTTGATTTGCTCCTGCCGTTGTCTAAGTACCCTGTACTTTCATTATCTGTAGTATTCTTGCTTGCTGCTGTGAAATTCTTCTCACCTAAGAATACTTCTTGGCGTTCTTCAATAGTTGCCATAAGTAATGTTGGCTCTAAATCTTCTTCAATGAGGTTTGAATGTTCTGTGTCTTGATTCTTCTGTGGACATCTAGTTGAATAATGTCCAAACTCCTTGCATGTGAAGCATTGTATATGATCCTTATCATGAGTATGCTTCTTTGTATAGTTATTAGTTTCATTCTTGAAACTATCTTGTGAAGGTTCCCAGTCTTTTCTTTCTGATCTTTCTGATCTAAAGTTGTTATTCCTTCGGCCTCCTGAGTGGTTAAATCTTCCACGACCACGTCCTCTAAAAGGTTGGCCTCGACCTTCATGTTGAGTAAACATCAGTGTTTCTTGACTGTTATCAAGTCTTTCCTTTTTACACTTGATTCTTTCCTCGAAGGTCTTCAATCTTCCGATTGCTTCGTCTAGTGACATTTCGTCTAAGTCTGAGTATTGTTCAATGGATGCGACGATCTGAAGGAATCTGTCGGGTACGGCATTCAATAACTTTCGTACTAGAACGGGATCCCCATATGTCAATCCGAGGCTTGCTGCTTTATTTACAATACTCGTTAATTTTGCAGTGAATGAATCAACTGATTCATTTTCTTTCATTTGTAACATCTCAAATTCAGACTTGAGTGTTTGCTGCTTTGCTTGTTGGACTCGGTTTTCTCCGATATGTCTTGTCTTCAAAGCGTCCCAAACTTCTTTTGCAGATTTGTATTTTGAGATGAGTAGTAGTTGATCTTCTGGTAATGTCTGGTAGATATAGGCGATAGCGGTTTTGTCTTTCTTCGCATCGACTTCAGTTGTTAATTGTGGTACGATCATTTCCCATAGTCCATTTGCTTCTAATATCACTTGCATCCGTATTGACCAAGTTGTATAGTTTGCCCCTTTTAATATAGGGCATTGGAAATGGGTTGTGAACCCAATTTCTTTAATTTTAGAAGTACCTACTTCTAACTTCTTATCGTCGTTTCCGGGCATTTGAACTTAGTTCTAAAGTTCTAAGTAAAAATATAAAATTCTTTATCTAATAACAAAAAGTCCTTTATTTGTTATTTTATAATAAATAAATATCTATTATTTATTATAATAGAATTTTAATAAACTTTATTTGTTATAAAAGTTTAGTTATAAAAACTTTAAAAACATTTTATTTATAATATAATATAAAGTAATATGAAGTAAAGTTTTAATATAACTTTGAAAAAAGAAACGTGTAGGTTATTGAAATGAAAAGGTGTACCTGTTCTATTTCTTTATCTCTCTCTCTGTGTGTGAAACCGACGTTTTCCTTCTGATAGCGTCGATTGGAAATCAATCTGTCTCTTCGGTTGATTTCGAATTTAAATGCTTAAAGATCTCGGTTGCTTACTGCTTTGGTCGAGACTGTGATGTTGGTTCAGACCGTCTGAGATGTCTCCGGTTGTTTTCCGGTCGTCATCTCCGGTATGTCTTGTTCTCTACCGGCCTGTTTAATCGGTCGCCTAGGGTTTCTCCCGTTGATTCAAACAACGCCGTCCTGGTGTTCTTCTGTTGAATCTTCTGGTGCCGATTTCAATCTCCGGTATGTTCTTCCTTTTTTTCTTTCGGATTTGGTGCCAGTTGGTGAAGAAAAGCCCCCTGCTTTTCGATTGCCCTGGGTATCTAATGATTCAAACAACACCCCACTGGTGTTCTTCTGTTGAATCAGAGATCCGAATAAAAGGTAGATGATGAGAACTTTCGGTTTAATTAACCAAAAGCTCTGATACCAATTGTTGGTTTTAAGGTTTTAAAACAGGATCGAATATAATTAAAACGAAAGTTTTATAAACCGAGAAATCGATTGAATTGATATTTCTGATAAGTCTGATCGTTCTGATCTTACAATTGTGATTACATGAACTCCTATTTATACTAAATCAACCGGTGTTAATGAACCGATGTGATTGTTCATTCGAAAGGTGGTGTCGGTTGGTGGTTTAATTCCACCGTGACCTTTGTTCAACCAGTGTATCCTTTCGGGTTTACACTAAACTACTTTAAACATCTAATAATTACACTTTTGACACTAAACTTTAATCTTCGAAGTATGATCGAGATTAATCCTACACCGATGAAGAGGCGCTAAACCTTAAGTTTCATGAAATATGTCAAGCCCCGTGGGATGTAACTATTACGGAAATGTCTGATATGAAGCCTTAAAGGAACTGTGAGCGAACGAGAATGTCAGGAAAAACCAAACTCTTTTATTATAGGTTTCTTCTAAATTGTATGAGTCTATGAGATGCATAGAAGAGTAGGAGAATGTTTAAGATGCTTACTTTATTCCGAATGTAATAAAATTCATATAGTCAAAACAACTTTCTTCAGTTATACTTCATTTAATACATATATAAAAGCTAAAGTTCGCTCTTAACCACTAGTTTCTCGAAATGAAGGTCGCACCATCAGTATACCGTGCTTATCTCAGACAAGGGGTGGAGCAAGAAGAAGCAAAGGGTCCGGCCTTAGAGTACCTAGATATCGTTGAAAAACAGCTAACTGGAAAAACATTCTTCAGTGGAGAAACATTCGGATTCTTAGATCTTGTGTTTGGATGGATTGCCAATTATCTTGAAATATTTGAAGAAACAGGTGGTATAAAACTCTTATATGAAGAGCGGTTTCCGCTAATATGCGTGTGGAAGGTCAACTTTTGTAATATCCCAGTAATCAAAGAAAACTGGCCAGATCGAGAGAAGCTGATTACCAAGTTTCAGCTTATGCGTGACTATTTCATTTCCACTTCTGGAGCTAAGTGAACAATTTCATGACGGTTTGGGACACTAAAGCTCCAAGTGCATCAATAATCATCTAATATTTTCAAGTAGTGATGAAAAGTAACTTGTCTTTGTTGGAGGGTTCTATCATTTGCTGTTGTTTTACACTCGTGTTTGAAGGCTTCCATTACTTTCAGGTACTAAAATGAATCATAACATTACAAAGACCGGGACATTTTATTGTACGATTATAAAACATATAATACTTACACTTGGAGACTCTATATGATTTGGACTCTTATATATACTCGTCTATGCTGCTTGTTTCTGTTGTAAGTCTATACTGTTTGTAGTTTTTACTACTTTTTACAGAGTACTGAAGTAACGGACCACATACTCATCTCATTCTATCCATGCACATGCTTCCGAGGTTAATAGGTTACTCTGGTTTTTATCAGGGAAAGTTGCCATAACCTGTAACAAATTTAACAAACTAATTTATTTTTTACAGAAATTAAGAATAACTTTAATCATAAATTTCTCTAAAAAATAGTTCACACCGTTGAGCTTTCTTGATTATGTCATCAATGTGGTACACTTTCGTAAGCCTGCTGCAGGTTGTCTTTAATTTAGCTTGCAGTCGATGGCTGATGGTGTAAACAACACATCTATATGTGGCAAAATGAGCTGGTCGGGCTCCCCGAAAACACTTTTTGTCCAAACACTTCAATATCTTTTACAAAAATTTAGTGGGTCAAATATGATTACGCAAATTAGATTATTTAAATGATAATCTAATCCTTTGAATAAAAGAAATCAAAAGTTTTATGCATAAAAAATACACTTTAGGTGACTTACCCATTTACCCTATTTGATCCGTTTCATAAGTAAATGGGTCAAATTTGCCACCTCTAAGCACATCACATTATAATCTATCTTCTTCACCAATAATCACCACAACTGCAAGATCCGTTTTTGAAGAAATGAAACCGATTGGCATCTCTAACTAAAAATTCCCTTTGTACAACTTTCGATATGTACTTGGTCACAGTATGACAATCCTCACAAACCCGTAAATTTTTCATAATCTGCAACGGTGTTCCCGGTTTTGTATTTAATAAACCGAATGCAATTGTAAGCCTCTCACTATGACCGCAAAGAATCTCCTTTTTCTCATCTTCATTAACATCTTGAAGAACAGATCTCAAATTACCAATATACCCTTCTTTAGCTATTAAACCGTCAAGAACCTCAAGAAACTTCTTAAATTCTTCATATTGTTTAAAAAACTTATCTCCACTACGAAAAGCATAGATCTTTTTATCAATATCCACCCAACTACATCCAGCAACCTTCTTAAGTCCTTTAGATTTAATCGACTTTCTCACCGTTCTAGCTTGATCCCATTTCCCTAAAGATGCATATACATTTGACACTAAAATATAATATCCGGCATTGTCTGAATTTAATCCAATTATATGTTTTGAAGCACGTTCTGCTATCTTGGACTCTCTACTTGCTCGGCAACCCCTAAGTAAAGAACCCCAAATTCTTGCATCTGGTTTTATTGGCATAGAAAGAATGAAGTTTTCAGCTTCGATCAACTGCCCGGATCGTGAAAGAAGGTCAACTACTCAAGCATAGTGTTCAATCTTTGGGTCAATGTTGTAGTCTTTCTTCATCTGGTTGAAGTAAAAACGTCCTTTTTCTACCAAACCTGAATGACTACATGCATATATGACAGCAAGAAAGGCGATTTGATCAGGAATTATACGTTTTGATTTCATATTCTCGAATGATGTTATGGCCATCTGTCCTTAACCATACATTCCATATGCATAGATCAATGTCGTCCATGTTACAACATCTCGGATTTTCATATGCTCAAAAACTAAAAGTGAACTCCTTAAATTGCCACTTTTTGAGTACATTTCAATTAGTGCATTGGAAATTGGAACGTTTGATTTGAAACCCGACTTTAAAACACAACCATGAATCTCTTTACCTTGACGTTTTGCTCCAAGTGTTGAACATAGAGGTAATGTACATAAAATGGTAGGCATATTTGGTAATATTCCCTCAATACTCATTCGACTAGTCATTATAAACCCTAAATCATACTCCTCTGAATGAGAGCAGGCACTAATTATAGTATTCCACGATATGATATCACGATCTTTCATGATCTCAAATTGGTTCAATGCATCCTCCATGTTACCACATTTAGCATAAACATCGATAAGAGCATTTCTTACAATCAAACTCGCGTTAAAACCAGTTTTAATTGTTTCACAGTGAAGTTGCTTTACTAATTTTGAGCTCCTTAGAAGTGTACACATGGGAAGTATGGTTACATATGTGACAAAATCAGGTTTTACTTCCATTTTCATTGCACTAAAAGTGTCTAAAGCTTCCTCATACCGTGATGCCTTTAATAAGACCATTGATTAACGAGTTCCATGAAGTCAAATCCCTGATTTTCATTTTTTCGAAAATTTCCTTTGCTGCTGGCAAATAACCACATTTTGCATACATATCAATAAGCATATTACTTGCTGTCAAGTCACACTCATACCCATTTATAATCATGTAATTATTAACAAATAGTCCAGATTTCAAGTCCCCAATGTTACTGCAAGCACGGAGAACAGAAGTGAGTGATAATAGGTCTGGTTTGTGTTCATGCAGCATCTCCATAAATAAGGTAATCGACTCTTGATACAAGCATGCTTGATAGTAACCACAGATTACCGTGTTCCATGTAACAGTGTCTTTAATAGCCATCTCCTTGAATATCCTGTCACACTCTTTTACGTTGTCGGATTTAAAGTACATTGAAAGAAGACCATTGCAGACTCTTGTATCGACATCAATCCCATATTTTACCGACAAACCATGAACCATTTGACCCTCCATGATCACACCCAACCCGCTACAAGCAGGCAAAATACTCGACACCATATACGAATCCAGCGTCACACCAGCTGCTAGTGATCGGTAAAACACTTCTAAAGCTTCTCCCCATTCTCCATGTGCACTATATCCCGAAACCAAACTATTCCAAGAAACAACATCTCTATTGGGCATTCCATCAAACACCTGGCGTGTTCTATCCAATACACAAAACCTCGCATTCATATCAATCAACGCATTACCGATATACAAATCTGATCCAAACCCCAGCTCCAAAACATGTTCATGAACAAGCTCACCCATTTCAAACTTCCCTGAACCAGCACATGAATTAATAACCGAAGGAAACGTAAATGAATCGGGCTTTATATCGAAAACCCTCATCTGGGAATAATAATCCAATGCTTTTATAAACAACCCATTATGTGTCATTGCTCTTATGATTGTATTCCATTGATACACATTGTTTGTGGGCAAAATGGTCATGAATATTGATGAACATGATTGTGGGTCTTTCAGCTGAGAGTATTTGCTGATCAGTTTACCGGAGGCGAAAACCGTTCGATTAAGTCCAGAAGTGATTAAAAGTGTATGAATCTTGTTAAGTTTCTTAATGTTTGATGTTAATGATAGTGTTTTCGAGATTGAAATGTATAAAGATGTCATCCCATTATCGTTAAAAGTTAGAATACAAAAGAAAACTATTTATATCGAGGAGGGCGAGTCTTTTTATATCGACTATTAAAAGAAATCATAGGCTCTTAAATAGTTTTTATGTTGAAGATAAATATTTATAGCTTCATACAGTCGGTACGTTTAAACGAAACAGTCTTCTTATAAAGGTCATAACCTACTAAGAAATTCATTTGTGCTAGATTTCCGAAGATGACTACTCCTTCAACAGGAGCAAAAGCCAAGCAGATTGAATTGTTGCTTAGTTGGACAAAGGTGTTCGTTGGATCTAACTCCAAATCCGCTCCGTTGAAATGAGCCACCATGACTGGGAGGTTTATCACGTCTAACGGGTTGTAACATAAGCCTAGGTTGTTTTGTAGGTCGGGACCACGGGGTTGGATGTTTTTCATTGAACGTCTTACTGCTAGTTGTAGTCGGTTGTAGAAGTTTTCGGGAACTAGTGTTAGGGATGTTCCTGAGTCGATGATGATGTTACCTTCGATGGAAGTAGGTTGAGTCGTGTTGAAGTCAACACGTTGACCTCCAACGGTTATGCCTTCGAAGTTTAGGTAGTAGAAGGTTTCAGGGTATCCTGAAAAAATCGGGGTTGAAACTACGCCATCTCCAGAAACGGTACTAGTATCACCAAAGTACATTTTACTTGATCTTTCTACATGAGAAAACATTTGCACAAGACAGTAGGAAAACTTTTTGTCAATCGACGTCCCCATTTGTGAAATGAGGGAAAAAGGCCCCCCTCCAAGGCCTATTATCCCACTTTGATCGTCAGTGAACATGCCAGCGTTTCTATGCCCACACCCAAAAACTACGTTCTTAAAAGTGAACGAGATGCCATTAGTAGATGAATTCATTGTAACTGTTTCGGTTGCAAGTTCTCCAGAACTAAACGATAAATCTCCATACGCAACAACATATAAACAAGTGTTATCAGACGTTGAGCAAGATCTTGTTGGAACCGACATACATGTTGTTGTGTTACACCCTATTGAGTTAAAAGACGAGGAAACGTTGTGGCTATAAATGGGAGAGTTTTGGTCAAAACAATACGAACAAGGTTCACATTGTGTCCATATCATGTCACTACCCGTATCAGCAACACCCATGATGTCTTGAGGTGGAGTGCCAATCGATATCTTAATGAGATAGTTAGCTAATTCAGGATTTGGAAAAATATTGGTGACACCAGAACGCATGGAGCTGAAAACTTTAGCACGCTCAAAGGAGCGGGTCAAGGAAGCAAGAACTCGGCTTGAAAGTGTGAGGGAAGGATCATAAAAGGGAGATGTTGGTGAATCGCGATGAATAAGAGGTGCAGTAAAGCTAACAGTACTCTTGGATCGTACATGCATGATTAAAACGAAGATATATAATACTTGTAGTATCAATGTCGAAAAATGTCTGTTAGATAACATAATTGCTTTCATGTTTCATAACAATCTTTATTCATACTCTATTTATGTTTCAAAAAACATGTATATAGTTTTATTGTTGAACTTCTTTTCTTTCCTTTTTTCGGTGTTTGCTTCTTTTTCTTTCAACTACCAAACCACTTAATAGTTTTTCGTCAATGTGTGCACAAAGTTTTTGTAAATTTATGAAGTATTTAGGAGTAGTTAACTTTCGGAAGAAGATATGGCCAACGCGATATGATGGATCCACGTCTTTTGGTATGTACATGAATTATAATAGCAAAGATTTTCGAGTCATACACAACTCATGTAACTTTATTTCTTTCGGTTTATAATTCACTAATCTTTTTTCATTTTTCAATTCTGGTATAAACACAAGAGGCTTTCTATGACTAAATTTTAATGAATTCTGCAGGGTAGAAGGTAACTTGTGTATTAAAAGGTACATACTTTCATGTTAACGAACACTTAAAGGATATCCATGCTATGTATAACGAAAAGAACCAAATCAAAGCAAGGATGTAAAAATTACGTTGTAGATCATTCCTTATTTTTTGGTTTTTGGAGAGCCGATTTATGTTTGATTATAAAGAATACATATAAAAGTTGGTGAAGCAACACACGAATGAAATTTCGTTGAATACTTTGGAAGGTGGAGCAACTTTGCTGATAAATCGAAAATGACTCTATTTATCACTTACAAGATCAATCCCTTTCTTGCAACCACAATAATTCCGTCACACGTTTTGTTGACATATTGAACTATTGAAGTGTGAGATCAAGATCGAACTTCAATCTTGAAAACTTTTCGATCATAAAAAACTCACAAAATGTATCATTTATCTTGTTATTATATGCATCCACAATTTTGGTGTGACCTATTTTTAATACAGATGCTACATGAACCAAACAAATAGTTTTCCGACAGACATTTACGTCATTAATCACAAAAGCTAATACCAAATGATCGAAACAACAAGATTGGACTGGACGATACTCATCATTCTATTCTATGGGGAATAAACATTGGTTATAACGTATGTTAAATATTGCTTAAATGAATACATAAATATTTGAATCCTACAATAACCAGCTGAGAAAACAAGTACTCATTAGTTGGTATCCATCTGAATTTTTCTTGCCGCAATAAGATACTATCTTTTAATAGATTACGATCATCGAAAAATGAGATAAAGACCAAATGTCATATTACCTTTCATGTACCCTTTATAAAAGCAAGTCATGAGATGAAGGTTTAGGCAAAGAAAGGTGAGGAAATGGATGCGGTGAAGCTATTCTCGTCACTCATGGTCAAGCCCATTTGCTCTTAGGATTGTTTTTGCACTCGAACTGAAAGGGATAGAGCATGAGACCGTCGATGAAGATCTTACAAACAAGAGTTCTTTACTGCTTAAATACAACCCAATACATAAGAAAGTCCCGGTGTTGGTGCACAATGGAACACCTATGTGTGAATTACTTGTGATTCTCGAGTACATTGATGAGACATGGAACAAAACTACTCGTTTCTTACCTGAGGATCCACTTTCCAGAGCTAACATACGTTTTTGGGCAAAGTTTGGGCAAAGTTTAATGACGAGCAGGTAAATTTCAATGAATATTTTGCTATAATCATCAATCAATATGCGAATTTAAATTTGAGTTTTAGTTCTAAAATGGTCTTTTTAACCTATTCTCAACGTAGTTCAGAAAAAAAAAACAAAAAAAAAACACTCTCAACTTTTTGGCTCGATTTTGAAAGTTTGGAATAACTCTAACGCACTGATAGAAACATGTATTGTATTATTGATGATCGCAAATCGATTACAAAGCAATTATATATAAACTAATATAAAACCCTAATGTACCTTAATCTACAATCGGGTTCGGGCCAACTTATTCTCTAATACTCCCCGCAATTCGAGCGGCGAAATCACTAAAGGTCGAACTATAAAACAAAACTATAATTATCAAAATAAATAAAAGATAAAAATTAAGATATTTTGAATGAATCCTAGCTTGCGACTTGGCAACGTTCCGGGACTGCAGACGTTGGGAGTATGTCGAATGAATTGAACCAGAAACCGATCATGTTTCACTCGGAATCAGAAAAAGAAAGCATAATATTTTCCAATCATGTTTCAGTCGGAATTGAGCAGCGTAATATTTTACCGATCATGTTTCACTCGGTAGCAGCAAAAAGAGAAAGCATAATATTTTCATGTTTCACTCGAAATTGAGCAGCGTAATATGTGGTGACTGTATCGCTTTGGGAGACTTCTTTTTTTTGTCTTTCTTTTTTTGTCGACACAAACCCTACTAAAACAATTTATAAGATAAGAGTTAATTACATTGTTCGTCCCTATGGTTTGCACCATTTTCACCCGTCATCCCTATTACTTTTTTATTACACCACTGGTACCTAAGTTTGAAATTTGTTGCCTCCAGAGTCCCTAAAATGGACGTGACGTTAAAAAGGCCGTTAAGTGACCTCACGTGTGTCACACGTGATGGGTAATTTCGTCATTTTACCACCTTCTTCCACTAAAACCCAGATTCAATCACAATAAAGAAAAACACAATCAAAATCCAAATCATTCAATCCTAAATTAAACAAAACACAATCAAAATCCAAATATCAAATCAAAATTAAGATTCAGTTACAAATTAAACAAACATCTTCATCAACCTCGGATTTATGGTAGCAATATCCGATCAGTGAAACTAAATGGGGATTCCGGATCTGTGATAACGTCTCAACCTCCTTGCAAAAATCAGATGCAAAATCTGTTTTCTTCGACCAATTCTCTATCATGAACTTCTTAAATCGCTTCATGATTACCTCTCTACTTCCGTAGTCGATGTAACCTTTGTACACGATGCTGAAATCACCAGTTCCCACGATTAGGTTTTCATCGAAATCGTTTGTGGCTGAGTGGATCTCGGAAAGAACGAAGCGACGACAACAATCATCGTATGTCTTTGAACTACTTACGGAGACAAATGAGTCCATTTTCGCGGTTTTCACTCCATTCCAAAGCAAATCCATCTCCAACTTTTCAATCTTCTTGGTTTCATGCTCTTTTTACTTACATTTGATGTTGATCGTTCTGATATTGGTGAGTCGGAAATTGAAGGTGTTTCTGGTTCTTCAGGTATGAGCCAATCTGCTTTTTCTTGATGTTCGAGTGCAAATTCAAGGCTTGAGATTACGTTAGCCATGCTCGGTCTTTTTTTCGGTTGATTTTCCAAGCATTTTTCCGCTAATTCGACAAATAGTTTCAGGCATCGAGGTGAGATTTCACCTCTTCACAACAGTTTCTTCATCATTTAAAACCCTGTTTTGATGAAGATGTTTGTTTAATTTGTAACTGAATCTTAATTTTGATTTGATATTTGGGTTTTGATTGTGTTTTGTTTAATTTAGGATTGAATGATTTGGATTTTGATTGTGTTTTTTTTTTATTATGATTGAATCTGGGTTTTAGTGGAAGAAGGTGGTAAAATGACGAAATTACCCATCACGTGTGACACACGTGAGGTCACTTAACGGCCTTTTTAACGTCACGTCCATTTTAGGGACTCTGGAGGCAACAAATTTCAAACTTAGGTACCAGTGGTGTAATAAAAAAGTAATAGGGATGACGGGTGAAAATGGTACAAACCATAGGGACGAACCATGTAATTAACTCATAAGATAATAAAGAAACTCGAATTTCTATTGAAACATAAAACAGGACTTAACAAAAGGAAAGAAAATAGAGAATGTAAAAAGATGAAATAACTTTGGAGAGGATATGGACCAGATTATTGGAGTGATTCACTAATAGACTATTAACGATTTTTATTTTATTTTAAAAATTGGGAATTGAAAAATTCATAAATTATGTTTTATGAATTATGAATGAGAGGCCTGTTAGGAAAGAAAGAATAATCAGGCGGCCAATTAGGTTTAGAGGGATTGGCAGAATGTCGAATGAAGAAGATAGAAAGCAACGGGATTTTTAAGAACAATATTAAAATGATCGATATTAGGGGAGAAAGAGTAGGGCCTCGTTTGTTTTTTCAATTAAGATCTTAAAATAGTCTATTTGTATTATTCGATAAGAGGAAAATCAAATAAGATGTTTTGAATTTTTATTTGATTAAGATCTTAGTATCACTTATTTTTCTCTTATTCGGTTAGACTAATTTTAAGTCTGAATCCCTCTTATTAAAACTAAGGCACACGTCTTTGTTAGTGTATTTGTTTAAAACTGGTATTTCAATCAATAAAATTAATTGTTACTTAGGTTTTATATTTATCTAGTTTTTATTTAAAAAAATTTGAGTCGGTTACTATTATATATATATTTTAATTTAAAATCTCGTTATTTTAAGTTTAAACTAACTTATGATTTTTTTAATAAGTGTTACATACGTTATATATATATAATTATTTACATTGATTTAAAAGGGTAAAAAAAAAGTCAATGGTTTGAATAGTTATGATTAATTTACGTGAAAAATAACTGGATAAATTATGAAAATGAAAAATAATTGATAGAATTTTTTTTATCATGTTAGTTTACGAAGAAAAAAGTACTACATTTCCCCCTTTTATCGTACTTTGCTTGTTATAATATTTTCACAAACATTTTATTAATATTCGGTATTATTGTTGAAAGCACTTGTTTTGTAATATAGAGATATTTTTTTTGATAAATTTTACATTCAATTATTTGTTATTGTTTTTATGCCATTTAGCTAGTTTAATATCATTAAAAATGATAAGAGGAACCAAAAGAGAAAAGAAATTAAAAAATAAAAATGTTCAGACTATTTTTCAAACAATCTTATTGATTATGCTTTCAGATTTCAGACACTGCTCTTATCATTCAGAACTGGTCTTCAGATTTCAGACTTAAGTATTCAGAAAAAACAAAAGACCCCTAGGTAATACCATGATAGAAACATGTATTGTATTATTGATGATCGCAAACCGATTACAAAACAATTATATATAAACTAATATAAAACCCTATGGACCTTAACCCACAATCGGGTTCGGGCCAACTTATTCTCTAATACGCACAATGTTCAACATATGTAGGTCTTGCCATCGGTATTCCATGCTTATGTCAGCCAAGGGGTGGAGCAAGAAGAGACAAAGGCACCTGCTTTATAGTACCTAGACATTGTCGAAAAACAGCTTACTGGAAAAACATTCTTTAGTGGAGAAACATTCGGATTGTTAGATCTTGTTTTTGGATGGATAGCCAATTTTCTTGAAATAGTCGAAGAAACAAGTGGTATGAAACTCTTAGACAAAGAGAGACTTCCACTTATATCAGCATGGAAGGACAACTTTTCTAAGATCCCGACGCCAGATCAAGAGAAGTTGATTATCAAGTACTTGCGTATACATGAGTATTTAATTTCCACTGCTGCTGCTAAGTGAACGGTCTCGTTTGATGTAGAAAGATAGAAACACTCTCGATAAATTAATAATCTTATATGGAAATAATGTTATGAGAAGAGCCACAAAATATTCTACATATGAAAATATATACACAGAAATTATCGTAGAAAAGAGAAAAGTGTTATCTAAATTAGTTTATGAAAACACCTCATCTTAAACTGAAATACACCAAGATAATTTGCATTTTTATAGAAAAAAATCATAATAACTTATATGAGTATATCAGATTATAATACACATCAATGAAAACTACATATATTAACATTATGTAAATAAAATTTACTTAATTAAACAATTATAATTCAAGAATCTTTTAAATACATCTTTGACTATAAATGTTTATAATTTATAGTTTTAATTTAGAACAATGAATATAGTAAAACAAAATGTTATTAACTTTCATAGTATTGCTTTCCTATCCAACCTTCCATAACCGTGGCATGACGTTGGTAATGGTACATTATAGATGATATGACAATTTGTATGATTGTTGTATAACCAAAAACCTCATGCTAATATGTATATACGATAACAATTAAGTTTCATACACATAATAGAAACTTTTAAAATACAAATACCGTCTTCTTATTTTTATTACTCTAGTTATTTTTACCTTTTTAGCAATAAAACTAATTGTTTTGCCATCATTAAACAATATTTTGAGTGTATTTGAACAATTTAATAATATTAAAGATATCAAGGTAATCAATATGTTTACATAATGTATAGTTCACGATTAACACAAAAAATGCATCAAATGCACCATTTTATTTCATTTCTCAACCGTAAAATGATACAAGGACGAATTCAATGATTACCAACTTAATTCTACGTATTACAGCTTCTCACAATCAGCAGGTTTAAACGACACCATATTGTTTTCCAAATCATAACCTACCAAGTGATTCATTTGAGCGATGTTTCCGTAAACCGGGAGGCCCGTAGTCGATGTAAACGCTAAGCATATAATATGCTTACTAGTCGTCACGAATAAATTGTCTTTTGTCAACTCGACATCCGCTCCTTCAAAATGTATCGTGACTTTAGGCACATTAGTAACTTTTGTAGAACGATAACAAAGACCTAATACCTTTTGTGGGTCTTTCATCGGTCTTACGTTAAGAGCATTCTTAAGAGCTGTCTCGAATCTATTGTATATTCTATGAGGCAACATTGTTAAAGTTGTCCCTGAATCAACGATCATGTTTCCTTTTGGTAGCGGCTTTGAGGAGGCGGTCAAGTTGTCGCGAAGATTTATTCGGATATCACCAACACTGACACCTTCTAGGGTGACATGATAATATGTTTTTGGGAGTTTTTGGACTAGGGGAGTGTAAACAGCATCCGGGCCAAAATCAATGTGACCAAAAGTCATTTTACTAGACTTGTTCGTCAAATCATCTGTCAAAGGGAATGGGATCAAACAATACGAGAACTTCCCTGGCACGAAAGAACGAATTTGTGACACTAGAGAGAAGTCGCCTCCACCGAGGCCAACAATCCCCCCCCACGTTGGTCGAAAAATACCATCAGCAGTAAACGCACAACCGAAAACAATATTTTGAAGAACTTGATCACCTAATGTGATTGTATCCGTAGAAACCGTACCATTGCTAAAAGACCCATCAGCATAACCCTCGGAAAACAAACAATCTTTCGTCGAGGAGCAATTGGTTTCGATGGTAGACGATATAGCATCACACGTCTTTGATTTACACTCAACAGGTTTATAAGTTGAAGATGCATTCGGGTTAAAAATTGAGCCTTTATGCTTATAACAATTAACACATGGCTTACATTGTATCCACGACAAATCGCTACCAGTATCCGCGATAGCCAGGACTTTATGCGGCGGGTTTCCATAGGATATATTCAAGAGAAACTCCCC
This sequence comes from Senecio squalidus, assembly GCA_910822075.1. NCBI lineage: Eukaryota > Viridiplantae > Streptophyta > Magnoliopsida > Asterales > Asteraceae > Senecio > Senecio squalidus. Next base: position 37,025,228 of record CAJVGC010000508.1, on the reverse strand, counting down.
ATGATCAGGGATTATCTGTGTTTCGTAGGCAGAAGTAGAACCAGTATGGTTACAGTTTGTGTCAATACGTTTGGCGCTAATAAAAGAGCGGTGCAAAGCACGGCCAATACGTTGACCAAAAGTCATTTTACCGTCGTAAAATGGTGAATCGATGGAATCACGATGAATGAGATCGATGCTAAAAGTACCATCGGAGACGGCTCCGGTGGTGAATAGAATTGCAAGTGTTAGTATTGCTAGTATAAGTGAGGAAATGGCCATTGTATTTTGTTTAGTGGCAAGGTTGTGTGTTTTGATTATGGGCATGCTACCTATTTATATAAGAAAAGTAGTTTGACTTTTGAGTAGTGATATGAGTTGACCATGATTTTAATTTATTTTTCTTTTAAACTCAAATATAAGTGAAATAAATACATTACCATATATAAAATATTATCCCACTAATTATAGCATTTGATTTAGGTGTATTAAGGTAATATTGACTATATGTAAGGAAAACTTTTAAATGTTATTATTTGCTAAAAAGGATTGTTTTTAAAAAGTTATTATAATACTTTATTATTTTATATCTTATTAGAACTGATATCTATATTTTCGAGATAACCAATTCATTAATTACTGTACAATCAATTTATACATATGTTAAAGATTTTAAATTGATTGCAAGATTCTAATTATTGCATGGATCATTAAGATTCACAGCGAATTTCCAAAATAAAATATAATATTTTGGCAATATAATATTCAATATTCATTATTTAGTATTCGATAAAGCAGTAGACATTAACGGTTACATATATAATTCAAATTATAGGATTACAACTATATTATCAGATTTGATTAAAAATCAAAACATACATTATTTATTTTTACAACATTAATAATAATCATCTGTATTTGAATAAATCATTCCCAAAAGTTAAGAAATTACAACTTTTTAATACGTTCTCTAACTTTAAAACAACAACTTTAAAGATTGTGATTATCAACCCTTAATTTAATAATTATATTTGTTATTAGTACGAAAAAAAATAAGCTAAATACAGAAATTGAAAATTTGTGTAAAATGATTAGAAATATAAAATATGATAGTAAAAGACTTATGAGTTTTGAGTTTTATGGGTTGTAGTTAAAAAAAATCTAAAATATATTTTATTGAGTTCTACATTGTTAATATTGTGTATTTAGAGTATCACTTCAATAATTTAGAAAAATACAAGTTTTTAGTATATGACCTAACTTATAACTACAGTTTATAGATTGTTTTTATCAAAACTCAAAAAATAATTGTGACATTACGGTGAAAAATGGTGTGTGTATTAAGTCAAATGTGGACGTGTTTATTTCAATCAATCCCCTAATTAAACGAGTTTCGTAATATCATGTTTATAAGTTAATTTGTTTCCAAATGTGTCATGAATTATTTTAAGGATTTCTGAAATCATTAGAAATGATTTGGAATAGTTATGTGACTTAATTACTACATTAAGGCATTTACTAAATTTCCTTTTGTATATGATATTAGAGTTTGAAAAAAAAATCCCTCCAAAAATATTTGAATATACGAAATGTATTTTAGTAAATGTATTAATACCCGGAGTGATAATGAGGGTTGTGTTGATTGTGGGATTACTTTTGCTGACCTGGCAGTGAGAATGAGGATTGTGAGATTTTGGGTGGTATGATAATGAGGATTGTGATGATTGTGGGAGTTGTGGAACCCGGTTTTTTATTTTTATTTTTTTCTTAAAACATTTATATAAAAGATTTAATTATAATACAAAACAAAAATATAATAATTAAAAAGACATTATATTAAATTAAAAAGTAATACATATGTTTTAAAATAAAAGCTAATCTTAGAAAAAATTGAAAATAAATCAAAGTTACATATACAAAAATTAGGATAAATAATAAAAACACAAAAAAGTTTAGGACAAAATTACAAATAAAAATAAGGATTAAATTGCAAATAGGAAAAAGAAAAACCTAAAAATGAAAATACATCATCTTCTTCACCAAACCTAAAAATGAATATACCAAACCTGCAAAACCGAAATTGAAATCAAAACAATCAATAGAAATCAAAACAAAATCAAATTTTTATAAATCTTACAAGTTATTAGAGAAAAGAAAAGAAAAAAAGAAAAAAAAAAAAAAAAAAAACATCACAACGGCTCGTTAGCCGGGTAACGAGGTGCAACAACGGAGGTGGGCGGAGTGGGACAACGAGGGAAGCCTCGTTGTGGTGGAGAACGAGATTCACAACGGAGTGACAATCACACCACTCCGTGTGCTCTAATAGTAATTACGCATTTTGTTGGAAGCAACAACGTGGAAACCGGCTCAAAGAGTCAACATCAAAACAACAACTGTAGAAAACCAATGGGAACCAACTAGTGTGAATATTTTTGGGAGGTTTTGGCATAACGTTAAAAGCGATTTTCTAATTAACACGTATTTAATGTCATATGTGTTTATATTTAGATGATTCTGAATATTGGATTAATCACAGGTCAACTAATAACTCCATCTATGAAGCGTCACAATATAACGAAAACAGATCATCTAGATAACGTGGGTCAAATTATACCCGACTCTTGCAAAAAATGGATACAACTGAAAGATGTCAAAAGCGTTATATTCAGGTGGAACATACAAAATACAATCACAAACAGATACTAAAAAATGCTAATACTCACGAAACAAAGTTTATCTGTAGGTCATTCTTTTAGATTACATCAATAAAGAAGTTGTCCTTTTAAAAATGACGACTTTTGTTTCTACACATTGTGTTAGTCAATATTTGACTTCTTTGCTTCATCACGAGCTATAGAGGCCGAAAGGATTCCAAGATCACGGTTTAAGAAAGTCAAGGCAGATTCACACTCGGATATTATTCTTGACACAGAAGAAGGTTGACCAGAGATTGTTTCGGATGATCCAACAGCCACAGCAGCATGTGAGTCACGTAGGTTTTTCAAGTTCCCTAAGAACTGCCATTAGAACAACAAGCGAATGAAGACTTTAAAAAATGCAAATAATCAAGTTTCATCTTCTTCAATCACAAATTCAAACAAATAAGCAAAATATTCCCTTCATTAAGGGTAACAAGTTGGGTAACGAGTCAAGACAAATTCATTTTTGATACTCCGGGTTAGCCCACCAACATTTATTTCCAGTTATTAAAACTTTAATAATATAATAATGTGTTCATTAGGCTTAAAATAAATAAATAATGATACAATAATAATTTCGAATCTTTGAGTAGAACAATTAAGGTGATTGTATTACATTAAAATAGACTTGGGCGACTTTCAACCGGATTCGACATTTAACTAAAAACTTTTATTTTACCTATTTGAGGTGAAATACAATTCAAATCGACCCATTCATACATAAATGCAATGATATTGCTACCTCTACCTCCATCTCATGAAGATTATCATGTAACCGTAATCTTCCCTTTTTTAGCAAAAGCTCAAGCTAAAATTTCCTATTTTCTATCATCTTAAAAAATTGATTGCTATTGATTTAAGTAAATAACTTTTCAAATCATCATACTTCACTTTAACTTTGCAAATAGACGATTATACCTGTAAAAAGCCTAAACGCACTTAACTTCGTAAAATTGGGTGGTTTTAGAGATAATGTGAAAATAAAAATTGCAAAATAAAAATAACCTGTTTGGCACTTTTTGTTCAAAACCACTCAAGCTTGCAGAGGGGTTGTTTTCTTTTGGAATTTTCACATGAACGATCTCATAACTTTATTATTCAAAAGTAATTTATGATAAGACTAAGAGTGAAAGAGTTTTGTTAGAATAAGCGACTAACAGTTGGATGTTGATATACAATTGTAAAGGGTAGGTGTAGGTATCATCCAAGGTTACCGAAAAGATTGAGGTAGAAATCGCACAGAAAATATTTTGACGTATATTTACCTTTAAAAGCATCTTGTATGTCTCCAATAAGCGATTTGCAGCTGGTCCAAAACCATGCAATTGCGGTACCTCCATCATATGCGTCCATGGACGTATTTCCTAGAAAAAAGAAAATATCCATCTCGCTCAGAATATGCACAATGTTTTCTAAGTCTAACTAAACGTAGCAATTTCGACCCATAAAACTAAAAGTGGGCCGATTTGGGTCGAATTTTATCTCAAACAGGTAAAAGAAAAGATAAAAGGGGAACGGGTCAATTGAATAATACTCGCCCAAAGTCCAGTTTTAATGCATACACCCTCCTAAAACAATTTAATTAAAGGTTTAGATTATTATTTTAATAAATTGTAAACTAAAACTAAAAAGAGATGGCCATAAGATGTTTGCGGGTTGACCCAAAACGTTTCAAGCCATTTTAAAAAATAATCTGTTTCAACCCTAGACCATTTTGACATGTTACTCATCCAGCCAATCTTGCCACCTCTACATGAAATATACAATCTAGATATGCTCTCATGCTTAGTTATTTTATATATGAGACTCAAATTTAGGACATTTGATCATGGTTATAAATGGAAGCAAAAATAAGTAGATTATTATAAAGATCATTAACAGAAACACAACTACCTTTGTGTAGATTGTATTGAAGGATCTTGCGGTTTCTAAGAAAGACTCCAGATGTGCCCGCAGCTTCATATCCACCTCAGCATAATCCTCATCGGGATTATATGAATGCTATATTTGAAAACCACAAAGCAGATGGCAACATCAACAAGTGAAGTCCAAATGCTGATAGATTAGGGAGCAGGAAATAACCTTTGATGCTAAATCATCAACCATCTCTTGCAGACTCGATAGTCTACTTGATTGACTAGCAAGTTGTTTCTCCAAATCTGATATCTCAGGCCTGCAAATGAATTTACATTAAAAACATATGCTCAATTTGGTTGTGAAATTACTGAAATACCCTTCAATTATGACAGAAAAGGAAGAACGTTGACCTGTTAGGACAATAATTTGCTAGAACAGAAAATTGCAATTATTTGTAACATCAAAAAATGGAAATGGTTCAAATAACTATAGCTCTAAGGATGTATAATATGGTGTTTGATATAACGATCAATGAGATATCTAACATTCATCATTTTATATAAAATTTTATAGCTTCACTTGCTTTATTGAGTTTAAAAGCATTAGACACATGTAGATAGCGATGGCCATAAGAATGAAGAGTCAAAGGAATGTTACAATGGGTATATGGACTGGATTTGCACATCAGCAGGGAACAGTTTGCATTCCTCAGAGAATATTTGAGCTTGTTTTTCGGCAATAGAATCTATGAGTTGTATGTCCTTTGCTACCTGTTCATCAACGCTACGAGGAGAGAGAGGTATATCACTACTGAGGTATAGATAACAGATGATGTAAAGAGAAAAATGATATGAACCTCCACTCGGGATTATCAGCATAAATGCTAGCTTCGACAAGATCTACAATGAGACGGAGCATCTCTGTCCGTTCTTCATAACTTCCACGACCCTGCAAACAATCATTAGTTTCAAGCAGATTTCAAGAGATCCCATTTACATGAATACTTTGAAAATGAAATGGGTGAAAACTGACTTGAATAGCTTCGGTGTCTACGGTAGTTGTTATGCCAAGAAACTTTGCAATCTCTGCCAAATCTTCAGAAAGAAAATAAGAAATAGGTTATGATGAAAAGGAGTAATAAAGTGAAGTAGTACATTGTATTCGAGACGTTTCTTCGTCTTGAAGATTTTGTTGAGAAAAAGGGGATTTATCACCCAATAGCCTGCAAATAACCAATCATCAACAACAAACAAACAACAAGGAAATCTATATTGATATTGATATTACTTGAAAAAAAGCCATTCTAGAAGGGAATAACGTTCCATTCCCGCAAAAAGGAGAGATTGAGAAGGCGAATTAGCTCGTGGGTATGATAATACTGTTAGTTTCCTCTGTATTTCTTCCATTGCCTTTGATGCCATTTTTTGTCACTTCGGATTACTGGATCTGGGGTTTTGGTTATGTTTTATAAACTCAGATTTTTCGGATTATAAATGGTTATATAAACCAGAAAATCCGGACTTATAAAATATAAGCCAAAATATTAATAAGTCTAAACTCCTTTTATAAACCCAAACAAACACCCCCTTAAATTATGTTAATCAACAAAAGGAAATTATAAATACCAAAGGTGTTTGATTTGAGTAAACTAATGACTAGCCTTTTATTCTTGCTCCTAATCAAATAATTATGAGTGTTTACTCACTAATTCATCATCAAAACTAATTCATCGCCACAAATATATCGGATATATTAGTTGTATTTTAACATGTTAGCCTATTAAACAAAAATGTACGTTTGTTTAATACATTGATATACAATACATATAAAGTGTGGGGGGTAAGGGAGTCACGCCACTTTACACAGTTTGAGAGGCACCACCCCCTCATTACGACAAGGATTCAGCGTGTTGTAGTCATTAGTGACTATGTTAAGAAGTGTGTTTGAGCATCAGATAAATATTGAAACTTTCATTATTAATATTGTTGTTGAATCTTACCACTAAAGTGTGTAGTTTAAAGTTGTTCGTGAAAGTTCGCAAATGAAGGTTGTATAATGAAGTCTTAACCTACTGAAGATATAGCATTCTAAAACACTTGACTGTTAGTAACTATTCATAATTTTTATAAAATGTTTAAGAAGGTTTTAAGCGCCAATAACTTCCAAAATTCTTGGAAGTTAATATATACAATGAACAACAATGAAATTAGTAATTAGAAAGTTTATTGGTTGATTACTATGTTGTCACAACTATAAACTGCTTAACCCAAGTTATGAATCTGTTAGTTAAGTCTCAGTTGGAGTAGTTTGTGTCTAAGTGGCTAGTTATTATAAGTCATTGTGAGTCTGAGTGATTTGAGTCTGATTAAGTGGTCAGACTCAGAACATGACTTGTGCCGAAATCTTAGGGACTTTTTTAGGCATATCTTCTATCTGGTTAAGAAGATTTGTTTAGATTCGTACCTATCAAGATCTCTATACCTAGTGTATAAATAGAGATCTTAAAGTTTGTAATTCGGTGCTTTTGATTTGAATCAACTAAGTGTTATTCATATTCTTGTTTTGTGTTATAATTCCACGATAATATAAAAACAAGGATTGTGTGTTAATCATAAGTGATATTAACATTTGAATACTATTTTGCAAATTAATTCAATCTATAAACGATTAAGTTAATAACCCGAATATCTAGTTATTAGGATCTTACTAAGACCTAACAACCGGTATCAGAGCAAATACGATTTAACTATTAATACTCATAAATCTTAACGATCAAAAATATATCTCAATAACTACAAACGTCTTCATCTTCTTCTCAAAATCAAACACCTATGATGGCTAGTAAAGGTATTCCTATCTTTACTGGATACAACTTTGCTCACTAGAAACTAAAAGCTGAGTGGCTTTTATCTGGGCTACACGATGAAATGATGAGGACAATCACTGAAGGTCCTATCATCCATGGTAAAGAAATCCCAGAAGTGAAGGAAGGAGATAAGGTCATTCAACGTGCTATATGGGTCCAAACCAACATGTCACATTGGACTGATCAAGATAAACAACTGTTTAATCTTGATCCACGTGCAAGAAGTATACTTGGAAATGTTGTATTTGAACAAATCTTCTCTAAGATTGTTGGATGCATAAGAGCAAAAGAAATATGGGATACTCTCATTGTATCCTATGAAGAAGTACAAGTGGTAAAGGAACAACGAATGAACAACCTTATTAGGAATTATGAAAATTTATATGAAAAAAGAAAAGGAATCACTTGCTGACATACATAGTATGTTCCAAATACTACTGAATGATATGTCATCTCTTGGTGTTAACAAGTCAAATGATGAAGTGTGCAAGAAATTTATTGACATTCTACCCAACAGATTTGAATCTGTAATCACTTCATTGGTGGTGAGTGAGAAATTGTCAACTTACCAACTCCCAGGGCTATTTGGACTTCTTTTTAATCATGAAGAAACTCAAGAAAGAAAGAAGATCAATATGAGAAGAACTTCAAGAGATCTTGAAGCTGCATTAGTTGCAACCAACAGAAGAAATAAAGAAATATTCTCAAAATCTGAAACTGCCTCTGATGAGTCTGACTCAACCTCAGACTCAGACTCTGACTCAACCTCAGACTCAGACTCTGACTCAACCTCAGACTCAGACTATGACAGTGAATCTGAAGTCAAGAAACCGAGGAATCAACTTACTTTGCTAACCATGAAACTTGAACAACAATTTGGGTACAAAGGAAAGAAACCTTTTAACTTGAAAAGGGACAAATGCTTCAAATGTGGTGATTTTGGACACATAGATGCCGACTGGAAAGTAAAAAAAATACTCAAACTGACCATATAGATGAAATTTCTGAAAGAGCTCAAAGATACAGAAATAAGTATCTCATATACAAGAATGGGAATAAACCAAAGGCTCAAAGATCTCAATCTGAGCAAAAGGCATTCTTTGATGAAGAATGGTTGGATGAGGAGTTGTCCTCTGATGATGATAAGGAAATTGTGGATCACTTCCTAATGGCCTTCAATGAAGAAAAAGATGAATCTGAGTCCTCGGCTTCACAATTTGAGAAAGATCTGAAAGAAGCTGAAATACTGAGCTGCAACTCAGACTGGGATAAATCCAGGTTCTACAAGGTACATAACTTTCACCTATTCACAAATGAAAAAAAGCAAAAAATGTTTGAGTTTATTTACGTTGATTTTAAAATTGTTTTACAAGAAATATCTCAACTCAAGTGTGACAACCGCAAATTTTCCAAGGAATAATTCCCGTCATTATTCTTTTTATCGTTTTAATTTCGTTATTCGTTTTGACCCTATTGATTATTTTGAGTATTTTGCGTTGTATCACGTATTTATATTTATATAAGTTTCGTATTCGTATATTTTACTTTGGTCGGGTTAGTTTTATTATTTTGGTTTCCGAGTAGGAAACGTATTTAGTCCTAAGTGCCTGGTAGAAATAAGTATTCTCGTAAGTTAGTTAGGGATTTTATGCCTTTAATTATACGATTAAAATTAACGTTTAATATATATCTTTTAAGTTACTCCCCTAACGTAAAATTCTTGTACAAAGTTAGTCCTTTAACGGGACTTAACGACAAAAACCTTACAAATTCCTTCCTTTTAACTTAGGGTGTTAAGTTGGGGGAATCTTCTATTCTTGGCTTGTCATTTTGTGAGGAGAATTATGATCTCCCCACCAATCTCCATCTTTTCCATTTTGGTCTATAATCACCAACTCCTCCATTTTCTTTCCATTCAAACACACAAACACCTCCATTTTTCTCTCAAAACCTCCCCTTTTTCCAGAAAATTCGTCACCAAATTTCCACAACTTTGCTAAGGAATTCTCAACCAATCGACACCTAAAGCACATATTCATCAATCCTTTCGGTTTCTTCCAATTTGGTAAGCTTATCTTCACCTAAATCTTTAACTTTTTAAGGTTTAAATTAAAGAAACATAGATATAAAGAAAACTGGAAATAGAAAATGAAATTATGACACTTTTATACCCAAAATTTTATATAACGTTTTACTCCAAACTTTCTATTTATTTTCATCAAAAAGTTACAAACTTATATATGTTTTTGGACCTAAAAGATATCCCTAAATTTCTAAACCTAAACTACATCGTGTTAGCCCTTAAAACCTACTAATTTGCATCGATTCGGGTTTGTTTTGACCAAACGAAACAACAGTCATTGCCGCTGTTCGTGGTGGCGCAACAGCCACCAAGTGGCACAACAACCATAAGGTGGCGCAACAAGGCTTTAGCCACCGAAACAACAACCATAATAGCGCAACTAGCCCTGCGTGACACTTCCATGACACCGAAACAAGCCTTGCGTGACAACCTTTGTGGCGCAACAGACAACTTAACGAAACAACACTCTTGATGACGCAACAAACCTTAATGGCGCAACACTCTTGCGTGACAACACTCCTAGTACCGAAACAACATGAGTAGCGTAATACATCTTGTCCGCAACACTCTTTGCGCAACAGTCTTATTGTATCGAAACAAGATACACCGTGACACTTTCTTCCTTGCGCAACACTCATGATCACCGTAACACTCCTTACTTGCGCAACAACTTATATTCCTGGCGTAACAAACTCTTGTTGTGCTACCTTTCAACTCCGTAACATCTCTTGACCGAAAAAAACTCCATCTTTTGCGTAACATCTTTGAACCGTGACATCTAGCGCAACATCACACATCTAGCGCAACAACAAACATCTAGCGTAACAATCCACCCGTTTTCATATTTTGTTCTCGTTTTCGTTATTTAACCTTTATTCTTACCCAAACCTAATTATACATATTAACTATCATATCTAAGTTATTATACCGTATCAAATAGGCGTTTCAGACTCGAAACGTGATAATAATCTCGAATATGACATTTATTAACACAGTTTTGATAAAAACATATAATCTTTCGTTAAAACATACGTTTCCCCAATATTAGACCATAATCCTAAACTCTTTTGTAATTAAAGTAAAATGTTGTCGTTGGACACAAATTTTGTTATATTATATTCAAAGTACTATTTTTGAACGATATTAATAATATAACACGTAACGTTAATCGTATAAGGCAATCCTACTAGACTAGAGATACTTGGACTTATTTATCGTATCTTATGCTAGGGAACTTAGGCGTTGGATCTTCGTCCGCTTGATTGTCATTTACCTGACTTGCTATTTGCTTAACAGTGAGTTATACGTTGCCCTTTTACCATTTTTATCTTTATGCGGGCATGTTAAGGGTAGTCAAACTTATATTTTATGTATCTTGATTAGGCTGGTAGATTATGTGCCTTTAGATTTAAGTGTCCCTTACTTATACGGCCTTTGTGGTAGTATAAGGCCCTCAATGCAAACCTGTTAACTCTTTATGAGCCATCGGTGCATATTAACAGATCTATAGGGGTTTTACAAGCCCCCGTCGCTGTTATGGGATTCTGACCTGTGTGCGGTCCCTAGGGGTCGACGTTATGACCGATTTATTTTCGAGAAATTGTTTTAGCTTGACACACTAGAGTAGAGGGTGGTTGCCTTTTTATGTATGGTTCACGTGCAAACAATATCTAGGGTATACATAGATCTTACTAGATTGTTTGATTCAAGATATGATACATTTGGTCTTTGTTATTTTATTCTGATTTTATTGGGTCAAAACTTCTTAAACTTTATACTTGCGTATATTTATGAAAATGCGTATAACCCACCAACTTTATGTTGACATCTCTTTTTAACGCTTTTCAGGGATTTGAGGTTACTCTATTTGCAAGCTTTTCTTTTGTATGACTACGTGGATAATTTGAGCTTTGGAACTTATTTACATTTGTTTTGTATTAGTTCATATTTTATCCAAACTTTGTAGTCCCTTTTGTAATTTGATTCGGATTATTGTAAACGTTGTAATCAAATTTTATTAATATATTGAAGCTTGTATTGTTATCTTATGTTTGATGTAACCTTTGAAATCTCTTATACCGTATTGACTGTACACCTCGGGTTTCCGCCTGAGCGGGGTGTGACATCAAGAATAAATTAAAAGATCTTTGTAAAGTTTTAAAAGATAAAATTGATGAAATTTCTGAGATGGAGAGTTGTAAAGTAACTCTTATTACTCAGAATAAAGCTTATAATGATCTTGCAAACAAAAATTATAAATTAAGATAAGAAACTCAACATTATCAAAGCATTTGTAAGTCTTGGTGTATATCTCATTGAAAAATGAAGATTGTTTAAGTAGGCAGGTCTCCAGACTAGTTCTAAGACACTAGTTCAAGCTGTCTTAGGAGAAGACTTTAATCTTAAAAAACACATGACTGAGGAAGAAGAGGAGGCAGAAAGAGAAAATGTCATTTTCAAACCAGAAATCCTTCCAAACACTTTTAAATACACAACGGGAAATAAAACCAAAATGACAAATGCTTTTGTAAAACATATTTCCTTAACTAAATCAAATAAAAGTAACTCTTCTAAAGAAAATGCTAAGATTGAGCCTTTAAATAATAGTCAGTCTAACCAATCCTCATCTCTAAAAGTCAAACCTACTCAGGTCATTAGTGTGAACAATCAAGTCAGACCAACTACACTAAACAAACATAAAGTAAAACCTCAAGTCAATTCCAAAACTTCTCAAGTCAAATCTAAAAATCAAGTGCTAAAAGACAAAACCATAGATATGTTAGGGAGTCAATTGTTACAAATGACCAATATTGTGAAATCCTTGGTTAACAACAAATCTCCAAACAAAGTCAGACCAAGGACCCCTCCAAAAAGAACTTGTTACAACTGGGTAAAAGAGGACATGAGGCTGTGTTTTGTAAAGAACATAATCAGACTAGACTCAGAGACAAATCTCCTATTTAGTCTTCACAGAAGAAACCAACATGTGTACAAAACAAGTCAGTTTTAATGTCAATAAGGTTACACCAAACATGAAAAATGAACCTTGTAAGTACTGTGGAGTCATAGGCCATTATTCCATGAACTGCACGAAAGAAATCAATAAATGGAACTATGAAAATCCCCAATCTGAGTGGTTAAGAATATCTTACTCGAACTTAAGAAAGAAGAAAAGTCTTCAAAAGAACCGACTCAAAAGTGGGTTCCCAAAAGGAATTAATTGATTTCGTTTATCTGTGCAGGACTCCACAAAATGGTTCTTAGATAGTGGAGCATTAAGGCACATGAATTGAAATAAATCCTACATGTCAGAATACAAGGAAAAAGCAGGACCTCAAGTCAGATATGGTGATAATGGAGTTTCAATGACAAGAGGATATAAAAAGATTCATGTTGGTTCTGTGTTAGGATCTGTTCGAACTAGGTTTGTATAAAACAAACTATTAGATCTTTCTATAGTACATTCCTTGCAGTAAAACAAACAATGTTTCTGCGGGTCCCGGTTCATTTTTATGCATTCGTCCAAAAGTTCCTCCCTAACAAGACCTTCTGTCGTATATGAAAATTCACCACCAGATTGCAGTTTGACAAGCACAAGCGGTTGATGATATCAGACAATCACTAAAACAAGTTGAACAAGAATTGTCATCAACCGCTTTTGCTTGTCAACTGATATCTGGTGGTGAATTTGCATATACGACAGAAGGTCTTGTTAGGGAGGAACTTTTCGACGAGTGCATAAAAATGAACCGGGACCCGTAGAAACATTGTTTGTTTTACTGCAAGGAATGTCCTACAGAAAGAACTAATAGTTTGTTTTATACAAACCTAGTTCGAACATATCCTAACAAGTGGTATCAGAGCACAAGGTTTCTCTAGATCTAAGATCCACAAGGTTTTAAAGAGAAGAAAGAAGAAGATCTACAAGTTTGAAAATTAGGGTTTCTATTCGTCATATTCTGGACAGCCGTGGTAAAAACGTCATAACCCATTTGTTAGCCGTCGGAATTGAACGAAATTTGTTTTGTAGCTTCTTCAAACGTAAACGCACATTCTGACCAAAGGAATTGTCGATCTGAGCTTTTGATCGAAAAATATGAAATTTTTAAATCTGATGCTGTAAGGTTAGATTTATTGTGTTTATGTATAATAAAACAATCGTTGATTATTTGTTACACGTTGGATCTTGGTGAATTTTGGATTGTGATTAAAGGAATACAGATCTACGTTGTGTTAAAATTTGATCTATCTTGGATGTTTAGATAAGGAGATGTACAATTTCAAAATTGGATGTTGAATGGTTATTGTTTGCTGAGCGCAGCTGTGGTAAAAAGATTATTGTGTATTCGTTAACCGTTGGATTGTCTTGATTTTTTGATATGTGGTTCGAGATACACAGATATACTTTGGGCAAAACGTTGAGCATGATCGGATTTGTCAATGAAAAGTTATCTAATATTTAATATGCTGCAAATTTTTAGCTAGTATGGTGCTTATATTGATGTTGCTGCTACGTTGTTAGTACAAAAATACACATTTTTTCATTCGATAATGAAGTTAGTATTGCTCCTATTTGTGAGTACTGCTTGTATGATCTTCATGGTTACTATAAAGGCAGTATTAATATCTAAATATTCGTTTGAGGGGAAGATGTGATCTTATACATGCACCACTTGAGGAAAAGGTTCTTACTTGTGAAATATGATTTAACCTCATGAAAGAAGAACAAATCTCGATTCAAAGAAGAAGGGTAACTTGAGACATCGGAAAGCTTGGATTAGTAGTTTAATATGGTTCGTAGTTATAAAGAGATGTTCAAAGTTGCATATCTTCAAAGTTCTCCTATTGGATGATGTCAAAAAGGGGAAGATATTATATAAATGATATAATTTGCAACTTAAACGAAGTATAGTGGCATGGAACAAGAATTGAAGGCTTAAATGTATTAAATATATCGAAAGTCTACTTACATTAAAAAGTGGCGTGTTTTGATAGAAATATCAACGGTACAAGAAGTATTAACTTGTTCAAAGAGATCTCGATTGTAGGGGAAGTTTTTCAGTTTATTGTTTGTTATTTTGTCATCATAAAATAGGGGAAGATTGTTGGGATAATTAATTATCCATATTGTGATTTGATGATACAAATATAAACTGATAACGGTGAAGAAATAGTAGTTTTGGAGTTGCTGATTTATGTTGAAAAAAAGACTAAGTGATAGTTTCTACTGCTCATACAAGTTACTACTGCTCATAGAAGTTTCTACTGCGCATACAAGTTACTACTGCTCATAGAAGTTTCTACTGCCCATACAAGTTACTACTGCTCATAGAAGTTTCTACTGGTGACAGTTAATACTGGTAGAATTATTACTGGTGAAAATTTTTCTACCGGTGACAGTTACAACTGCTTAGTTACTACTGCAACTCCGTTACTACTGCAACTCCGTTACTACTGCCCTATCAAGAGTTAATACTGCTGAGAAGATAAAGATTAATTTAGGATAAGATATGATTAGATTTGATTCTTATTTGTAATTATCTTTATCATTATTATAGGGATTTGTTACCTTAGAATAGGGAAATATTCTAGGATTGTTACAAAGATATCAATCTTTGTAATTATTATTCCTACGAATTCGTAGGAGTTTGTTAGAATCAAGGTTATAAAACTTTGATGAATTCATAGAGAAAAATAGACTCGTGAATGCATAAAAAAATGCATTGTGATGTAAACGTAGAAAAACTAGGTTAAGCCCCAAGATTAAGGTGTCCTTGATCCTAATATCGTTGTAAATATTTGTTATAATTCTGATCAAAATATAATTGGGGAGTTGGTGGAAAACTGTTTGGGTTCTTGATTATTCATTCTTATTCATATTCATATACATAAACTTTTATTCACAAAACCTTGTAAATATCAAAGTGTTGATCCGCTGCAACTTCTTTGATAGATCTAGATCTACACGTTTGTATATTCAAACCTAGTTCGAAAGATCCTAACAGTCTGTAACATTCAGAAGAGTAGCATATGTGGAAGGTCTTCAACACAACTTACTGAGTGTAAGTCAGATCACATATGAAGACAATGAAGTCAGATTCAGAAAACAAGCAGGGATCATCTACAATTTCAAAGGAAAACCCATGTTGTTGGCAAAAAGAGAAATGGGTGTGTTCTCTCTAGATATGAGTACTGAAAATGATGAAACTGGGACTTGCCACTTCACTGAAACCAAAGAGGAACTGAATTGGTTATGGCACAAAAGACTCTCTCACTTGAATTTCAAGAATATAAATATTATGTCAAAGAATAAACTGGTTAGAGGTATTCCAGAACTGACCTATTCAAAAGATAATGTATGATCAACTTGTGTTCTTGGAAAGCAAACTAAGGTGTCGTTTCCCTCCAAAATGATGCACTTAATTGATGAACCTCTATACATGTTGCACATGGATCTGCTTGGACCAATTGCTATTGAAATTCAAGGTGCCAAGAAATATACACTGGTGATAGGTGATGAGTTCACTAGATTCACATAGGTAATTTTCTCCAGGACTAAAAGTGATGTTGCAGATGAAATTTTCATTCTAATAAAAAGAGAGCAAAGACAGAAAAAACCATGGTCAAACAAATGAGAAGTGATCATGTAACCGAGTTTAGGAATTCCACTTTAATCAATTTCCGTGATAAAAAAGGAATAGTTCAAAACTTTGCAGCTGTAAGAACTCAACAACAAAATGGAGTTGCAGAAAGGAGAAACAAAACATTAATAGAGGCAACAAGGACAATGTTGTGTTATGGTAAAATGAAGATCAGTTCCTGGGCTGAAGCTGTTAATACTGCATGTTTCACTCAAAACAGATCTATTATTGTGAAGAAACATGGAAAAACAACATATGAGATGTATCAAAACAAGGTTCCATCCAATCATTATCACATCTGTGGGAGTAGATGCTACATTTTAAATCAAAGAGATCAGCTATGTAAAATGACTCCAGAAGCAGATGAAGGACTGTTTGTTGGATATTCAAGTATATCCAAGGCCTTAAGAGAATACAATGAAAGAAGAAAAGTGGTATAAGAAACCATCAATGTCACCTTTGATGACACCACTCAGTCTGATAATGATGAACTGAGTACTTAGACTGATCTTGAGTCTATTAATCATCTGTGTGATGAATTACTGACTACATCATATGGGTCTGATCCAACTCAGACTAAGGATTTGGAAGATTATGTACAACTAGATCAAGACTCTGAGAGTGAAGATGATGAATTGCCAAGCAAAACATCTTCAAATATCAATAATGATCAGTCTGATGAATCTCAGACTGATGGTGTATAGGATGAAACAACTCAGACCAATGATGCAACTCAGACTGATGACAGGCAAACTGAAGAAGTACATCAGTCTGGTTCAAGTAATGTGATAAATTTCAAAGATCATCCATTAACAAATATCATTGGAACACTAACTGATGGTGTAAAAACAAGACACAAGCTTGCGACAACAAACTTCTGTTTCTACACAAACTTTCAAAGTCTGATGGAACCAAAGAAGATTGAAGAAGCTTTACTGGATGAAGACTGGGTAGAAGGGATGCAAGAAGAATTAGCTTAATTCCTCAAAAACAATGTTTGGAAGAAGGTTCCACGTCCATTAAATAAGACCATCATTGGTCTCAAATGGATCTTCAGGAACAAAATGGATAAAGATGGTGTGGTGATAAGAAACAAGGCAAGATTGGTTGCTCAGGGGTACATAAAAGATAAAAGGATTGATTATGATGAAACGTTTGCTCTTGTGGCTAGAATTGAAGCAATCAGACTGTTTCTAGCTTATGCTGCATTCAAGAAATTTATGGTATATCATATGGATGTCAAGAGTGCCTTTTTGATTGGGGATCTACAAGAAGAAGTATATGTAAAGCAACCTCCAGGTTTTGTTGATCCAAACTTTCCTGATCATGTTTACAAATTGAAAAAAGCTTTATATGGTCTCAAAAAAGTTCCAAGAGCTTGGTATAAGACATTATCACAATTTCTTCTTCAAAACAATTTCAAAAGCGGGTCCATAGACAAAACAAGTTCCAAGATATTGGATCTCTATTATACTTGACAACAAGTAGGTCTGATATCATGTTCTCAACATGTATGTGTGCAAGATATCAAGCTGATCCTAAAGAATATCACTTAAAAGCTGTAAAAAGAATATTCAGATATCTTAAGGGTACTCCAAACCTTGGATTATGGTATCCTAAATATTATGGATTTGATCTAATTGGTTTTACAAATGCAGATTATGCAGGTTGTAAACTAGACAGAAAAAGCACATTAGGTGGATGTCAGCTTTTGGGAGGAAAATTGGTCAGCTGGTCCAGCAAGAAACATAACTCAATTGCCACTTCAACTGCTGAAGTTGAGTATGTTGTTGCAGGAAGCTGCCGTGTTGGATTACTGTGGATCCAATTAGTTCAAATTCAATTAAATTGAAATCTAACCTAATTATTTTCTCTCCTTTCGTGATCCTCTTTTTTTGATTCAGTAATCATCAATGGCAGATAATAACATGATTCTTCACGTCGCAAACAACATGGTGGTAGGTGCAACATTCACACAAAGGGTAAAAGTCAAAGATAACAATCGAGTAGCGGATGTGATCATCCCAGCAAATTGTCAAAACATGGGGTTTGAACAGATCTGTCAGTTTATGATATCCCATCCTCTTCATGGTTCTTACCTCAAAGAAACCACATTATACCCACCAATACTATGTGAATGGTGGTATACATGTACGGTAAATGATGATCAGTCTGTAATTGTAATACTGGAACTTACAATGACAGTGGAGCTACAATCACAATAACTGAAGAAACAATAAGAGTTGCTCTTCTACTCCCAACTACACAAGAAGCTGGTGAAGGTGGTTTTCAACCTAGACTGATCAAACAACAGGAAAAATATGAGGCATTTCCTTTGGTAGGTCAGCCCGTGGTTAAAGGAGTCACGGAGTATGAAATGTTTCAAGGGAAGTGAATTTTTTTTATTTTATAGCATTACTCGAAGTTTAGGGGGTAAAGTGGGGTCACTAAATCAAATGAATAAGTTTGAAACTCATCTTTTCCATGCTATGATCAATGGTAGAAGAATTTCATATTCTCAACTATACTTTGATGAATTACTTTCCCTAACCACAAAACCCAACAGAATTTTTAATGTCCCATTTATTAGATTGTTGTTCTTGTGTTTTGAACAAGTCTTGGGGAGAGTGGCATATGATAACTTGATCAAATTTACTAAGAATACCTAGCCCCAAGACTCACTTATAAAAGTTTTTCATATATCACAATCACTGAAGATGAGGTGGGGTTAACACATGTGATGATTCAATGGACTGAAAATCCTTTTATAGACTTATCTGAAACTGATTCTGATGTAGAAGAAGAAGGTTCTAACTCAAATGCAGGGAATAATGAAGATGAAGATGATAATAAACAAATAATCAATACTGTTGGAAATGATGGTGTCAATCAAGGAGCAGATTCTCCTCATGAAGACTCAGGTATGGATGATATTCCATCTTCACATCAGTCTGATAGTAACCCCTCTCAGATTGACGATCTCTCCTACTTTTAACTTCAAATGCTTGCATATCAAGAGGCCAACCGATCGAATTCACACGATTCTTTGGAGAATGATCACATATCCTGTCACACCCCGCCAGTGGCGGAAACGCAGGGTGTGGCCGATTGGCGATCGTCATAACACAATAGTAAATAAAGATAGTCTATATGATACAAATAATAAAAAGTATGTCATGACGTCGCCATGTCCAAGGTAAAACCCCTTGGTACACAATTTCGTCAATCACTACATAAAGAAATCTCCAAAATAATCCAAAATTTGAATAACGTACTTAGGCGCGCAAGCCCGAAATAAAACAAGAATGTAATGTTTAAACACAAGCCACAATGAAAATGCAGTCCAAGTCTAGAGTCCAGTCTCAGCTAGATCCTATGCCTGATCATTACCTGAAAGTAAAACTTAAAAGTCAACACAAAGGTTGAGCGAGTTCATCGAGAATGTATTAAAACAGTTTAAGTAATCATTCGAAAATAAATTTCCAAATTTAGCAGGTTTTCGAAAATAGAAGTTTCTAAAAATAGGAAGTTTTATTTTTAGTAAGTTTTCCCGAAATAGTAATACGTAAGAAATCATTCATGTTTCATTTTCAATAGTAGTAATGTAAGTAAAAACATACGTAACAAATGCAAGTAAGTACATAAATTATTCACCAAGCATAATCGTATGTAGTAGCCATGCTACAGTAAGAAGACACCATTAGTACTAATGTGCACGTTTCAGAAGACTCCGTTAGTAGATCATCTCTACTAACGAGCACGTTTAGAAGACTCCATTAGTAAAACCAATATACTAATGAGCACGTTTAGAAGACTCAATTAGTAGAACCAATCTACTAATGAGCACGATTTAGAAGACTCCATTAGTAGAACCAAATGAGAATGTTTTAGAAGTAATCCCATAACCAGTATCTCGTAATGTTTTGAAAAGATGCATTACATTTGTAAACGTTTTATGAAATCCAAATGTGGTAAGTATCAAAATGTTAAAGGTTTCCATAAATAGAAATATCTATTTATGGTAAGTTTCGAAAGTAGAAAATTTCCATTCTTAGTAAGTATAAAAAAACTGAATCCGTTTTCTCAATATAGTAATGTTGAGTTTTACTTTCCCTCGATTAGTTTAAAGCATATAAAACAGTAAAAATAGGGGCAATGAACTCACCTTAGCAAACAAGCGATAATATATGAACTGCGTGTATATGAAGTAGAATGTAGGTCAAAAATAAATTCCTCACTAGACCTATAGATCCCCTAAATAAATGTATTAATATACGTAAGTAAGAGATTAAACGATTTTTAGACTTTAGATTAGTCGATAGGATTTTCAGCGAATACATACGTTCGTTCAAACTGAAATATCTAGAGTTCTAGGAAGAATTAGACGACGAATGAGATATATATGAAAACTAGACACATAGGGCTACATTTTAGACTAAGAGTTTGATATAAAAGAGTTTTTTATGTAAAAGATATGGTCAAAACGAAACTGTCCAAACAATCTGTCCAAAATGTAGTTTTTTGTATAAGTTGAGTCTAACACGTTTTAAAGTCGTATAATTTAGGTGTAAATAAGATAACTATTTTTAATACCTTTTAGAACTGTTATAACTAGTAATAAACGATTTAGATCGTGTTTATGGTTATCTAAGTGGTTACACAAGATCGATTACCAAACCTAGTAATTTTATTCAAAATACTCAGATTAGACCATTTATTGGTATTTTACATTTTTAGAAAGTTCTGTAAATAGTTAGAAAATGAATCTTACTTTTTTTGAAAACTAGACTCCAAGACTTACAATATTCATTAAGGTAACAGATTCTAATTCTATACCAATATGGAGTTAGACACTGAAGAAGACATATTACAAAACCAATTCAGAAACTGTCCATACATTATGTAATTGTCCAATTCAGTCTACCGGTAAACGTTACAAACGAGATAGAACAAACTAG
This sequence comes from Senecio squalidus, assembly GCA_910822075.1. NCBI lineage: Eukaryota > Viridiplantae > Streptophyta > Magnoliopsida > Asterales > Asteraceae > Senecio > Senecio squalidus. Next base: position 37,004,145 of record CAJVGC010000508.1, on the reverse strand, counting down.
ATAAAGATCACACGATAGATCACGAGCTATAAAATGTCCAATTCGGTTTACAAATGTATACCATCAAGTTTCACAACAAGTAATAAAACGAGTAGCAAAAGTAGAGGTGTATACCACTAGTCGTAACGGTTAGGTTTCCAAAAGATGACTACCATTACAAGCAAAAAACCCAACCAACAAAGACCCGAGAGCTGACCAAGGTCAGTCACAAACACCAAAACAAAAGGCACGGATCAGTTTACAAGAATGTAGAGCGTTGCAAACGAAAACTAGTATAGAATTGAAGTGAATCGGTTAGAAGTGTTTACTTACATAAACGATCTTTGTGATTATAATCAGTCGAAAACCAACTCGAGAGACAAATCACAAATTGAAATGAGAACACAATATCCATAATCACAACTTTCATCACAATTCAATACACCAAAACTGCTTTTACAACTTGAACAAGAACAACAACCGGTTTATACATATACATATATATAGAATCGGCTAGAGTAGTAAGTAGTGAACGGTTTATGAAACGAATGATCGAACCTTGAAGACACAGACCCGATCAAGTTATAGAAAAGTCGAAAAACAAGTTCCAAAGGTGTGATCGGGGCTGCAACATCAATCAACATACCAGAAATTAATCAATCGAATTAGGGTTTACTTCTTAGAACACATTACACATATACATGTATGAATCGATTAAAGAAAACGTAATGGAGTAAGCAATTTGGAGAGAAAACCGAACCTGTGATGATGATGATCTTGTTCAGATTTTCAATGAGATGGAACCGAGACTTTGGTGATGAAACTCGTGGATGCAAACAAAACAGATTACAACAAACTGAAAACCCTAATTGGGTTCGGCTAGAAGAATTTTACCAAAACGAAATCAATACTTACCAAGAGTGACGGAGGCTGTTGAAACCGATTATAGAGAGGGAAAAGGAGGCTCGGTGGTGTGGAGATTGCTGGCCAAACACAATTTCGAAGAGTGTTAACAATCTGATTACAATACACACCAAATGAACTTTTGGATTATGAACACAACACACGAGAAATCCAACGATTTACCTTGAATGATGGATGATGATGAACACAAATTTGATGATGAATCAAACAGCAAACGATTAGGATGATGATGATGTTTAAATCGGCTGCCAAGAGGAATGGTGAAGATGGTGGCGGGTTAGAGAGAATAAGGTGTTAGGGTTTGTTTAGGGTTTTGTTTGTATGTAGTTACTAATGAACCCAAGGGGTGTTTGGGTGCGAACCGATCAGCAAGGGGACTGGTCATTAGTCGAGCCACAAGGCACCAAAACCCAATCAAGACACGAGCAAAGCTAACGGTTATATTCTTGAATATAGACAAATCCCGAAGACGAAAGTTTTACGTTAGACTACATGGAAACACTAATTATTTAAAGTTTGTTCTACTAAAGAAAAGAGAGTTTTCTATTAAATATAAAGTTTACATATTTTGGATAAGACACGGAATTAAACACGACACCCAAACGTGCGATACACGGAATACACAATACTCAGAACAAATAAATAAATATATTACGTACAAGCATCGAACACAGATACTCCAATAGTTTTAATATCGATCATGTAACAAAGTGAAATTGTAATATATATATATATAGAATGCGGAAATAATCGATAAGTCAACTAGGAGATCGTATAGTGGAACTAACTATTGTGCACCTAACTAATACGATAAAATCACATATAAGTATACACACATGAATACACATTTTAATCCGACAACAACAGTAATAAGCAAGCTTTAAATTTTTCAGTAATTTACGGTAATGAAATACATGCATACTAGACTAACTAAGGACGGATAGAGTGACGGTTGTCACATATCCATCCCCTCACTAAATCAAGCACTAACGGACTCTCCAAACCATGGGGTTGATAGTCATGAACTACCCTCCAGTGCTGCAGTACACACCAAACTCCCTTTGCTAGATCAGGATGTGGTTATGACTGCTAAGACTACCCAAACCCCACTCAGAGTAGTCAACATGCAGAAATAAGTTACTGATGCCACACTGACACATGTGGTAAGCATTGAAGAAGATATCCCACTCCTGGATATCCCTGTTCTCAGTATGGGAACACCCCCTCACTTGTTTCAAAGGCTCTTTTCACTAGTTCAGTACTAGTTCACATAACTAAACCACTAAACCTCTTACACTCTAATGCACAAGTTGACAATGTCTTGCTCCATAAACTGAGTGAGATACAAACTTCCCTTTCTGTGACCAAAGATCTATGTCCTAGTAAACAGGATAGATGTGAGGTTACAACAACTATACCTACATTTGTGTCCTGTGATCTCTCCTCTAATCAACAGGGGATATGTGAGGACACTACAACCTTTCCCCATACATCTGTTCCATCTGATTCTCAGTCTGAGGTTGCATTGAATGTTCATGTTCTTCTCAAGGCAATAAAGGACATGTCAACTCAATTTGATATAAAGTTGAGTGCAATGCAGACTGAAATTTGTGCTCTCAAAGATCAAAATACCAAGGATTTAGTTTGTTTGAAGGAAATGGTTATCAAACTGACTACTGATATTGGTGAATTATGAGAAGATTAGTAGATTGTTGGTGGTGATTTTGTAGGTGTTGAGCAAGGAGTACCTGTGTTTGGGGTCTGATGAAGAGATGCAAAAAAGGGTTCAAAGAGAGCAAGCTAGAATGGACTTCATTGAAAAATCGTTTGTTAAACAGAAATTGAGTGATATCGTTGTTCATCTTGAGTGCACTAAAGCACATGGGAAATTACATCTAAAATGTCTACTCAAAAATGGTAAAGTTTTTAATGTATGAGTGGAAAGAATGAAATTTCTTGGGCTGGAAGAATAAAAACCAATTTCCAAGATGAGTATAAGACGACTGAGTAATGTTGAACATCAAAATGTGGTGAAAAGAGAGGCTATTATAATGTTAATGCTGCATACTTTTTCGATTTGATTCCTGAAGAAGATTACAAGCAATTTTGCACTACAAATAGATGTCACAAGGGAGCAAAATCTCTTCGATTAGAGTCTCAGTCTGATCATCATGTGCGTGAAGAGATTCAATTTCAAGAAAGGACCTATGTCAAGATTGATAAACATGAGGATCTATGCTATATAGACTGTGTTGGAGAAGAAAACTTTCAAGACAAAAATACACTCTATAAATCTTCTCTATATCATTGCATTGTACTGATGAATGAATGCAAGACTCCTTAATGTAGACCTATTAGATTGAAGCTGGTTAGTTGGTTGTTCAACAACTTAAGAAGAATTGAAGATATTGGGAACATTGTTGACAAAGTTGAAAGAATCAAACAGGAGTATCAACTGATGAATAACAAATCTGATCAAGAGATGGAGAAGTTGATGAAATGGAAAGAAGAGAGAGAAATGTGGATGAAGGTAGCCTTGAAGCCAACTGTGTGGGACTCATCATCAAAGCCAAAGTCAAGGTCTAAGAAAAAGTAGTTTTTGTCACAATTTTATTTTGTTATTTTTTTAAGTCTGTGTTTGTGTTTATACTTTGAGTAAGTAATTATAAAAGACTTTAACATAAACAAATAAGGGGTGATTGTTGGGAAAATCAACAATTTAACCCAAGTTATGAATCTGCTAGTTAAGTATCAGTCTCAGTAGTTTGAGTATGAGTGGCTAAATTATTATAAGTAATTGTGAGTCTAAGTGACTTGAGTCTGATTAAGTGGTCAGACTCAGAACATGACTTGTGCCGAAATCTTAGGGACTTTTTTAGGCATATCTTCTATCTAGTTAAGAAGATTTGTTTAGATTCGTACCTATCAAGATATCTATACTCAGTGTATAAATAGAGATCTTAAAGTTTGTAATTCGGTGTTTTTGATTTGAATCAACTAAGTGTTATTCATATTCTTGTTTTGTGTTATAATTTCGCGATAATATAAAAACAAGGAATGTGTGTTAATCATAAGTGATATTAACATTTGAATACTAATTTGCAAATTGATTCAATTTTACAAACGATTAAGTTAATAACCTGAATATCTAGTTATTGGGATCTTACTAAAACCTAACATATTATGCTTAAAATTGTTGTACTTTAACTCTTGAAAAATAACCATTTAAAAAACTGTCAAAAAAATTATCATCAACTTCTAGAAATTGTTTATTAATTTGTACATTTACCATAAAATTATCTTTAACCATAATATAAGGGTTACATTTAACATTTTCCTATAACTTATTACCTTTTGCAATAAAATTATTATTTCTACTCCATTAGTGTTTAAAGTTTTAAAGCCTAAGTCAGAATCATTTTAAGTCTGGGGATAAAGAACGTGAGCATTTAATCTTCCAAAGACAAATCATTAATCGGGGGTTACGATCCTCTTAAGTTATAATTCATCATATTGGTCATTTTTAACCAATCAAAATGTTTCAATCATAATAAAGGGAAAATGCACCGGATGATCATCGTACTATGCCAAAAATTCCGTCTAGGTCATTGAACAAATTTTTCGTCTATATACATCACTATAATTCAAGAAACCTGTTATTTAAACCATTTTTACTCAATCAACCGGTTAACCTCCACTAATTCAATCTCTCTCTTTCATTTTGAAAATTGATAACCCAACTCCACCTATTCTCTCTCTCTTTCGTTCAAATTGCGAAACCCAAATCAACCTATTCTCTCTCTCTCTCTTTCATTTTCAAATTGCAGAACCCAATTAGATCTTAACTTTATTATTTTAGTTGAACCCTAAATTGAGAACCCTAAATTGTTATCATCGTTGAGAAGGTTTCTACAATTTTTGACAAACAAAGAGTGTGAGAAAGAAAGATATAGAGATACCGATAGATACAGATCAAGAGATAGAAAAATGGAGAGCGAGAAATCATCATCACTGTTATCGTAATGGTCAGTAGGAGTAATGGAAAGTTTCAAAATCGTGGAAAGCTATAAGCCTTTCATTTTCTGTCAATCGCCGCTTCCGTCATGGTCCACCGACGAAGTCGAACAGTTCATCGCCGCTTCCGCCGTGGTCCTCCGTAATTGATTGATTGATTAATCCCCGCTTCCATCATGGTCCGCCGTAAATTGATTGATTGATTAATTGATTAATCAGGTCAAATTTTGTGATTAATTAGATATATTTGACATTTAAATTCTTCAAACGCACTTGATCCAATGCATAAGAAAGAAGGTATAAGAACAATAATATGTATTTTTTCCCTAGCCGGATTACAACCAGTGGTTTAGGCTTTGAAGTTGATAGTAACCAGAGTTGTGCTAAACACTGCATGGAATTGTTTATTCAACATCTGCATATGCTTAAAACCAGAAGCAGGTAATCAACTTAATAATTTACACCCTAAGGATAAACTTGTAATTTTAATTCCCACAAAAATAATCAGCTTGAAACAAGCAATTTCAAAGTGCTTACAAGGTGTTTGAGATTGAATACTTTTTGGGCTTATTGGGTTACTACGTATTTAAAGGAATATGTTCTTTCAAAGTGTTTGGATTGCTATTAGCTTACCAGCTTATTGTTTTGCTAAAATGGGCACTTTTTAATAAATCACTTCAGTCTGAGTATGATGATGATGAATGTGTGATGGAATTTGCAGGGATTTGTAGGAGGAAGATGATGAATCTTTGGGTGGTAGTTATAAAATCGATGACGTGGCGGTTAACAAAAGGTTGCAGGTGAACAAACTTATCGATTTAAACGGTTTTTTAAAGTTAAGGTTATAATTTAAAATGTTTCTTGAACTATAGTGATGTATATAGACGAAAAATTTGTTCAATGACCTAGACGGAATTTTTGGCATAGTACGATGACCATCCAGTGCATATTTCCCATAATAAATGGTCCATAATCACTTTAACCAAATGACAAACTATTGTTTTTCTTCTCATAACTTTTAACTTGAGGAAACTTCAGAGTATTTCAACTTGAGAAGATCCTAACTCGTTTATCGGTCATCATCTCACAAAATCACAATCTTCATTCTTCAATAGTCAATCACTTCAATCCTAAGTGATATCTTTCTTATTTTTATGCTAATTGACTAGATTATTATATGTTTGGTTAAACATTATTTGCTTAATCTTTCTAGAATTCTTAATATTGATCATGCATAGCTTCTAACTATTAGGTGCAAAAATTGTGCTAACCATTTTAAGTATTTAAAATAGCCTTTTAGTTAATTCAGATTAAGACAAAATAATTGATGTTCTTGTTTAAAAATAAATTCATGTAGTCGTCATTTTGTGATGATCTGTTATGTTGAACTTATCTATGTTCCAAAATTATAAGTTAGTAACACTTTTTCACACTTATAAAAGTCCATGTTGAAATATAGGTCACGTAACTTGACTATATCCTAAATCATAAAAAATGTGTAGAAGCACATTCTGTCATCTCGTCTCCAACATCAAAAACGTCAGGACCGACCATTTACATGCTCCTAATAAATTTAAAACATTTTGAAAGCAACTCCAATATTTGTTACAAAGATGGTGGGGAATATGGGGTGGCTTTTAGTGCAAGTAGAATGAGAGACAAAATATGGTCAAAGGCACGCCCTTTGCACACCCACTCAATCTCACATTCTTTTTGTTCCTTCAAATCATTCACATTATAATTATTATATCTTTGCTTGGCGTGCAAACCATTTTGCTTTTTCTAGCCACCCTTTAATTATTACTTACAAATACAAAAAACATTATCATTCAACTTTTAGATCTAATCACTTAGTTTAGCAAAACACATCATGTTTATGTGTTCATCATGTTTTTATGATTGATGTTTTGATCGATTTCGAATTTCAACATTTTTTCCAGTAAAAAACAAATGTTCATCTTAAAATAATACAGGACCAACTATACACATATAATTAACAACATTTATCATCTTAAAAACAAGTATTACATTCAAAAAGACCGAACCAAATTTACTGGTTTACGTACGAATCGTTAAGATTTTAAGTAACAACATTTCTAGGCACATTTAGATCTCTTAGCAATGCCACAACTTGTAACATATTTGGTCTTCTTGAAGGAAAATCATCAACACATTGCAATGTTATTTCCAAAAATCTTATTATTTCCTTCACATCTTCCCTTTCTGGTTCATTTGGATTCGATAATAATTCTTGGTCAATAACTTCTCTTGATTTCCCTTCTCGTACCTTTAGTTTTGTCCACCCGACTAAATTTGTGTCACCAAAATCCTCTTTATCTGTTGGTCGTTTCCCAGACAAAAGTTCCAAGAATACAACTCCTAATGAATAGACATCGCCCTTTGCGGTGCACCTAAAGCTTTGGTAGTATTCAGGTGGGACGTATCCAGGGGTTCCGGCCAGTGTACTAACACTCAGATGTGTGTCAAGGGCGTTAATTAGCCTTGCCATCCCGAAATCTGAGACATGAGCCTCCATTTCGTGGTCTAGTAACACGTTGCTCGATTTCATATCACGATGGATGATGTGAGGAATGCAATTATGATGTAAGAAACATAACCCTTTCGCCGCACCTTTGGCAATCTTTTTTCTTTCTTCCCAATTCAAAATTCTACAATTTGATGCACCCTTCATCGATCTTCGGTGGAGCATCTCATCAAGACTACCAAATTCCATAAATTCATAAACTAACAGTCGCTCTTCGCCAATTTTGCAATATCCTAACAATGGTACAAGGTTTTTGTGGTTGATTTTTCCTAAGGTTTCCATTTCAGCCATGAATTCACGATCACCTTGACAACTCAAGCGAACTAGTTTCTTGATGGCCACACTCGATCCATCCTTTAATTTTGCCCTAAAAACTTCTCCAAAGCCACCACAACCGATCAAACTCTCTGAAGAGAACCCATTGGTAGCCTCTATCAATTGAGAAAACTTAAGTTTCCGTAGCTGTCTTTGAAATGTGGCAACGTTTATGCTCAATGGCTCTTTCTCCTTTTCAATCTTCCATGTCGTGGCCGAACGAGAAGCTTGTAGTCTTGCAAGCAGTTTTTGTTCCTCAACAACCTTTTGTTTAACTCGCATAGCGACAGCCCAAACAACTAACAAACAAACTAAAGCAACCAAAATGAGAATTCCCATTATAATGTTGTTAAGCCAAGTTTTAGACGATGATCGCCTACCACCACCACTATATCTCCCACCATCTCCATCCGCAGTCGGATTGTTCATTGTGTGGCATTCAGGCAAAGGGACACCACATAGTCCCGTATTGTTCACATACTGACTCTCTGGTAGCGTACTTAGTTGCCCTCTTGTCGGGATCTGACCCGTTAACTCATTGTTGGAAAGATCAATTTGAACTAAAAACGATAGATTAGAAAATGATTCCGGAATATGACCTTGTAGCTTATTATGTGATGCATCAAAAACACCCATATTCTTTAGATGGCCTAGTGTAGCCGGAATCTCTCCAGATAATTGGTTATGTGACAACACAAGAACTTGTAGGGCAATCATTTCACCAAATTCATCTGGAATTTTCCCACTAAGATCATTATACGAAAGATCAAGATACTCGAGAGTTTGATATTGTGTAAACAAGCTCAAAATTGCACCTGAATACATTCTTGTAAAGTCACAAGTTCTCAATGAGGGAACCTGTAATAGTCTTTCCGGACTGATCCCGGAAAATTCCAGCAAACCACCAACTCCTTTGCACGAATTTCCTATATTTCTAACAAAAACAATTGTATTGCCCGATAGAATACCGATTAACGACTGTGCTCCGACATGCCTTCCAATTCGAGGTGGGATTTCATCAGTTAGTTTATTACTATTCAAATCTAACCAAACTAGACTGCTACAATTTCCCAATTCTGTCGGAATCTTGCCACTCAGACTGTTATTTGCTAATTGTAAAATCGCTAGCCTAGATAACAAACCGAATTCTGGTGGGATTTCACCCGAAAGTGAATTGCTTGTGAGCGAAATCCACTCAAGATTACTACAATTTAACAATTCCACTGGTATTGACCCTGACAAATGATTGTTATTGAGAATAAGATTCTTAAGATTCTTCAATCTCCCCATTTCTGCCGGAATATTACCTTCCAATCCATTGTACCAAGCAATAAACTGCTCTAGATTCTCAAGATTTCCGATTGCAGCCGGGATGGTACCATTGAGGTAGTTCAAGCTCAAATCTATCGTTTTTAGCTTCGAACATTGGGATAATTCCTCTGGGATTTGGCCAGATATCAAATTATCAGGCACTCGAAGCACTTCGAGTGAAGATTCTTCAGAACATATCCCAGATGGGATAGTTCCTGAGAACATATTAGAGCTGAAGTCGACAACTCTTAACTTTTTACAGAACGAAATTGATGCTGGAAACGGTCCAGAAATGATGTTATTACTCAGAATTAATTGTTCTAAAGACACCATGTTTGAAAACATGGAATCTGACAAAGCACCCGTGAAGTTATTATTGGAAAGATCAAGAACCCGTAGCCAAGAACACGAAGAAAACCAACCTGGGATTGTCCCCGTAATGTTATTAAACGAAAGCCCAAATTCTAACAATGATCCACATAGATCACTCAACTCATTAGGGATCCAACCAGTGAGTGAATTATGCGAAACATCTAAACTTTGTAAGCCTTTTAGTTTACCCAAACTCTTGGGTACGTTACCAGTGACCAAATTATACGAAAGATTCAAATTCTTGAGATTACTATAATTCGAAAAGGTAACAGGAATGGTCCCAAATATGTTATTCGAAGATAAATCAAGAACTTGAACCGACTCAGGATTCGACACTAGGGTCTCAGGTAAAACACCAGTTAGATTATTCTTGGAAAGATTAATGACTGCAAGATTCTTGAACTTGACTAGAAATTTATCAAAAAACAATCCTTTGATTCCGGAATTAGATAATAGAATCTGTTCTATCCCTAATGGAAGTTGAAATAAAGAAGTTGAGTTGATAAACAAACGCGGGTTCTCTGAGAGATTCAAGATAGTTAACATATCTAAAGATGAAAAGGGATCAAAAGAGACAAAACCCACGAGATAAGACTCACTTAGATCGACTTGAGTGACTCGACCTTGGGTGCATGTAATTCCACTCCATTTGCATGGGGTCTTGTTGAGCTTCCAGCTTGTGAGGGCTTCGTTCGGGTCATCTTCAATCATGTCTTTGAACTCGAATAAAGCTTGAGAATCGGTTTTAATGTCAGATGATGAAGTGTAAGTGTAAGAGTTTTGTTTTGGTATGGAAGATGGATTTAAAGCGAAAGCCGAGTTGATTAATATGAAGATGAGGGCTGTTGATGTATGAAGATAGAGGTTTAATGTGTTGATCTCCATTGGAGAAATGAGTTGCAGAAACTTGATGTTCTTGACAAGGAAGATACAAAATTAAGGTGATATATATTTGGAGACTAGCATGATATATAAATAAAATAATAATAATAATAAAATTTTAAATGAAATTAAAATTAATTAAAAGATCCTTGTCAACGTTGTTCTACTAGTTAGAGATGACACGATAAAAATACACAAGAGCTTAATCAAACTTTCTCTAAGTTATCGATAAGTAACCACGAAGGTATAGCCAAATCGCCAAAACATGGGTATCATATCAAAGAGATATTGTGTTTAAATCTTGACATGAGCAACCTTGTGATCGTTGATGTAGTTGGAATCAGACCTTTTAAAGAAATAAATCCATTGTAAGTGGGGATTGATAGGTGTACAAATTAGAACAAAATTTGAGTTTGTTTTTCCTCCAAATAATCCTTTTCTTCGAAGGAAATTAACTGTAACCGTAACATTTTCCTTTGCGGTTTAAAACATGAACCATTTTATGAAAACTCATTTTTCATTTGTTTCTTGCTAGTCGTTTAATAGTTTTTGTCATTTCTATCATAATAATAGGTTCTTACCCAAATACAAATAGATAATCATTAAGGTTCAAATTTTCTGACCATTATAATTTTAAATGTATATCCAACTATCAATTCATTAATCTTTCGTAAAGGGAAATAAAAATAAAAAAAACATAAATGGCGTGCTCAGCTTCCTCATCATTGGTAGACCCATAGTCACTAAATCTTGTTTTACTTTATTGAAAAGTTATTTATTACTTATATTATGAAATACTCCGTAGCTTTCATATGTTAGGATCTAAGATACTAGTTCATGATGACATTTTCTTATCTAAAATATTTTAGACTAGGAAATTATAATAAAAATAAGGTTTTATAACAACATATTTTGCAGTTCAAAAATTATTTTTAATGTTCATAAGATTGAATGTTTATTTTTTATAACGAATTTAGAATATAAATAATTTTTTTTATCAATGTTTTCTAATGTGGTTATTAATATTTCTCAAAAAAGAGAACATCTTTTACAAAAAGAAGCCGGTTTTCTTTAAAGATTTAATTAAAGACATACACTTGTCTAAAATAATTTCGAATTTATAAGAAATGTAGTAAATATTTTATTCATCATAGTTTTGTTGTGTGCATAATGTGATATATGAACGTCACGCCATAAGATGTATATAAAATGTGATGTACATACACAACTATGATAAACAAAACTATAAAACATAGTTTGTGTGACTTGTGATTTTGTACATGATTCGGTATGTCAAACATTCAAAATATTTTATACTATATAATAAACTAATTAATCATAGATAAAACATAACTAATTACAATTACAATTGTATCTTCATGGGATAAGCCAAATCAAAATTCATAAACTTTATCATAATAAAAGAAAAAGTAATTATATTCTCATAATATTTATTGAATGGTGGGAGTATTTTTGTACTCAATTGTCAATTATATCCTATATGAATATACAAATTAGGATAATGAGTAGACATTAGAGAGTAAAGTCAGAGGGAGTAAAACATGAATTATCGTAATATATATATATATATTTTGTGGTCATGGTCAAAAGCATTGTAGGACTAAGACAGAGGTGTGGTGTTTGATCCAAGGCCCTACTTCCTCATACATCAAAAAAATCATGCTCATTTGTCATAAGTGGTCTTGATTGATATCCTTGGTCAATTTCAATCCGCTATAAGTGTGTATTTGTGCATGTATATTTGTAAATTTCGTTGAACCGATATAAAGGTTTAATCGATCTTGGGTCTAGGGTTTAATTAGGATTCCTCGGTTTATTTATACACATCTATGTAATGTATTTTGATCAAGTAAAGCAAAACCCTATTGGCACGTAATAGTGTAGAAACGAGATAGCTAAATCGTATAGGGGAGAAGATGGGTTTTGGTTTGTAAAGGAATTGAAAATAGAGATGAACGTACACTCAACAATGGTTTTTGGATAAATGCTAAATATATAGAAATTGACATTGGGTTGTAAACCTATATATAGTAGATTTACATATCGTTATGTAGGTCACTCATTAATTAAGAGTGTGGATGTTGTATATGTCTTTCTATAAGTATAATTATATAATAGATCGACATTATAGTACGCATAGTGAAACAATTAGATGGTTATGTTATGTTAACAATAAAATAGGACATTCGTTACAAAAGAACATATAAAAGATGCATTTGACATCTTATAGCTTTGAATAAAAGGAAAACTTTAGAGTAAAGTTCTTGAAGAATTGGAGGCACTTAAAACTAGCATATGGAGTGGGAGGTTAGCCATGATTCACAGGATAGTGATGATGAACGAAACCATATGATTGCAATTCCCACTCCAAATGTATATTCTCTTGTTTTATGTGCATATCAACGGTTTTTTGTGGTTCTAAAATGGACAATCATACCTTCTTTCTTCACATTCTTATTGTCTAATCAACAAATTTTAATGTCACTCGTATTTTTATGTTTGTAAGTCGTTTCTTTATTAAAATGGTCAATATTGAACTTGAAACTTACGGTTAATATAGTGTTAAGTTTAAATTAACTTGAATATAACATAAGTAAAACCAACCAACTAGACGATATCTACAGTGAAAAAAGTTATAACCGTCGCTAAACCGTCGCTAATTGCGTCTGATAGTGAACCATTGCGACGGTTCTGTCGCTAAACCGTCGCTAATTGCGTCTGATAGTGAACCATTGCGACGGTTCTGTCGCTAAACCGTCGCTGATTGCATCTGTTAGTGAACCATTGTGACTTTTGAAAAGGCACAAGTTTCTCTATAAATAGAGAAGTATTTCCAACGTTTTAATTCATCAAAAACACACAAATATAATCTACACATACATCAATTCTCTTCATATATCCATCATAAACTTTATTAGATTCGATAGAATCAAGTTTATCTTGATTTTGATTGTTGTATCCTCTAAACAGTTCGTACTAGGGACGAATTTCTGTTTAAGGACATTGCATATTGTTGCAAGCCTCAATCTGATAATTGTAATATACGATTCCGTATAATTCAAGTTGTATTACGCATTTATTTTCCCTAACAATCTTAAACAGAAATTTCAAGATGGATCAAACCATGTTGAAATCACACGTTGAAAAACCCGAAAAATTTACAGGCTCTGATTTTCGTCGTTTGCAACAAAAGATGTTATTTTACTTAACATCTTTGCATGTCTCGTATGTTCTTACGGATTCCGAACCAATAGATCCGTATACGGAGAATCAAAATGTTCCTACTCAGGAACAAATGGCAGACTATGAAACGGCCATCTCAAAATGGAATCATAATGAGTATAATTGCAGAAATTATATTCTGAATGCTCTTGATGATCCTCTTTATGATATTTATTCTTCCTTTACATCTGCAAGGGAGATTTGGGAATCATTAGAAAAGAAATACAGGACTCAAGTTGCATGCTCCAAGAAATTTGTTGTGGGTAAATTTCTGAACTTTAAGATGAGCGATGCAAAGCCTGTAGTGAAACAATTGGAAGAACTCCAAATCATTGTTCACGAATTGGAAGTAGAAGGTATGGGTATTAACTCTAACTTTCTTGTTGGTTCTATTATAGAAAAATTGTCTCCATCATGGAAAAATTTTAAATTATATCTTAAACATTTGACTGACGATATGAGTTTTGAGCAACTTGTTCTCAAAATTCGTGTCGAAGAGGATAACATGATGCAGGAAAAGGCTGAAGTAGTTTCAATTGAACCAAACGCAAATATGATTGGAGAAAGTTCTTCCAAACACAAATCCTACAACAAAAACAAAAACAAAAATGCTAGTGATTCTTCTAAGGCAAGAAAGAAGGACTATACCCGACCGAAGAACAACAACTTCAAGAAAACTCATCATTGTTGGGTGTGTGGGAAACCTGGTCACAAGGCCAAGGATTGTCGCCACAAGAAAGAGCTTGGAGGAGGAAATTCTGGCGGAAATTCGAACCAAGCAAACTATGTCGAATCTCCAAAAGAATTCGTTGGAATGATAGATACCTCGATGGCTTTTTTGACTACTAATGTTGCTGATTGGTGGTATGATACCGGTGCAACAAAACACATCTGCAATTCAAGAAAGATGTTTGCATCATATGAAAAACTGAACGAAAGTGAAGCAATGTTCGTAGGAAATGGAACTGCTTCAAAGATTGAAGGAAAAGGAAAAGTCATATTGAAGATGACTTCTGGCAAGGATCTCTTACTCACAAACGTGCTGCATGTGCCAACCATCACCAAGAATCTGATTTCTGGCCCTATTCTTAGTAATAAGGGATTTAAATTTGTAATTGAATCAGACAAATTTGTAATCACTAAGGGTGGTGTGTATGTTGGAAAGGGTTACCTCGATGAGGGACTCTTCAAATTATGTATTGTAACCAATGACAATGTTAATAATAATAATAACGCGGGCACTTGCACCGCTTCTGTGTATATGATTGATCCTTCTTCCTTATGGCATTCTAGATTAGGCCATATTAATTTCCGTTCCTTACAAAGAATGATAAACTTGGGCATATTGCCTAAATGTTCTATGGATAAACAATCCAAGTGTGAAATCTGTGTAGAATCTAAGTACACAAGTCATTCACACAAATCTGTGGAAAAATCCAATGAAATACTTGGTTTAATCCATACTGATTTATGTGATTTCAAGGCAACCCCATCAAGAGGAGGAAAGAATTATTATATTACCTTTATTGATGATTGCAGTAAATTTTGTTATGTGTACTTACTAAATACCAAAGATGAGGCTTTGAATATGTTTAAGACATATAAGGCAGAAGTTGAAAATCAACTTGACAAAAAGATCAAAATTCTAAGGTCTGATAGAGGAGGAGAATATGAATCCAATGACTTTGCTGAATTTTGTTCAACCTTTGGTATTATACACCAAACAACAGCCCCATATACTCCACAACAAAATGGAGTGGCTGAACGTAAGAATAGAACATTGAAAAACATGATAAATTCAATGTTAATTACATCAGGGGCTCCTCATAGTTTATGGGCTGAGGCATGTCTGACTGCCAACACAATATTAAATAAAATTCCTCATAAGAAGAGTGACAAATCTCCATATCAATTATGGAAAGAAAAACAACCTTCTTATAAAAGGATGAAAGTGTGGGGTTGTTTGGCAAAGGTTCAAATACCTTTACCAAAAAGAACCAAACTTGGACCCAAAACAGTTGATTGTGTTTATCTTGGTCCAGCAAAAAATAGTGCCGCTTATAGATTTCTGGTATACAAATCAGATGTACAAGACATAAGCAACAACACTATTATAGAATCTGCCGAACCAGATTTCTTTGAGACTATCTTTCCTTTTAAGGAAAAAGAGAAACAAATCTCGAATCCGAGAAAAAGAAATTTACATGATCACTTATCTCATATTGAGAGAGATAACAATTCTGAAAGTTCACATCAGGATGTTGAACCAAGAAGAAGTAAGCGCGCTAAAGTCTTAAAGGACTTTGGGCCTGATTATATGACATATATTGTGAATGAAGAACCACAAACCTATAAGGATGCTATGGAATCATCAGAAGCACCTTATTGGCAAGAGGCTATTCAAAGTGAAATAGACTCAATTATGCATAATAACACATGGAAATTGGTTGATTTGCCTTCAGGACATAAACCAATAGGCCATAAGTGGATCTTCAAAAAGAAACTAAGACCTGATGGTACCATAGAGAAGTATAAGGCTCGTTTGGTAGCCAAAGGTTACCGACAAAAAGAAGGTCAAGATTTCTTTGATACTTATTCACCTGTGACAAGGATAACGTCTATAAGAACGTTAATCGCGATAGCATCAATTCACAACTTGATTATACATCAAATGGATGTGAAAACTGCTTTCTTAAATGGTGAATTAGATGAAGAAATTTATATGCAACAACCTGAAGGGTTTGTTATAAAAGGACAAGAGCATAAGGTTTGTAAATTGATTAAATCTCTTTACGGCCTTAAACAGGCTCCGAAACAATGGCATGAGAAGTTTGATAACACTTTATTATCAAACAGATTTCAAATAAACGAATGTGATAAATGTGTTTATGTCAAACAATACAAAAATGCATTTGTCATCATTTGTTTATATGTTGATGATATGCTGATTATGGGAACAAATTTGGATGTTATAAACCAAACCAAGAAAATGCTTCATTCTTCATTTGACATGAAAGATATGGGAGAAGCAGATGTCATTCTTGGTATTAAAATTCAAAGAAATTCTAATGGATACATCCTTACCCAATCTCATTACATTGAGAAGACCCTAAAGAAATTTGGGCACTATGATGATAGACCATTTGTAACCCCGATCGATCCCAAAATTCAACTGAAGAAGAACAAAGGACAAAGTGTTGCACAATTAGAATATACACAAGTATTGGGAAGTTTGATGTATATAATGAATTGTACACGTCCAGATTTAGCATATAGCGTGAGTCGACTCAGTAGATACTCACACAACCCTGGTAGAGATCATTGGGATGCACTAGTTAGAGTGCTTCAATATCTTAAGCATACAATACCTTATGGGTTACATTACTCGAAATATCCTCCAGTGTTAGAAGGATATTATGATGCCAATTGGATTTCCAACCATAATGAAGGCAAGTCTACAAGTGGCTATGTATTTACACTTGGAGGGGCTGCTATATCATGGAAATCATCTAAACAAACTGTGAATACCAAATCAACTATGGAAGCAGAATTTGTAGCCCTAGATAAAGCTGCTGAAGAAGCAGAATGGCTAAGAGGCTTTCTAGAGGGTATTCCTTTGTGGCCAAAACCTATGACTGCTGTGTGTATACATTGTGATAGTATGTCTGCTATTACTAGAGCAAAGAATCACATCTATAAAGGCAAGTCAAGACATATAAGACGTCGCCACAATACAATAAAAGACTTGTTGAGAAATGGAATCATTTCCATAGACTACGTGAAGTCAAAAGAAAATATTGCTGATCCTTTGACAAAAGGCCTTTGTAGAGAACAAGTCATTTTCTCATCGAGGGGTATGGGTTTAAAGCCAATACAATGAGTAAATACTCGGAGGAAACCTAACCTAGCAAAATTGGAGATCCCATGGTCTAGGTTCAATAGGCAAACTATTTGAGTAACACTCAGTGTACAAACACACGTGTATGCCCTTCCTATGATGAAATGTTGTATGTTTCCGTTGATGATTGAGGGCTGAATTTTAATTCTTAATAATGTTAATGGCTTCTATAGCAGAATACTACGGAATATTCTTGATTAGCATTACCTATACGAGATTGATGTGTGGTCGCATCTTTGAGAACCAGATGGCTAAGTTCTCTAAAATATCATGAATAAGGATACGTTCACGACCGAAATGAACACAACGGTAAGAATCTATTATTGCATAGATATGATATGTGTGACACTTATTGTCTCGATTTACTACAAAACGTGGTTAGTTCAAAAACTAATGTTCACTACCCACAAAGTAGATCCGATAAGTACTCACTAAGAAAGGTTCAAGTCCAAAAGACACCTTATCAGATGCATATCATATTACATTTGATGGATATAGAAGAATAAGTAACTTTATATTATCTTATTTTCTATTCAAATGTGGGGTATTATTGGTGTTTGAATACAAAATGTGGGGTATTGTTGGAACATATAAAGAAAAACAGAATTAGCGACAGTTATAACCGTCGCTAAACCGTCGCTAATTGCGTCTGATAGTGAACCATTGCGACGGTTCTGTCGCTAAACCGTCGCTGATTGCATCTGTTAGTGAACCATTGTGACTTTTGAAAAGGCACAAGTTTCTCTATAAATAGAGAAGTATTTTCAACGTTTTAATTCATCAAAAACACACAAATATAATCTACACATACATCAATTCTCTTCATATATCCATCATAAACTTTATTAGATTCGATAGAATCAAGTTTATCTTGATTTTGATTGTTGTATCCTCTAAACAGTTCGTACTAGGGACGAATTTCTGTTTAAGGACATTGCATATTGTTGCAAGCCTCAATCTGATAATTGTAATATACGATTCCGTATAATACAAGTTGTATTACGCATTTATTTTCCCTAACACTAAAATGGACAATCATACCTTCTTTCTTCACATTCTTATTGTCTAATCAACAAATTTTAATGTCACTCGTATTTTTAGGTTTGTAAATCGTTTCTTTATTAAAATGGTCAATATTGTACTTGAAAGTTACGGTTAATATAGTGTTAAGTTTAAATTAACTTGAATATAACATAAGTAAAACCAACCAACTAGACGATATCTACAGTGAAAAAAGTTGATTTTTGGTACAACCCAGATACTAAAACAAATTTTGATGTGAAATTGAACAAACTGAAGTAAAAGATGTAGGTAAAATATATCGTATTCGAAACAATTTTGATTATAAACGAAATAAATTACATTTAACTTATTATGATTACGGTAAATAAAACATACCATATGCTTGATACGAATCAAAACAAAATAATATCGAAGAACGATATAGTCGAGGCCCGTGTTTCACACGGTTCCCTTAAAACAGATTCGTCGTCTATACATTGTCTGTCTCCTAGGGTACAACGGCCGAAGCAGTAATACTGCCAGACTTGAACTCATATGCCTGAAATCTTGACATAATTTTCATGTGTGATGTGATTAAGGATAACAAGGTGTTTTAGCAAAACATCAGGTATTAGTCTTCTCATTTCTATGACTTAACCAATTGGTTATATAATGCAAACTAAAACTAACATCATTATGATAATTATTAATTTCGTTTAATAATCATAATTATGTCATAAATTATAGGTGTTACAAAGCTTTTCATTAATCTAACATAATGACTCAAAGTCATTATGAGATAAATTAATAGAAATATGTAACTCAATTGGTTTTAATGCATAATAGATCATACTTTTGAGACTTGATATCCTATTCATCTCATATCAACTTTGGACACATAACTCTTAATATATCATCTATATATATTGTTTGAGCATACCTTTATTGTGACAAACGTTGGGGAAAACTCACTTATTTCCCAAAATTCCAACAATTCCCCACATGAATGGATATCGATATCATGAATCACATATACGTTCCGACAAAATTTCAACAGTTAAATCTTGCACACGATAGGTAGGTGTTACCCTTTTACCTTCGCTTATGGGATATACTTAGACTACTGGATCTGAGTAGAACTCGATGTCTTTGAACTCATCAACGGTTTGTATAGACGACAATATACTTCATACAAGATTCTCCCTAACATGGTCAAGTCTTCATAGTCATGTTCGTTAAAGGTCATGAAAATTAGCCTGGTTCTGCGAGAGCTCTAGGAATTGTGCCCCAACAATTCCATTCGAATCGACCCCACTTCTCTCTCACATAGGTGATTCATTAGAAATCATTAAACTCATATGGTTATTTCTTTGAATCATTAAAAGCCTTGAGCTTACCTTCACGCTATTGCCACTATTAGGAATGGACTAGGAAGTATACTAAACTCCCTTAAATTGGTTTAGGAGGTAGTTAAACTACCCCCACAGTGACCTCCCTTCATTCATACAACTAGGTTGTCCTATTGAACTTAGATCTTGGGATCTCCAGTCAACTGAGTTAGGTTTCCTTTGCATAAACTTTTTCATTCAGGACCTTTATTCTCATTCCACAACTTAATCTCCTTTCAACCTTATAGTTGTCGGATCCGAAAATTGTTATCTTTTAACTCTTTAGAGTAAATTGAGATAATCTTATAGGATACCAGTTGTTTTTAGTGGTATTGTGATAACAAGGTGTAGAATACCTCCAAGAAGTTTGGAAGCTGGCCAACAATCATCTTGAGGATTCCAACAAAACACCTCACACATCTCCACTTATGCTATTAAAATCTTGTATATAAGATTATTAACTAACATTTGGGTATCCTTATCACACTAAAGGATCTCTTTCTTCTTTACATACCTTAAACCTCTTCTTTTAATTGATTCTCACACGTGAATCAATTGTAGTGATTGCAAATTTGTGTATCACATACATTACAAGGTAAATTAAATTCTTCGACCTTTGAGTACTCCTCTTGGTCATGTCCTAATTGCGTTGGACCCCCACATTTCTACATATTCTTATTAATATAGAATAGTTCTCCCTTTTGTATATGTATTTAGGTTGCCTCTATAATTGGCTTCCCCCACACGAATTACAATTGGGAAAATTTTGCAACGTTAGGAAATCAAGATCATATTCAATTTAAAATCTCATAATGATACGTATGCAAACGCCTGCATCTGATCTACATATTTCACATGTTAAATAATTTTCATGATTTTGAGAAATTCTTGGTTAAACTCTAAGTTTGACCTTGAAACCTTGAGTTTAGATAGCCGAAAAAAGACTATATTCTCAAATCATAACTCTCATATCCAACTTTCATTGTAGGTAATTTAAGTCATGAGAAATATAACAAAGATATAGATCTTTATGTTTATAATCTTCTCATATTTAGAATTATTTTTACCATTTTTCATATCAACTATGAAATGATGTCTCATCATTTATTACTAATTGACGTTTTAAATTTCCAATATTATTCGTTTAAATGAATAAACTTTTGATCTTGTCTTGTCGTTTCGTACTAGTGTTCATAAGCACTGTTATCTCCGATGTTAATTAATCTCAACAGAGACTTATAATTAACGAGTCCGAGTCTAGCATGCCATAGACCTAGGACCAAAGAATATGAATAGAGGATGCATCATTCTAATTCTTTATATCTTTCTTACATGAAGCCTTACACCATCTCTCTAATCAACGACATTTCTTATTTTAGACAAAATCGATTTACGAGACTCAACCACCATCCTAAACTATAAAAGTTATAGGAGTGTCTCATATACTTATTATTGTGTATATTGAGTCTATACAATACTCACCATTCAGTTATTTCAATCTTTCAAATCATATATCCCTCTATGATTGAAAAAGTTTCACCATAACTCCATAAAGAGACCAATCTCGTGCTCAACTCGCACAAATATGGTGAAATACTATTAATAATATTATCGATAATATAATTAGATTACCATTATAAATTATTGGAGTCAAGTAGATTGACACCCAATACCGTCAATTTATGGTGGTTATCTCAAATACTACATAGAATTTCAATATTATTTTAGTGACACAATAAGACTGTCAAATAATTTGAATTGTAGTATTTACACTTTATTGAAAACATCTTCCATTTTTCAACAAGATTGAAGGTAATACATAAGTAAACAAATCATTCATTTACTATGAGAGTATATATGTTATGAACCTCATTAAGTTCAACATTATAAGATTATCAACATCTTATTGTTGTTCATTAAAAATCATAAACATGAATTTTCTATCAATTGTTATATCGAAGAGTAATGTCTTTTACATAGACATACTTATATAACAATTAGTTTGAGTTTTGAACAACACATTCTATCATGATGTATTTATTTCAAGTTATAGACATATATAATGCTTCTAGCATAATGTCTTTCCAATATTATAATTTCATTATTTAGATCGTTATTAGTCATATCACAACTTAAGTACCGTTATCTTTTGTCATGACAACAACTCTTAAAAAGTTGTTTATACAAATAACTTCTAGTGTATCCGTATATTATTCATTATACATAATATTCAAAATAAATTTAATCGAACAATTTTATCGTTTCAAATTTCACAAGAAAGTTTCTAGTTTTCAACCGTTTGAAGATCTAGTTATTGCTTTATTTATTTCAAAATATATAACAAAATTTGCAATAGCATAATCCATTAACTTGAAATTTCATTTATTTCAAATAAATACCTTTTAAATGGATATACAAAAAAAAAAAATCATGACAACATTAAACAAATAGTAATGTTGTTCTCAACATCACGAATCATAAGGAATATCCCGGTATGATTCCCATGACGACCTTTGTGGTATCCGCTTTGGTTCTCCCAAATTGGTACTCCCGCTATCTTCAAAGGCATATTTGTATTCCATCGAAATACAATTTAGAATAATTAACAATATATTCTAAAGTTTTCTTTATTAGTTAACAAAAAGAAGCGCATTCTTTATTGAGTAGTATTCCATCTACAACTCGTATTAACTATTATCCCTTATTAAGATGCCCTCAAAGTATCTTTAATACAAACCGGATATTGGCAAAAAGGACTATTAACAAGTACTAGCATACAAGCATATCGATAAAGACTGTGTCTTGTACGTAAGAAAGTTAGATCTTACACTTAGATCTACTGCTTTCATACAAATAATTAAAGGCTTAAAGGTATAACTTAATCTGATTTAATTATTTGTATGTGATCCTGTTTTCCGCTGCCATGTATTATTTGACAATATGACTCGTGTTGTATACCTACAATACTTGGCTACATCTGACAAAACATGCAACTTGTTGCACTAAACACTTCTCGTATATTTTTACAAAAAAATTTAGTCATTGTTGGAAAAAAGAAAAAAAAAAGTAATTGGAACCTACTACAGTAATAATAGTTCATATCACGATAGATAATAGATATCTAACTAATACTTGGTAATACGTTCACAGCTATGGTGTTTTTCATTTTGTGAAGGTACACTACCAGGATACATAACGCCGCCGTTAAGGTCGATTAACATAATCTTGCAGCCGAGAAAGGGACAATGAACGTGAAGTGTTAGAAAGTCTCTAGTTGCCTCTTATATTGTGCCACTTGTTTTACTTGCTTTAAATCAAGTTTCTTGTGAGCAAAAAAAACGCACAATAAAAGAGCCAACTGAAGCGACCATTCAATAACTATCCTCGCGTCCAAGATTCCTTTCACCAATACGAGATTAGAATTTATGCACACAGTCTCCGAATATGGAAACAAAGCACAAGGAACCTGTCTACCGACATCTTAAGATCCTGAGCTTTTAAGTGCAAGAAACGAGGGTTTCTCACATCTCCTAGTGTAACAGTTTGAGCTTTTGGTGCCAGAATTTTGTGTATTTGAACTTTCAATGGTTTGCATAAATTTGTTGAATTCTGGCATAATTTAAACAGAAAGAATGGTCCCAATAACTTTGAATCTGATTCTGTTGAGTACTTTTAACAAAGTATGAGGTGTGTTTAGGTGAAAGGCACATGAAAAAGCATGTGGAATTCGATGCTTTTCCTAATATAATCCTTTCATTAAACCATACTGTTTACCCAATCTACACGACCCACTGCGACTCATATAATACTACCTTCTCTACTAAAAAGGCACAAAAGAGCCACATCTTACGGTTTCATCTCTATCTTGTTAGGGATCCTACATCAAAAGACTTGCAAATAACAAAAGACTACATAAACTACAAATTCCTTGTTTGCTTTTGAGTAAAACAGAAGGGTAAACAGCACATGAACACGACTAGCATATAAATTTTTGGGGTAGTAATTACAAACGGTCAACCAACAAACTATAATACCAATCAAAGAAACCATTCAAGATAAGCAACTATGATCTTTATGGTTAAAAAAACATAACGAATTCAGAAACATGGTTCTAAGTAGCTAATAGTAGCGCATACGTATATCACTTCCAAATTTTGTGCTTTCCTCCAAAGAAGCCTTTGTGCTTTCCACCAAACCTCCCGTGCTTCCATCGGTTTCCAAACTTGCCATGCTTGAACTTACCATGCTTAAACTTACCATGGTGACCATAGCCATAGTGTCCGTAACCGTGTGATCCATGGCCATGAGCAAGATGATGTGCCCCATATGCAGCAGCCGCAGCAGCGGCACCTCCAGCTAGTATAGTACCCATGCCAGGTCTTCCATAACCTGAATCAGAATTTTAATTAGGCCAAATTTCATATCTAATTTCACGTATTACAACTACTACTACTATTTGTTTATTTCCACGAGAACAATTATATGAGGCCAAATCAATATCATTGATATGTTCTTAAAAAATGATGGGTAAACAGGCAACTTTAGCATGGAATATTCCCAGAAAAGATATGTTTCAATATTTATGGAACAAAAGTAGAAGTGGCAAGATGGGCGGATCAGGTAGCGGGTCACGGGTTAGGTTGCTGCAAATCTTTTTTGGTCCTGTGCAAATTCTCTTTAAAAATAATTGATGTGTTGGTGGCTATAACTAGAGAAATGATCCATCTTAAAGAAGAAGAAAAAAATAACAATTTAAGATAAAGAAAATAAAAAAGACTTGAAACGACTTTCAACTGGTTTGCCTTTTAGCTACCTGTTTTAATTTGACCCATTTGGGATAAAACACAACTCAAATCCCTCCCATATATAAGTAAATGGGTCTACATGCCACATCTAAATTAAAAATGCATCTGATTGAGTGTACTCGTGCAGCAAAACTTCATGATAGTTTAGAAAATGACTAATAAAGGATTAATTTGGAACACGTTAACATTTCAGGTCCATTCTGTTGGACTTAAACTAGCATTTGAATATTTGTTAAAGATATTATTACTTCCTTTCGTCAGCACAAACTATTAAAGGGTTGTATAACTTAATGGTAGTTTAATATACCATCCAAAGTAGCAATATGTATGGTATGGAGGGGTATTTAAAAATAATAAACAGCTATAGTTATTACCAAAATATAAAAACTTGTCGAGAAAAAAAACCTGAATTAGATGGAGCTGATGGGCCAGGATAGCCTGATGGGGGATAGCCCGCAGGGGGATAACCAGTGTGAGGTGGATAGCCACCTGGGGGAGGATAGCCACCGTGTGGAGGATATCCACCTTGTGGAGGATACGGATAACCGGAAGGCGGGTAACCTCCAGGAGGAGGGTAAGGATACCCATGAGGAGGAGGGTATGGTCCATGTTGTGGAGGGTAGTGTCCACCACCGGCAGCATATCCAGCAAGACTAGAAAATAGTCCTTTGTCTTGATCATTATTATTATTACGTTCATCTTCCCCACCACCACCCATTTTACTTCAATTTGATATATCCTTCACGACAAACTGCAATGAATTTTACAAGATATGATTACTGTGATACATATATATTATTTAGTCTTTCTAACACTTCTAAGAAATATAAGGTTCTGCCAGCAACCGAATAGATAACTGACCAAAATCGAAGGGAGATTGACATGTGTATTTGTTATTTTATTGCTTAATGATTCATGCTGTTAAATTTTCTTGAAATACATTACAAGAGAGCTGAGAGCCATTCCTACATCATGTTGCTATGATTTCTTTTTCGAACTTGGGTGCTCTGTTCTTATTATTTGTGTTTTCCAAGTCTATGCGGACAAAATATTAATTGAGGTATGTAGTGTGCTCCCTAACCCACATGGTCTGCATTCTAATCCTATATATCAACACGATTTAAAAGTGATCTTGTTAACCTAGAATAACCAAACTCTGAAAATATATGACTTAACCGCGAACCATTAAAACTCCAAATTAACTTATACTTTGCAGATTTCAAACTAAAGAGAATGTGTATCTTAACAAACGAAATACTTAAAATGTTCCTACAACAGTACAAAAAAAAAAGAATATAGCCGAACTAAGTTGGCGTTATAGAGTCAAATACTTAGTACAAAGAAGATGGTAAACCTACATCAATGTTAATAATAATTAGATATTATCTTTAGTCAAAAAGATACAAATTTATCAAACTAAGTAAATTTATAAACGTCTAGTAAGGATCCCGGTTTTGACCAAAAACGTTAAATGAATTATTTTCATGGAAAAGAACAAGTACAGAAACTTGTTTTTAGCAAGCCTCCAATATGCAGGTTGCAAATATAATATTTCGAATACTAATTAAAAAGGAAGTGAAGAAAAAACAATTTAAATAAAGAAAAACTATCGAAGGTTGATTTATATTCCACAAGCACTCCAATGGATTCTAAATAAATCCAAACAAAACGGCAAAATCTAATAGGTAGGGTTTGATGCAACAATTAACGAAATTAGGAAAATACATAGCAATTTAAAGAATCAACCAATCTTCAACAAAACCCTGGAATGGATAGATCATACACACGTACGCTAGATAGATATAACGATTTAATGAATTATTGTATAAAACTCCATGCAATATACACTAGTAATTAATTATGAAGAGATAGAGATAGAAAACTGACCAAAATTGGAAATAAAAAATGATATGAATTCAACAACAACAGACAAGATATTTGGTCCTTGATTCTTCAACCAGAATTATATATAGGGAGAGAGAGAGAGTTATGTTATATATATAGCTATATATATATATATATATATATATATATATATATATATATATATATATATGATATATATGAATATGATGTGAAAAACATGGTTTGCGTTTCTTAGACGCGTCCACCTCTCTTAATTATGGATAATTTAAATAAAACACAATTTTGTATTCACCAAAAAGTAACTCCAATATTACAAGACATTTGTGTGAAAAGTCCAAGAAACTGGTTGCATCAATTTATGGGATTATTCTATTAGACAAGCATTTACCTTTAATTTATACCTTCTAGGTTTTGCTAACAATGTTAAGTTACATATTATAAAATAAAATTACAAATGCATTTTTACGTCACATTAATTCTGTTGAATAATGAGATCAGATAACCTCATCCCAAATGATTATCTCCATCCCATACCCTCAAAAGTGACATATAGCATTAAAGAAAACATATAATACATTTTTAGTTATACGTATTTGATTAGGATATAAGTAGTCATAACATGTAAAGTTTTAAAAGGATAGTATTGTAGAACTTATATACTCTTTTTAAAGTATGGTTAGATATACCTAATTTCCATTTTTTCTTTATTGTGGACCACACATGTCTACCTAATAAGAAAGAAAATAAAAGAAAGGATATTATATTTTGCTACAACGTTATCCAATGTCATTGTTAACAATACTTTTATTGATATAGAGTTAATTACATAATTGGTCCCTGTGTTTGTTTCAAAACAACGGGTCCAGTCCCTGGGTCGCAATTCCTTCGGACCCAGTCCCTGGACCCTATCTTTGGTTGCACGTTTGGTCCCTCTTCCTAACGTTCGTTTATTTTGGTCGTTAAGTGAGTCACGTGCTTCTCACGTGAGGGGTATTATAGACTTTCTCTCTTTTACAGGGATCAGTTATGTAACTTAGAAATATCATATTTTAATTTATTATTTTTTTTTCTAAATTCATAAACATCATTCCAGATTTCATCTCTCTCTCTCTTCTTCTTTCACTCCAAACCTGACCACCGGAAACTCGAACAAACACTCATCGGAATCCTAAAATCAGCCGATTTAGACCTCGCAACGGAACTCTCCGTTCGAAAAGTTGCCGAAAAACTACTCGGAATCGACCTTTCCGATCTCTCTAGCAAGCAGAAGGTCAGACAAATCGTAGAGTCGTTTTTGTTATCCTATTCGCCAGAAAATGAATTACGAGAAGGAAATTTACTGTCGGAGGAAATACGGATTGAGAAATCGCCGGTAAATGATCGGAATAATTGTTCCGATGAGAGTACTGGACGGATTATATGTAGAGTGAGTTATTGAAATTGAAACCCTAATTTTTTTTTTTAATTTTGTTCATTATTTAATCTACCAAATTCAGCAAGTTTTCTTGTTCTTTTTGCACAAAACTTATAGAAGTGTTGAGGCTTGGAGAGATGTTGGTCTTCACCGGAGATGAGGCTTCCCAAACAACATTTATCGGAGATCTGATATCGGAGATGAGGCGTCACCGGAGATGAGGCTTCCCAAAATCAACGGTCCTTGGAGAGATGAGGCTTCACCGGAGATCTGATATCGCCGTCGTCAAGGATAGAACTGATCTAGATGATAATGTAAGTAACAATGAATAATTGAAATTAAATCAGATCTGAAAATAAAATGTAATCGGAAGAGAAGCTAACAATGGATCTAGATGAAGCTGTTGATACTGTGGATGATGCTCATTTTAATTATTGTTAAAAAGTATGAACAATCTGGAACATGGAATTATTGATATTTAAAGTCAGATTTCACACTATTTATTGATGATTTTGTAAATCAGCTAACAGTACGCATGAATATTGTGTAATGTAATCATGTTGTTTTTATCCTTTCTCAATATTTATGAAAGAAAAAAAAATACCTAATTCAATATTTTGTTTTTTTGGGTTTTTTTTTTGTTTTTTTTTTTTTTTTTTTTTTGTAATTTGGGATTCAATATTTCTAAGTTACATAACTGATCCCTGTAAAAGAGAGAATGTCTATAATACCCCTCACGTGAGAAGCACGTGACTCACTTAACGACCAAAATAAACGAACGTTAGGAAGAGGGACCAAACGTGCAACCAAAGATAGGGTCCAGGGACTGGGTCCGAAGGAATTGCGACCCAGGGACTGGACCCGTTGTTTTGGAACAAACACAGGGACCAATTATGTAATTAACTCATTGATATATTATGAGATTTTTTGAAAAATCAATTTTTATTGTGGGAAATTCTAAAAATGAAGGAATGGTTAATTTAATTTCGAAGTTTATTGAAGGAATCAATTTTTATTGGTTGTAAAATCCGAAGATATATGGATGGTTAATATTATTCTAAGATGTTAGATGCATCTCTATGC
This sequence comes from Senecio squalidus, assembly GCA_910822075.1. Lineage (NCBI taxonomy): Eukaryota > Viridiplantae > Streptophyta > Magnoliopsida > Asterales > Asteraceae > Senecio > Senecio squalidus. The sequence continues at coordinate 36,975,104 of CAJVGC010000508.1, read as the reverse complement.
ACGTTTATTTCTCGTATTAAGCATTGCATAACATAAATACTCGTGCATTTTAGTTACATTTTTATGACTCCAAATTCACGAATAGAATGTCTTGTACTTCACTTTTTTATTAAGTATTTGTAAACATTGGAAGTTAGACGAACAAACGGGATCTGAACGCCCGAGAAACGGAAGCCGAAAATAAACTCAAGGACATGCCCTCTCGGACACTTTTTGCCTTGTAAATATGCCATCCAGGACATCCTTTAAAGAGGAAGAAAAAATGCCCGCCCGGGACACGAGTTCAATTGTATTTGACCCCTCTAAGCCGCATCCGGATGAATTTTGGGGTGTTCTGTAACCAAACCCGCTCGGGCCATTTTGTGAAGGATTTCTAACCAAATACTACTTTGAAGCAATTAAGCATGAATTGAAGCTGAATATGTTTATTCAAAACCAATGTCGTCCAAAGCCCCATGATGATTCGAATAATTTGAAGCTGGTTATGTTTATTCAAAATATTAAAAACTGTTACCATTACAAGTCATAATAATAAGAAAAAGAGTTACAAAATGTATATCCAGCCACACAAATCGGTTTGGTAAAGTGTCGTTGAGCGAAGACATTATTGTGAAAGCAGGTTAACTAGTTGATATAGACTTCACATTCAAGTAGGCTCGAGCTTGTAAGCTTTATCATCTTCGTTGTCTACAATCAAACCCATCAGATTCAATATTACCTTTACCATCGTGATTTTTGTCAAGTCCGTTATAAAGCCTGCACTACCATATTTTTGTCAATCGTAAGCTTTTAAATAAGTGTGTTAATCTTTGCTGTTAGAAAAGCACTGTCCCTATTTCCAAATTGAAATGTGGCAGTTTTGAATACATGGTTGGAAGATCTACAAGCAAATTGAAATGTGGCAGTTTAGTATGTATCTAAACATAGCTTATTTCTTCTTTAACGCGGTAGGAAAAGAAAAAACCCGACTAACCTGATACACAATGTAAGCAAAGAAAAAACCCAATGTGATTATGAGAGTGATAAGAACGATCACTTGGGTAACTGAAGTCGAATTGAAAATTTTTGGTAGCAGGAGAATGAGAAACGGGATAATTGACCCAAGCATGATTCTCGCAGTGTAGCTTGTCTCACTATCAGTTGTAAGACCATGAGCTAAAAATGTAACAAAATTGAAAACATTAAAAACTTAAACCACAACCGACAAATAACTTAACAAAACATTATTTATTGTTGATTCCAAAAAGTTGTGGCAAAACAGAATCATCATCGTCTGCAAGATCATAACTACCAAAAGCGATTACAGAAGGCCAAATAAGTGTTAAACTCATTACTGCAGATCCTGCTAACACATTCATTCCCACTGCAGCACTAAAACATGCACCATTGTCGTCGCTCAACAATACCATTTCTTCAAATTCATTATTCAAGTCATAATAATAAGAAAAAGAGTTTCAAAATGTAAATCCAGCCACACAAATTGGTTTGGGAAAGTGTTGTTGAGCGAAGACATTATTGTGAAAGCAGGTTAAGTAGTTGATATATACTTCACATTTAAGTAGGCTTCATCATCTTCGTTGCCTACAATCAAACCCATCAGATTCAATATTACACCCCAAACTGAAGGATGTGATTTGTACCTAAAAAATATATACCTGATCAAAATAAATCTTGTTTCGGCCAAAATATGAACGACGGGTTATCGGGGAAGAAGGAGAAAATATGATGATTGTAGAAATTAGGTTTGAATGAATTAGGAATTAGGGAATTTCATTAAGGGTAATTGGATAATTTCAATTACTTAAAAATTGAAGGGATTAAGACACTATATGGAAATGCTTTAGAATATAGTAGAGATAGAGATAGAGATAGAGATAGTGGGTCCAAAGACGTGACAAGTAGATTGTAACCTGCAACTGTAAGCATTCGACATAATTATACATAAATGATCCTTTATTAACATAATATCTCAAACCCGAACCATAAAAATCCATAAAGAAAGCACAACCCCGAAAATACAATCCAAACTACAGAAAGGAAACTCGGTTTTTAGGAAGTTAAAATAGAACATAGATAGTTATATATACAGCAACATTTACTTCCATTTCTTGAACATTGAGGACTTGCCCTTGTGCTTTCCAAACTTGCCATGCTTTCCTCCCTTGCCGTGCTTACCCTGCTTAAATTTTCCACCACCGTGCTTACCATGTTTCCCGCCACTGAAATGTCCCATACCGCCGCCCATGCCTGGAATCATGTTATGGGCTCCATGTGATACATTATGACCTCCATGACCTCCATGACCATGAGAAGATGTTAGCTGATGAGCTCCATATGCGGCTGCAGCGGCTGCTGCACCTCCAGCTAGCATACCTCCGATACCAGGCCCATGCCCTGAACGTACATACATATAAAAGTTGGATTATGACGATGAAAGACGAGAATAAAACACAAAAAGTATGCATCTTTCACAATTAAAAGCAGCATTATTACTTTAGTTTTAGACCAAGGCTTTCCCCCACAAAATTGTCTTTTAAGATATTCGTTTTTCCCAAAAAGTTAAACCTCAAAACATTCCAAAAGTATTTTTTGTTTTCTAGAGTGTATTGAGTTATCTCGTTATATTGAAAATTATTCGATCAAAGGTAAGTGCCTACGAATTCCATTATGATGGCTTTAATTTAAAATACAGAAAAGACTTAGAAAAAAAGTTGTTTTAAACTTTCGTACTATTTAAGTTTAGTCTGGTTAATTTATTTAAAAGGAGAAAGGCCACGAAACTTATGAATATAATGTCGGGTGGAGCAATATACCTCCTGAACCATGTGAAGCGGAGTGACCACCGGGATAGCCAGCTGGGGGATAGCCTTGTTGTGGAGGATACCCTTGTGGGGGATATCCTTGTTGTGGAGGATACCCTTGTGGAGGATATCCCTGTTGTGGAGGGTATCCTTGTTGTGGAGGGTAACCTCCACCATGTTGGTTATGTTGGTTGTGTGCGGCTCCGGCAGCCAATCCAGCTAGATTACCGAGCAACCCTTTGTCCTGATTGTTATGATGATCTTCTCCACTCATGTTTGTTCAATTTAGTAAAATTTATCTGCAAAATAAAAATTAAAGATTAAACACGGTTTCAAAATGCAAACTGAATGTGAATAGCCATTATCAATACAGTAGGGCCTTTAAAACCCGTTCCCTATCACCGAAAACCGCATTACGAGTTCAAAACACAATGTGACCATCTTGTTACAAAGTGAAGTTTTGAGGGTGGGATCCGGATCCGGTTAGAAATGAATTTTATGCGAGAAACTTGAGAAAAGGCATTGATTTAGAAGATTTTTTCTTTGATTCAGAATTTTCGTAAAAAAAAAAAACAGTTAACTTACTTAAATCAAATTAATTAAAAAAAAAAAGAACAGATGATCATTTATTCCAAAATAAAAAATAAAATAAAAAATTCCCAAAACAAAGTATGAAAATTGGGGGTTTCAAGTAAAAAGGGATGAATAATCTAGCACAATAATATTATAGTAACAAAGTAAAACACAAGAAACAGATTTAGAGGGTTAATTGAAGTTTTATTTGCAGAGAAAGGCATCTTACCAGATGAAGATGATGCAAGTTGAAAATGGGATATGAGATGAGATAATATCTATATCTATATATATATATATATAGATGTGCGTGGTCAAGTGGACACGTTAGACGCGTTTAACTTAGATACCCCCACGCTTTTCATCGACTTGTTACAAAATCAATTTCGTTTAAAAAATCCATTATCGGACCCGAACTAGTCCAAAAGAGACTAACGTCATTAGGATCGGTCCAAGTCATAGGTATTAGTTATAATTTGATTAATTTCGTTTTAAGGTGGCTAAATACAATGCAATTGGATTTCATCAACTAAATAATTATGTAATTTGTTATAATGTTTGTCTTTTTTTTTTTAAATTATTCATATTTATTTTATTATTTACTAGCAGGAAACTCGCGCGATGCTGCGACGACTAAAAATTTCTATTCAATAAAATTACATTAAAGTTTGTTATAACGATTTGAGTATCATATTGACGTCTATGTTACACGTCTTATTTGAGGATATAAAGAAATTCAAACAATCTATAAGTAGTAAAAAATAATCAAATCTTCATTAATTGAATTTATTGTGTAAATTTTATAATTTAATTTATTATGTAAATTTTATAAGAAAAAATCAAATCTTTATTACATTAGTGTGTTTTTGAAAAAATTAGTTATTAAGAAAATTTGTAATGACAAATTAATTATTAGTTATATTATATAAAATAAATGAAGGATAATATAGTAATTTTGCTACTTAAGATTCAACAAATGTCTAAATGTTTTATAGATAGTATAGATAATTAGAGACATGTAATTCTTTTATTTCTTCGAACGAACTGGATGAATAATTAGGTAAAGAAAGAAGTGAAAAGCCACCACAAGCTAGATTGATGAACATCAACAACATAGAATCAATCATGAATGTTCCAAACAATGAAAAAGAATGGACAACAATGAAGAGGGAAAAAATCATATAGTCTCTATTTGAGATTTCAAGAACGTTTGAACAACTTAATTGCTAATTACATATACATTACAATCATTTGGGACTATAAGGGAATGCTTGTGTGTGTAACGTTATATCTTTTCAGGGTTAATTGTTTTGAAATACATTGAACTTTACATCAAAAACTGTTATATACATTCAAATTTAAAATTCCTTATTGAATAAACCAAACTTGTATACATCTCTATTGTATGTATCGGTTTACCTTCTAGTCAAGTAACCGGTAAAAAATTTATTTTAATATATTTTCTAATGACATGTCAATACACATAAGCATCCAAATCATATGCCATGTCAATTATTTAGTTTATTTATTGTTATTTTTATCTTTAATATTATTTTTATTTATTCAGTTATATTTATATTAATTTCTAATAGATTTCCACCTACAGTTATTCATATCAATTTTATTTTTCTTGTTCTTCATTTCAATCAGTAAATAGGAAGAAACAAGACACACAAATCCCTCATTTCTTCAAACTAACTTATAACTTTGAAATCTATAAAATCTAATACTTAAATGGTTTCATCTTTATCTTATTCTATTGCCCCCATAAAATACAAATCAAGAACTGAAAAGTCCATAATTTGCTTCTTTTTCTTCCTCGTCACAACAACATCTTTTGGTTTGATGGTTTCATAAAGAGGAAATCCAAGTCAGTTAAGACCCTAATTTCAAACATTATGAAATGAGAGCAAACCAATTGAACATTAAGCAAGTTGCATATAGCCGGAAAAAATGACGCACATCGTCGGAGTAGTTTCCCGTAGCCGGAATCTCAAATCAATCAACACATGTTTTGATTTTTTCAAACATCCAGAACAAAAAGTATCTCTGATGATTTCTTCCTCAACCGTCACGGATAATCTCAGATTCACGCCATTAGATCTAAGGCAGCTTCACATCATTGACATCAAGATCTGAACCAAAATCTTATATTCGATTCCTGAATAAAACCCTAAATTCAAGGTATCGACATCCTCTAAATCGAGACCCTAAATTCGATTGTGAAAATAATAAATCTGAGTTATGGAACTTTGATCGATTACAAAACCCGAGATTAATTACCTTCATCTTCTTGTTAAATGGTTAGGGTTTTAATTTGGGGGAGATGGTTTTAGAATGAAAATGAAAAATGATATGGAAAATAAAAGTGTTTGAAACCCAATAAAAGCTTTCCTATATGTTATGATGAAGAAGAGGATCGATGATTTCTTGATGTTTTAATATTTTTAATAATAATAATAATAATAATATAGTTAATTGTTTAAAAAACTAAAATTGTAATTTCCACATAGATAAAAACCGTTGCCAAGTCAGCAACTAACAAGTTTCAAGTCATTTAATACATAAAATAGTTGTGTATCATAATTTAATGAATACAATAAAGACTTTTAAATTTGGATGTATACAATAGTTTTTGATGTAAAGTTCGATGTATTTTAAAACAATTAACCCTATCTTTTCATTCAATGTACAATAAAGTTTGAAGGTCTTTGAGTGAGATTTATGACGTTGAACCATTGTTGAAGATAAGATCCATCTTTGAATTATTGAACTTTTTCCTTCTTAAACTCTTTTGAGTTTATGATTATCAAAATCAATAACTATTCTTTAATTTGTCAACTCATTTTCCGTTTATCAAGCAACCTAACTTGATTCTTCCTTCTGCTTCGTATCTCCTCCACGGTAATATCATATTCCTTTGTTTCTTCTTCTTCAATCATAATTATTAGATCGGTAGTTAAGTGATCACCAACAAGCACATAATGAAACAACCAGTAATTAACACATTGCTACATGACTTGGTCCATATGCCTTTATTGTCTTCATGTGTCACACCCCGCTCAGGCGAAACCCGAGGTGCGAATCGTTTTAATAGTATCAGAGGTACAAATGTCACAACATTATTAATGACAAAACAATTATCGAATTAATTAAGTAAATTTGAAGTAAAAAGTTTTCCATCATCCGAATAAATAACTACAATAAGGTCATAATGGATCGTAAAGGAACTAAATCATAAACAAAAGCAAGTTCCACGAAGCACGTAGGCGATCCACATAGTCAACAAAATATAGCATCAAAGTGTAACCTCAAACCCCTGAAAACATGAAAAATAAGGCGTCAACATAAAGTTGGCGAGATTGTCGCTATTTTATTTGAAAACGTTAGTTACGAAAGGTTTGGACCCATTTGAAATAAGTATGTAAAATCATAAAAATATTATCTTGATTTATAGCAATATTGGATACATGTATAGCGTTAGATATTGTTTGAGCAACGATTGTCAAACACAAAGGTGAGGTGATATCAACCTTGGATCTCTTGTGATGGTCACAGTGCAAACCCAACAAGCTCTTGACGAACCTAGGGTGATCAAGGTTGAAGATGAAAGTAAGAGTGTATGAACTCATGTGTGTGTTTAGATCAGATGAGAGAAAGGTGTTGAAGTGAGATTGAAGTCGAGTGTGTCTACCCTGATTAGACTATGTATTTATATTACCCGTTTCAAGCATAGGGAACGTCCATCAATCAATGACGATCATGAATGCTTAAACTGACATAGTCATCAATCAGTGGTATACTAATCGTCTTCTACTTTATTATTGTTAACATGCGACGTCTCACAACCTAAGACAACTTAACAGGCGGTGCTTGGTAAGTGATGACCTGTGTCGACCAACTGACAGGCGATTGACAGCCTGTCAGGGCGATGACAGCCTGCCAGGCAACTGACAGGCGATTGACAGCTTGTCTCAGGTCAGGAGGGCGCCTGTCAGGAGGGCGCGTCAGGAGGGCTCCTGTCAGGAGGGCGCATGTCAGGAGGGCGCCTGTCAGGAGGGCGCCTTGACAGGAGGGCGCGTCAGGAGGGCTCGTGTCAGGAGGGCGCCTGTCAGGAGGGCGCCTGTCAGGCGGGCGCCTGTCAGGCAATGGCATACAGGCTGTACAATCTTGACATGCGTGTCTTGCTCAATGGGCTTGCTTGTAGCATCAGACTTTAAGCAATAAATATAGGTAATCCCTACTAACCTCATCATGCCCCCGAGTTAGGATTTGTCAAAACAACAGTTTTCAAGTCGTAACTATTCTACTCGCGTAAGTCTGCGTTTCCCTTTTTTTTTTTTTTTTTTTTTTTTTTTTTTTTTTTTTTTTACCGAGTAACGAGTTGGGTACCAGGGCATTAGCCTGGTACCGGCGGTATAATCGAGTACCGGCGTTCGTGTGAGAGTGCCGGGTATGGATCGAGCAGACGCAAGCCCGAGTACCGGCATTTTAGGCCCGGGTACCGGGAGTTGTAGCCGAGTACTGGGAGATGTGGGCGAGTACTGGGAGCTTTGGGGAGGGTACCGGGAGTTTTGGGGAGGGTACCGGGAGTTTATGGAGGGTACCTGGAGTTTATGGAGGGAACCGGGAGTTGGGGTCGAGCATTCTGGATACCGGGGCTAGTTGTACCGTACCGGCAGTTCACTCAAGCAAGGGTACCGGGAGACTTTGCCTAGTACCGGCAGTTTAAGCAAGCAAGGGTACCGGGAGACTTTGCCTAGTACCGGCAGTTTAAGCAAGCAAGGGATAATGGGAGATTTTGCCCTAGAATAGGCAATGTGTATCGGGTTGTACCGGGATGAACCGGGTACAAGAGGTTTTACCCGAGTACCGGCATTGTTAGCCCGGGTACCGGGAGTTTTGCCCGGGTACAGGCTGGTTTGATGTTTTTAGTCGTACGCTAAACCTTCTAATTGTAATTGTTTGCCTTTTTGCAGGAGTAATTGGTTGTTTGTGTTAGGAAGCTATCCTGCAGGTATGTGACTTACTTGTCCTTTGCATTCATTTGTTTGTGCCCTGCTAGCAATAACTGATATACCGTGTTATTTATTTAGGCATACCATAGTTGTCGTTGTTGTGATTTGGCATGGCGTTGTCTAGGCTTAGCCTTGCTTTGTGTGACATTGTCTAGCCATTAAATATAATGTTTTATTGGATGATCAAGCCAATAACACATTATTGTTTTTTATCTTTTTATTATGAATGTTGTCCATGACACCGTCTTGGGTGTGCATGATAGTGTGTATATTTGGTTGTGCGTATGACACTTTCTTGAGGGCCCATGGTTCCTTTGTATGTCAATGACATAGGTAGATTTGAGTATGCTTTACATTGTGCCTGTGACACTGTGCCAATGGCACTTATGTTGGTTAACCTTTACTTTGTTTACTCGCGAGGATTGTCGCTTCCCAGTGAGAAGTGCTTATCTTTTATCAAGTAGATTAAAAGACGAATATGATTGTATGTTATTTGGCCAGACAAGGTTGTCTTTCTTGGCTTCATACATGTTGTATTGAACTATGTTCTTAGTTGCGTACGTGCGCATGCGTGTTCAAGTTGTAACATTGTACGTAATGGAAGTGCATGGTTGGCTTTAGACCGAGATGTCTATTGTGGCCTTATGCTTTTTGTATTGAATCCTCACTTCAATATTTATTTGTTTATGCAAATGTCATAGAAAAAATGATATTGTGCGATAATATTGGGATACAAGATCAGACCAAATGCTATTATTGAAAATTTCATACATGACCATGACATTCCATGTGCTTGGAAACATTTATTGAAAACATAAAGGAAAAAATGACAGTAAAGACTATTGCACCTGGATAGGTCAGTTCATATTGACTCCCTCATGTATCATGAAGACATGGCCATCAGGTGGTCCGGGGTGTTCTGTGTCTTCCCCCTTCTTTTGCCAGGCATAATTCTTCTTAGGTGGAGTTTTATTTGCTTGCTGCTTAGCGCCAGGGACAAGGTGTTCTAGCTTGCCTTCTTCCAAAGCCCGCCTGATTTCCCTTTTGAGCTCTCTACAAACATTTGTGTCGTGTCCATGGTCTTCATGGAAATCACAGTATTTATTCATGTTTTTCGTACCTGACCTATGCTCCATCTGGGGTGGAGGTGTGAAGGTAGCGCACACCTGCTCTGTTATCAAGATTTCTTTTGGTGTTTTGCTAAGAGCAGGTTCAGACGCATGTTTATCGTATGGGCCAAACCTCCTATTGTTCCTTTCATCTCGTCGAGTGTCGGTCCATGACTTGCCGCCTACCTCTCTTGTCAGGGAGACAGTTTCCTTTGACCTTAGATAGTCATATGCCCTGTCCGTGGCTTCTTTGAAAGTAACCGGAGTTCGCTTGATCAACTTCTCTTGCAGTTGTCCTGGGAGCAAGGAAAGAGTAAATCCAGAAATTTGTTGACTCTCTGGTAACATGGCGATCTTCTGGCATTCTTGCGTGTATCGCTGGATAAAGTCACGCAACCCCTCTCCTTCTTTTTGTCGTATCAAATGAGCCTCTATATGAGTTCTATGTTGCTTCTTTTGTTGTACAAATTGAGTCACAAACTTGGCTTTTAGATCTGCGAAATCTTGAATACTCCTCTCAGGTAAGTCAGCAAACCAATCACGAGCGAAACCTTGTAATGTTCCAGGGAAAATGTGGCAAGCGACTGGGTCTAACCATTTCTCCGTCATAATAGCCTGTTCAAACAGAGCAAGGTGGTCGTCTGGATCTCGAGTACCGTCGTAAGTACCAACAACGGACGGGACTTTTTGCTTATCCGGGAGTGGGAATCTGGCAACCCAGTCACAGAACTTTGAAGTAACCACTGACAAAGGCATAGTGGTTGCACGGGGTGGAACTGCTGTTGTCACTAAGGTTTGCAACACTCTGAGCATGTCGTTAGATGTGTCATATGGTAGAGGTGTTGGCGGGGTGTGTGTGCTTGGTTGCCTTAGCCGCTCCAGGAGTTGTGACAACGGATCCACTAGCTGTACAGGCGCAGGCTGAGGCGTTGGGCGCAATGCCTCCACTAACTGTGACAACAGATCCGACGAAGCAGGTGGTGGTGGGGGTGGTGGTGGCTGAGTGCTCTGAGCCAACCTTCTAAGCAGTTCCACAATGGGATCCTCCTGAACCCCTTGAGTAGCAGGTTGGGAAGAAATCGAAACAGGTTGTCGTACAAGATCCGTGCCATCCTCCTGAGAGCTTGTCCCGTGGGACAAAAGAGGCTGGAAGGGAGGGATGGCTGTCACTGGCGGTGGTGAAGTAAACGTACTGGTACCTGCCAGCCTTGTGGAGAAAAGGGGACTGGTTAAAGAGGGATACCCCCGTGTCGACCTTAGGTCCGACACTGTCCACTCAGAATCCACGTATGATTCTGGCATTGTGGTATGAACAGGTGAAGTTATCACCGGTTCCGGTGCAGTGGTAGTCACAGTAGTGGTTATTTCTGGCGCTGAAGAAGTGATCTGCGATGGATGTGTTGCCTCCATGGAAACGGTTGATTACTGAGAAAAAAGAAAAAAAAATTGGAAAAATGAAACACCGTTTAAAAAAAACGAGTCCCACGGATGGCGCCAATGTTTGAGCAACGATTGTCAAACACAAAGGTGAGGTGATATCAACCTTGGATCTCCTGTGATGGTCACAGTGCAAACCCAACAAGCTCTTGACGAACCTAGGGTGATCAAGGTTGAAGATGAAAGTAAGAGTGTATGAACTCCTGTGTGTGTTTAGATCAGATGAGAGAAAGGTGTTGAAGTGAGATTGAAGTCGAGTGTGTCTACCCTGATTAGACTATGTATTTATATTACCCGTTTCAAGCATAGGGAACGTCCATCAATCAATGACGATCATGAATGCTTAAACTGACATAGTCATCAATCAGTGGTATACTAATCGTCTTCTACTTTATTATTGTTAACATGCGACGTCTCACAACCTAAGACAACTTAACAGGCGGTGCTTGGTAAGTGATGACCTATGTCGACCAACTGACAGGCGATTGACAGCCTGTCAGGGCGATGACAGCCTGCCAGGCAACTGACAGGCGATTGACAGCTTGTCTCAGGTCAGGAGGGCGCCTGTCAGGAGGACGCCTGTCAGGAGGGCGCCTGTCAGGAGGGCGCGTCAGGAGGGCTCCTGTCAGGAGGGCGCATGTCAGGAGGGCGCCTGTCAGGAGGGCGCCTGTCAGGAGGGCTCCTGTCAGGGGGGCGCCTGTTAGGAGGGCGCCTGTCAGAAGGGCGCCTGTCAGGCGGGCGTCTGTCAGGCGGGCGCCTGTCAGGCAATGGCATACAGGCTGTACAATCTTGACATGCGTGTCTTGCTCAATGGGCTTGCTTGTAGCATCAGACTTTAAGCAATAAATATAGGTAATCCCTACTAACCTCATCAGATATAAATACACATGAACGAGGTTTAGTCATCGAATAATAACTGGTCATAACATCGACTCATAGGGACAACGTACCCTCGTCATCCCATACAAGCGATGAGAGTGCGTCAAACACTCATATAGATCTATATATATGTACCGAAGGCTCAAATAGAGTTAACAGGTATGTATATGAGGGCCTCATATTACCACAAAGGTCATAGTAGGACTGGCAGAATCAACCCGTTTTAAAAATTTGGGTCAGTTTGGGTCAACTTTTGACATCTAAGGGTCAACTTGGGTCATCAACAGGTTACACAACCGGGTCCAAAGGGTTGTAAGAGAAACTTATGTAGAAATCCGTACGGGTCGAGTGGGTCAATGACCGGGTTTTAGATACATTTACAGTCATATCAGCTTCTGTTCACCACCACTGCTGACACCACCGTTTAATCGCAAGAGCTACTACTTTCCATTGCCGTCACCGCCATAAATCACCGCCAACACCACCAAAAAACAAGAGGAAAAAAAAACAAAAATCCCCAAAATATCTCCACAAAAAAGTCAAAATTTATGAGTTTTTAATGTCAGATCATTAACTAAAACTATTGAATCCAAAAACTAAAATCAATAAAAAAGGATTTGGTTAGAAACGTTGGTAAATGAGAGAGACTAGAGTAGGTGGGGTTTTTTTTGAAAAGAGAGATTTGGTTTTTCTTTACACAAAAGTACTATCTAATATATTGTTATATAAAAATATAAAAATAATAATTTAATTTTTACATTTATTTAATTTTATATTTAATAATAATAATATTAAAAAATAATTAAATATTTTGATAAGAATAATAACAATTAGTTAAATTATTTAGGGTTGACCCGACCCGACCCTTCATGACCCGTTTGACCCGTGACCCATTTGACCCTTTTCATATTATGACCCTTTTTGACCCTAACCCGTTCAACCCTAACCCGTTTTGACCTATTATTCAACCCGACCCGACCCGTCTATCTTGCCACTCCTAGGTCATAGACGTAAGGTAACACTAAATCTAAAGGCATTCATAATCCAAATAGCATAAACAAGATAAATAAGTTAAGTCACGTTTTTCATGCCCAAAGTATAAAATGGTAAAAAGGGGCAACGAATAACCAGGAAATCTAGCGTCGGGATGACAACTCGGGAGAAATCACTCCACCGCCTAAGTGCCCTAGAATAAAGACATCGAATCAGTCTAAGTACCTCTAAAAGTCTAGTATGGTTTAGCCTTAAATGATTAACGCTATATTATATAGTATATTCAAAAGTGTTCCAACAAATAATATTTCGAGTCAAAGTGACGAGTAAAATAATGAAATTTTGAGTCAGAAGTGACGAGTAAAAGATAACGATATTTCGAGTCAATAATGACTACTAGAAGATATCGCTAATTCGAATCAATAATGACGAATAGAAGATCGAATACCAATACCAAAGTTTAGTCGAAGTTTTCTAAAATCAACGTTATGGGATAGTTGATTTAGTCAAAGTCGCCGATTACGAAGAGGAGTCAAAGCCAACTATAAAATCAACATTCGACATTTGAAGAATTTAGATATTTTGAGTAAAATAGGTTGAAAAACAAATTTTATACAAGTTTAATGAACGTTATAATTTATTATTAGTATTTAAGATTACGATGGCATTTTTGAGTAAAAAGTATATTTATCGAAAATATAAGTTTAACGATTACCATAATAATAAATATTATGTTTGTGATTGCGATTACGTTTTCGAGTCCACAAACGTCCATTTGTAAATATATATTATTTTATGTATAATAATATATGTATATATGTTTACGTTTGTTCAAAATATATAGAATTTAGGTGACAAAACAGGGAAAACACGTACTGAAACTTCACTGCGGTGCATTGAGCTTTGTTTCGCAACCCTACGACGCAATCACATAGTCCAAGGAGTCCAAATAATCAACTTTCGGTAAATACGAATATTACATATTTACTTATAATTTGTCGTTTTAAAAGTCTACTTTCATATTTATACCATTTTTATGTTATTATTAACTAATAACTTATAATATGAAGGTAATATGTATAACATGTTAAAAAATTACATTTTTATCCATATTCATCCATTTATATAATACTTAGACGAATTAGGTGATAATTAAGCAAACGTAAAGAGAATTAGGAAATATTTAGAGAGTACTGAAGACCTCCGCAATAATATCAACAAATCGCCGAAAAACGGTCACGAACTCAAAACCGGAAAATGAGCTCCAAAGATGGTGGTGGTGAGGATCCAAGCTCCAAACACACAAACACACACCATGTCAATACAAGAGGTTAGAAAGAAAAGTAAGAGTAAGATTTAGTGAGATTTTTTCTTACCAATTAAGATGACGGAAGGTAGAACCTTGTAAATCACATAAAATATTCATGTTATAAATCTTAAACAAAATCATTAGGAATAGAATGATTTAGATGTAGAATGTAAAATTCTTACCAAGGAATATGAATCAATGAAGATGTGAGGTGATGAGAATGGTGAAAGAACTTCTTGTCTTGTATAAACTCACTCAAATGCTCATTATAACTCTCATATTTTCTGGAAATGTAGAGAGAATTTGGAGGAAATGGAGTGAATGAATAATAAATGAAAGAGTAAGAATGCAAGGGAATGAATTTGGAAGGAGGGAGGGTTGGAAATGTTTGCTAGATCTTGAACATGGTTAAAGGCATACATTTAGGGAAGATTCCTGGCTAACTCGCATGAAAAGTGATATTGTGGATCTCCAAATGGTGGAAAAAAATGTTTTTAACTTTTTCTAACCGAAGCGCTGACTGTGTGCAGTCCATAGTGACTGCGGCGCAGTCCATAGTGACTGAGGCGCAGTCCACTACTGACCATACCCAACCGTCGGTTGGCAAGGTCCAGTCGTCGGCTGGCCAGCCAACCGGTTAACTTTCATTAACTTTCCCTTAAAAGGACTAAATTTGTAATAATTTTAACGTTAATTCTCGTAAAAGCACTACCTTTGTAATAATTTTAACATTAATCTTAATTCAATTATGTGACAACTGTCTTAAACGCAGGTTAAGTTCACTAACTATTAACCTCGACAACATATTTGTGATACTTGATATAACTAATTTTATGTGTTACATAGTTACGTAAGCATAACTCATTAAGCTAAGCTCTATGTAACTCATGCAAAACTTTTAACGTAGGTTTTACGTTACATAAAATTTAAACGTGTGTGTCTCGGAATCGGAATCGGAATCGAATCAATAATTAAATCCTAATACCAAGAAAACATATAATGAACTTGTCTAAGTTCATTGCAAAACAATCGTATACTTTAAAAAACGCATGTACGTAATGATAACGACCAGAAAATTAGACCTTGGTGCGACGCACCACAGTGTTGGACACCTTTTTTTTAGTTGATGACTCACACTTGCATGTTACATACACTTGACACCTGTCTCAAACGTGTCTAAAGCCTAAAAGGTCCAGGAATGACTCATGTTGAGTCACTTGTATAACATCACAAACCCACTTTGAGTGTTACCTTGTTCACACAAACTCAAAATACACATACACACCATATTACATTGTTGTTTGGGTTAAATTGATTACACAAGTAAAGGAAAAAGGGTTTTTAGCTAGAAGATTGGAGTTATTTTGGGGTTAATAAACAAAGATCAAACAATTTACAAGCTCCAGTTTTTCTAAGTTTTATAAGATTCTTGTTAACCCTTTCTTTATTATAACTAATGAATCATAATTTTGATATGGAGAAACCATGATTTTGAAGTATTATATATATGGAGATCATATGGTTGAAAATGAGAATAATTATAAATAACTTGGATAATTATTACTTGCATGTGTTAATCTAACAAAATATAAGTTTTTATTTAGTTTTTATAAATGTTTAAGAAAATAAAAATACAAATGTCCTTCCTATTGTTGTTAAGATAACAAAATTGTTATTTATAAATACTTTTTATGTTTTATCGTTGCATGTTTAAATCCACCATCAAAAAGTTAAGTTTTACAACATAAACGATTTTTGCTAAAAACCAGTCGCCAGGGGCGCCGCCCCTGTGTCTCAGTGCGACGCCCTGGGGTGTTGGCAGATTACAAAACGTCTTTTAAGTTGTTATAATTTGTTATCTTGAACTTGTTAATTTCTGAATATGTATTAAAGTGGTATTAATAAATTATAACTTATGTTAAGGTAACTTATTTTACATATAATCATTATATTATGTTATTATGAGTTAAGGCATAAAATGTTGTTATAAAATGTTCGGTTTTCAAGCAGGAAAGTGTATGAGTTTTGGATATAAATTATAGCGCGGAAGCGCTACCCAAATTTCATTAGACAAATTATAACTCTCTAAAAAAAAGCATTTCGTTGACTAGTATTAAAAATTAATAAATAATAATACTTACACGAAAACTTGGTATATACTAGGATTTTGGTGATTTCGGCTCATTTCCGAGTACATTCCGCATACGTTAGGATCTTCGCAAAACAGTGAGTTACATACCCCCTCTTTTAAACGCTTTATACATTTGGGGTGGAATACAAGTCTTATGCTTTACACGTTATTTGTGATATCTTTAAAACGTTGTGTTGCATGCTTAACGGGATACTCTTATGCTTGAAACTTATACTTTTATACTTATCGTCTTACACATGTGGATCGTTCCACCGCTGAGGTTATGACAACTTATACTTATCTTATTACACATGTGGATCGTTCCACCGCTGAGGTAATGACAACATATACTTATCGTCTTACACATGTGGATTGTACCACCACTGAGGTAATGACAACTTGCCAGTGAACTTAAACTTATGTTCGTCATGTTGTGAATTTGTCCAACATGTACGTGTGATACCACTAAAATTCCCACACTTCCAAGAGACATTGGTTTCTATTAATCCCTTTTCAAAGGACCGTTAGTAATTGTGGATAGCGCTATTAGGGTAGTGAGACCCTCACAACAACGTCAAATAACGATGGTGCACGATTATTAATTGGGTAGGCTTTGAGGCTTTATCATTGGGCAATACAATAGGATCGTCACATAGTCGTACACTATGTGTTCGATACCTACATACTTGATACTTATTCCACGTTACCTAGTTTGGTACAACGTGCATATGCAAAACTTAGATACTCATACTTTACGCAAACGTTATGTGCGTCAAAACTTATATGCTTGTCAAAACTTATATGCTTACTTAAACTTGTAACTCACTAACTACGTCTCCCGTAGTTAACATTTTACTCGTATTTTCAGGAAACGAGTAAGTAGAGATGATGCTTGTAGACTTTGGCTTGGCGTTTTGGATGACTTCAAGAAGGGGAATGATTTGGGTGGTTTGGTTGTGAACACTTGTCTTTTGTAAACGGATATATAAACAATAACTTAATGAATTTGTATAACCTAAATGTTTGTTTTATATAACGTAAACTTTGGTACATATCTATAAACTTGTGTGATGACAACCTCGCGTTTCACATTTCGTGTTTCCGCTTTAGCGGGGTGTGACAGACTCTGTATCAGAGCTCAGGGTTATAGTGAATACCGATTTTTCAAGAATCAAACTATAACCAGTCTTCTAATCAAAATATTTTATTTAACCAAAACGTGAAAGCATCGTTTAACTTAAATTATTCGGAGCCTGATCAACTACAAATAATTAGACTAAAAGATGATAGAACGGGATTGGTAAACATTGTAAACAAACATTCCTAGGGATTTTTGAAGTCAGACCCGTATAGACTTAGATGCTAAACTTGAGATACACTATATGCTCAGCTTATTACTAACTCTAACATGAGTCGTAACACCGATTTTAACTCATTTCATGTCTAGGCTATGTCGAAAGGAAAAGAGTTAGGTACATCCGACAACGAAACCGAGCCCTCCTACGAATCACTATCACGCTGTAGGAGTCAGGAGTCGTTACCACCTACGACTCTACCTGTGCCTGCTCATTCACCGCCATTCCGTAGAACTAATAGGACGAGGACATGTCCACGTGGCCCGATGCCGACATTGTCTCCTTTCCGTCAGGACGGGGAAGGATGCTCACGACCCCCGACATACCGTACTCGACATTCACCAAATCCTTACTCGAGACCTCAAAGAGATATGCCACAGCCACCTGCTACACGCGGATTGACTCCGGTCGAGATTCATGCACTGTGCAATATGTCCGTTTACCTCCGCGGATACACACAGGTCGTGTTGGAACACACCACGCAGATACAGGATATGTACATCGATGTACTGTGCGCGGAAAAGATGGCACAGAGAGCAGTCCGAGCGACACCACAGCCACCTGCTACACGCGGATTGACTCCGGTCGAGATTCATGCACTGTGCAATATGTCCGTTTACCTCCGCGGATACACACAGGTCGTGTTGGAACACACCACCCAGATACAGGATATGTACATCGATGTACTGTGCGCGGAAAAGATGGCACACAGAGCAGTCCGAGCGACACGTTGGTGGATGATGATTTGTTTTGTATTAGTGTTTCTTATGGTAGCGTTGGTTGTACGTCAGGTTTAGAGATTGTTGATGATATCTTTTGGTTTGTAAGTATGACTTGTAAAACGTTGTAGTAGTGGGACTTGTAGTTTGTGGTTGGTTGTAAACGTAGTAGTATATGTTGGTACTTGATGTACAATGATGGTCGAGGATGTTGAATTTTGTACGAACATCGAATTTTGAAGCGATATATATATATATATATATATATATATATATATATTATATATATATATATATAAATGGTCGGATTATAACTACAATTTTTTATGTTCTTGTTATTTATCATTGTTTGATTCTAAAGTGAAAAAGTATCAAAACCCTAAACACGAGTTCTCTCTTGTGTAGGAAAATGGCTGATCGCAACGCTGACCACATTGCCCAGCAAATCAATGATCGATTGAATGAGGCATTACCTGGCCTCATTGCTCGTATCAATGCGGGCAATAATCAAGGAGGACATCGTGGGAATGAAAATAACAATGAACGAAACAATAACCAAGGGAATAACCAAGGGTGTAGTTATAAGACCTTTATATCTTGTAGACCAAAAGAATTCCATGGTACTGAGGGTGCCATAGGATTATCACGTTGGATTGAAAACATGGAGGTGGTACTAAGGATCAGCCAGTGTGCTAAAAATAGGAAGGTGGAATTTACCTCCTGTATGATGCAAGGGCGAGCTTTAACTTGGTGGAACAACCAAGTACAAGTCCAAGGACAGGACGCTGCCTATGGTATGGCATGGACGAGATTCAAGGAACTGCTTATAGTCGAGTACTGTCCCAAAGAGGTTTTAAAGAAACTTAAGAACGAACTTCGGCACCATTCTATGGTTGGGACCGACATCGACTCATACACTGCTCGATTTCACGAGCTAGCTAATTTAGTACCTGAACTGGTAACCCCCGAGGAGAAATGAATTGAGCATTATATTTGGGGACTTTCACCTGAGATCAGAGCTATGGTGACAGCTTCTGATCCAATCACAATGCAGCATACTGTGAGTTTGGCTACCCGCCTAACTCAAGATTGGATAAGGAACGGAGGTGTGTCAATGCTGGTCTAAGAGGATGCTAAGGGGAAGAGAAAAGTTGATGAAACATCTGGAAACAAGAAGGATCGTTTTAACAAGATGGTTAAAACGGTAAGAAACTACGGAGTAGTGATGGCTGAGAATACCGCCTATCAAGGAAAGCTCCCAAAGTGCGATAGGTGTGGGTATCATCACGTTGGAAATTGTCGATCATGTACAAATTGCAACAGTCTTGGACACGGGACTCAACAGTGTAGGGAAATGAACATGAGACCGCAGCAGGCAGAAAGACAACAATAGATTGAAAGACCGCGACAAGCAGAAAGGCCACAACAAAACGAAAGGCCTCGTCGTGGCGAATGTTTTGAATGCGGTAGTAGGGAACACTACCGTAATGCTTGTCCAAGGTTAAACCGTGACCAAAATCCAAACCGGAATCGTAATCAAAACCAACCCCAAAACCATAACCAAAATCAGAACAATCAAAGGGTCAAAAATGGGGGACAAGGTTGTGGCAGAGCCTTCGTGATAGGAGCTGATGAAACAAGACACGACCCCCGAGTAGTTTCAGGTACATTTCTTATTAAGAACTACTATGCCTCAGTATTATTCGACTCGAGCGCAGATAGAAGTTTTGTATCTCTAGAATTTAGACCTTTGATTGCATTAGAAGCCGAGCCTTTAATGGTCAGGAATATCAAGCTAAAGATGTAATTAAGAATTGTACCTTAACTTTAGCTGATCACTCTTTCGAAATAGATCTAATTCCTATCGAACTTAAATGTTTTGACGTAGTAGTAGGAATGGATTGGTTGACCATCCAAGATGCGAATATATTCTAGCTTAGATAAAACAATTTGAATGCCCTTAGAAGGTGGGAAGGAGTTAATAGTACAAGGAGATAGGTCGGGACAAACTTCAAAATTAATATCGGTGATGAAAAAGCGTAAATATCTGAATAAGGGATGCTTTGCATTGTTAGTAAACATAAAAGACAAACGAACAAAAGCAACAGACCTTAAGGATATACCGATAGTTAGAGACTATCCAGAGGTATTTCCCGAAGAACTACCAGGACTACCACCCCAGAGGCAAGTTGAGTTAAGAATTGAATTAATTCCTGGAGCGGCACCAGTGGCAAAGACGCCATATCGTCTAGCTCCAACTGAGATGCAAGAATTATCCAATCAAGTTCAAGAATTATTGGATAAATGATTTATTTGACCAAGCTCATCACCTTGGGGTGCTCCAGTTCTTTTCGTTAAGAATAAATATGGATCATTTCGTATGTGTATCGATTACCGTGAGTTGAATAAACTAACCATTAAAAAAAGATACCCTCTTCCACGAATCGATGATCTATTCGATCAAATCCAAGGCGCAACCTATTTCTCAAAAATCGATTTAAGATCTGGATATCATCAAGTCCTTGTTTCTAAAGATGATATTCCAAAAACCGCATTACGTACTAGATATGGACACTATGAGTTCCTTGTTATGCCGTTTGGACTCACAAATGCACCAGCTATATTCATGGATTTAATGAATAGAGTGTGCCGACCATATCTAGACAACTTGGTTATCGTATTCATTGATGACATTCTAATATACTCTCAAACCAAAGAAGATCACGCAGAGCATTTGAAACTGTTGTTAGAATTACTCAAAGAACAACAACTTTATGCCAAGTTTTCTAAGTGCGAATTCTGGCTGCGTGAAGTAAAATTTATCGGTCATATAGTCAATGGATCCGGAATTCATGTTGATCCATCAAAAATAGAGGCTATAGAGAAATGGGAAACTCCTAAAAGTCCGACAGAAATCCGCTCATTTTTAGGATTGGCTGGATATTATTGGCGATTCATTCAAAATTTCTCTAAGATAGTCAAACCATTGACAAAGTTAACTCAAACGAACGAGAAATTCAATTGGGGATATGCACAAGAACGAGCTTTCGATATCTTAAAAACAAAATTGTACATGCTCCTATTTTATCTCTTCTCGAGGGAAATGAAGACTTCGTTGTATACTGTGACGCATCTAACCAAGGGTTAGGTTGTGTATTAATTCAACGAAACAAAGTTATAGCGTATGCATCTCGACAACTTAAGAAACATGAAGTCAATTACGCTATGCATGACTTAGAACTGGGAGCAGTCGTCTTTGCTCTTAAAATCTGGAGACATTATCTATACGGAACCAAATGCACCGTATTCACTGATCATAGGAGCTTACAACATAACTTAGATCAGAAACTACTCAACATGAGATAGAGGAGATGGTTAGAACTCCTTAGAAACTACGATTGTGACATTAAGTATCATCCTGGTAAGGCAAATGTCGTAGCAGATGCCTTGAGTAGGAAAGAAAGGCAGCAATCAACTCGAGTACGTGCACTAGGTATCTATATTAAACCAGATTTGAAAATGCGTATAGCATGTGCTCAACAGGAAGCTTTGAAAGCAGAAAATAAAAAGGTTAAAACATTACATAAGCATGATAAGGATTTTGTAATAAAGAATGATGGTGTCTGTTATTTTAACGACTGGGCATGGATTCCTACAACTAACGACTTGAGAAAGATCGTGATGGATGAAGCACACCGGACACGATACTCCATTCATCCAGGGTCGAGTAAAATGTACAAGGATCTCAAGAAACATTACTGGTGGCCCGGTATGAAAAGAGACATTTCCTTGTATGTGGGGAAATGTCTGACTTGTGCAAAAGTGAAGGTTGAATATCAAAAACCACCACGATTACTACAACAACCCGAAATTCCCGAATGGAAATGGGAACAGATTAAAATGGACTTCGTCACTAAATTACCTCGTACATCAAAATGTAACGATATAATATGGGTTATAGTAGATCGACTAACGAAATCAGCACACTTTATTCCCATCAAGGAAAGTTATAATGTAGAAAAACTTGTCCAGATATATATCAACGAGGTAGTAACTCGTCATGGAATTCCCACATCAATTATCTCGGACAGAGATACTCGTTTTACTTCCAGATTTTGGAAGGCATTCCAAAAATCATTTGGGACTCGATTAGATTTAAGCACGACTTATCATCCACAAAATGACGGGCAAAAGGAGCGTACAATACAAACATTAGAGGATATGCTAAGAGCATGTGTTATTAACTTCGGAGGAAGTTGGGATAATCATTTACCACTAATAGAGTTCTCCTATAATAACAGTTATCATGCTAGCATTAAATGTGCGCCATTTGAGGCTCTTTATGGAAGAAAATGCAGATCTCCACTATGTTGGTTGGAACCAGGGGATCGACAACTAATTAGTATGGATGTAGTGCAAGAAACGATCGATAAAATCACAACGATAAAGGAACGACTTAAGACTGCTAGGAGTCGTCAAAAGAGTTACGCGGATGTGCGTAGAAAAGACTTAGAATTTCAAATCGGTGATAAAGTAGTTCTTAAGGTATCACCTTGGAAAGGTTCTATACGCCGAGGAAAGCATGGAAAACTTAGTCCAAGATATGTAGGACCATTTGAGATACTCGAAAGAGTAGGTCCAGTTGCGTATCGTTTTGAACTACCTCAAGAACTCGGAAACATACACAACACTTTTCATGTATCAAGGCTGAAAAAGTGCTTATCAAATGAAACGCTCATTACACCTTTGGAAGAAGTACAATTAGACGATAAAATTCAATTTATTGAAGAACCGATTGAAATCATAGATCGCGAAACTAAGAAGCTAAGGCATAGTCAAATTGCCATAGTAAGGGTACGTTGGAACGCAAGACGTGGCCCTGAATACACATGGGAACGAGAGGATCAAATGATGCAAAAGTATCCTTATCTTTTCACTTCTCCCACAACTAATGCTACAAATTGAAATTTCGGGACGGAATTCTTTCAACGGGGGGAGAATGTGACAACCGTCTTAAACGCAGGTCGAATTCATTAACTATTAATCTCAACTACATACTTGTGATACTTGACATAACTTATGTGTTACGTAGTTACGTAAGCATAACTTATTAAGGTAAGCTCTATGTAACTCATGCAAAACTTTTAACGTAGGTTTTACGTTACATAAACTTTAAACGTATGTGTGTCTCAGAATCGGAATCGAATCAATAAACGAACCCTAATACCAAGAAAACATATAATGAACTTGTCTAAGTTCATTGCAAAATAATCGTATACTCTAAACAACGCATGTACGTAACGATAAGGCAAACGAAAAACGAAAAATCCAGAAAATAGGCCCCGTACGCCGCACCTAGACACTCGTACGACGCACCAAAGTGAAGGGTTTTTTTTAGTTTTGATTAGTCACACTTATCATGCTAAACATTTGGCACATGTCTTGAACATGGCATTAGCATACACATTACTGGATGAGTCATATTATCACCTCATACACATCAAATATTAGGTTTCATTCATCATTTTCATAACAAAGGCAAAATACACAAATTTAACACATACATACACATATTTTGGGTTTGAAGTAAAAGGAGGTTTTTAAGCAAAGAGATTGTTGGGTGTTTTTGGGTAATTGGAATAAGCTAAGGAGAAAGGATTTGCCAAGAAAGTTTGGTGTTATTATCCTAAATCAAGATCATTTTGGTATATTTCATGTTAATTTCTTTTGAAAATCCTTGTTTAAACATAATATGATTTTGTTAATAAGTTAAATGTTGTTGTGATAATTTGAGTATAAATTGGTTGTTAATATTTGTAAGTAAATCATAGCTTTTGAAATCTAAAATAATCATGTTAATAAGGTTAGATATTGGTTAGTTTTATTTAAAGATATTGGGTTAGAACTTAGTTATTATGATTTATGAACATAAGATTTTAGTTAGTAAACAAGAGAATTGATTTTATAAACTAAGAATATGATTTAAATTATTAAATAGAAGTTGTTAAAATATAGTTTGATATAAGATTAAAAAGGACTTAGAATGTAAACTTTTTACAAAAACATATAAAATATTGAATTGAATGAAAACTTATTGATTTTTGACAATTATCGGACTATTTGGACTCGAGACTAGAAAATGAGTATTTTTGGACAAATTAGGTAAATAACATTTAACGTATCGAAACAAGACTAATAAGTTAATATTAACTTATATAAGCGAATGAAACAAAATACTTATACGATATTTGGTATTATAGGATTTCGTTAATTCCGATTCTACGTGACGCAAGTACCGACATACCGACACACACCTTTAAGTGAGTTACATACCCCCTATTTTAAACGCTTTATATATTTTGGGGTGAAATACGAGTCCTATGCTTTAAACGTTATTCTTGCTATCTTTGAAACGTTGTTTTGCATGTGTAAACGAGATACTCTTATGCTTGAAACTTATACTTTTATACATGGATTGTATACATTTAAACTTATATTGATGTGAACTTAAACTTTTGTTCGTCATGTTGTGAATTGGTCCAACATGTACGTGTGGAACCACTAAAATTCCCGATACTTCCAAGAGACATTAGTTGCTATTAATTCCTTTGTAAATGACCGTTAGTAATTGTGGATAGCGCTATTAGGGTAGTTAGACCCTCACAACAATGTCAAATAACGATTGTGCACGATTATTAATAGGGTAGGCTTTAAGGCTTAGCAACGAAACATTGGACAATACGTTAGGATCGTCACATAGTCGTACACTATATGGTCGATGCCTACATACTTGAAACTTATGCCACGTTACCTAGTTTGGTACAACGCCCATATGCAAACTTGTATACTTATTTTTACTTGAAACTTATGCCACGTTACCTAGTTTGGTACATCGCGCATATGCAAAACTTATATACTTATACTTTACGCAAACGTTTTATGCGCCAAAACTTTATATGTTTATACTTTACACAAACGGTATGTGCGTCTAAACTTATATGCTTACTTAAACTTGTAACTCACTAACTACGTATTCCGTAGTTAACATTTTACTCGTATTTTCAGGAAACGAGTAAGTGACTAGTTATGCTTGTAGATTACAAATGACTTTTGCGGGTTTTTGGCTGGATGACTTCAAGATTAAGGAATGGTTTGGCGTGTTGGATTTTGAACGTTTGTTATATTATAAACATGTTGTAAACCTAAACTTATGTCGTTTTGTATAACTTAAACGTTTGTTTTATATATGATAAACTTTGGTACTTATCTATACACTTGTGTAATGACAACCTCGCTCTTCACACCTCGTGTTTCCGCTTTAACGGGATGTGACATCTTACAACCTTTTAAAGCCTTAAGTATGTTTTTAGGCATGTCTATCATCTCTTAAATATTTATTACGACAATAAAAAAATAATTTTAAAGTTATACGAATGCAACACCATAATACTAAAAGATAACTTTTAAAACATTTTCTTAACTAAGACACTGTTGTTGTATAATCTTCTATTAAGTTAAAGAAAAAGGAGAAGATTAGGATTTGTATACGTAAAGACTATTACGCTAAGCTTAAAAAAGAGACCGTCCCTTAGTAAGCTTTAAAATGTGTTTGGAAAAAGAGATGAGGGGGTAAAGTAAAGTTTATTTAATTTAGAGGAGCGTAAATGCAAATTCCCAAAAGATGTAAAATTTTAGTTATAACTTTAAGCTTGCACTTTGTGGTACTGGTGGAGACTATAACACGAAAGAAAGTGTGGGAAAGAAGAAGATATGGCATTGTCTCCTTGTTTCAAACCATTGCCATTCCCATTGCCATTGCCATCGCCTTCGCGGAGGTTCTCCTGCGCCGTCTCTCCCTCGGACTCTTCATCTTCTTCGTTATCCACTTATCGTCCTGCTGTCATACTTCCTGTATATCGAATGCACTTACGTAATTTTGAATTCTTTCTCATTGGGTGTGAATGTACTTATTAATCTAATCTTGATTGTTGATAGGGATTAGGGAATAATACAGGTGACTATCAGAAATTAGTTTTGACTTTACAAGAGTATGGTGTTTCAAGTGTTGTGGCCAATGTTGATAGAATCGACTGGCTTAGGAATGCTGCTGGTTTGCTTGATCCTAATTACTGGCGAGGCACACTCCAACCTCGCCCTGTTCTTGATTGGTACTTCACTTTTTACATGCTTGCTTTATGTTCTCTATCGTTAGATGAAAAATCTACTTTCTGCAGGTATTTAAATCGGGTTGATGAAGCTGTCAATGAAGCTTTGAAACAACCTCAAGGTCTGTATATACCCATCTTTTACATTTCAGTCTGATGGATACTTACATCAATAAGATTGTTGGTGATTTTGTTGCTAAATGAGTTTTCCAGTGGTTTTAATGACTAGATGTTCTGCACCCTCTAAGTTAAATAAGAGTACAAAACCGAAATCTAGCAATGAAATATGAAAATCGTTAAGTTAAATTCCCACTGTACTTTACAAACTTGTGTTCTGTTTAGAATAAGTTTTCAGGAAGGTCTTAGAAAAGTAACTGATTTTGACAATTATAGTTTTCTTTTCGTTCCTAACTAACCATCGTGATTGCAACTATACCAAACAATACTATATTTTATAGGTTGAGTTATTTGAGAAAAATGTGTCAATGTAAATGCAAAAAGACCTATCATGCTTGGCACTTCATGATGATTTGTTTGCAACAAAAAGTTGGTTTGAGAAGTCAATAACTCGTTCTTTTAAAGGTGCCATGATCCTTACCCCCTTGACACTTTATTTCCCCTACACGAACCTTTGTTTCTATACATCCTTTCGATCATGATCCTCATGCATAGAGGAGGTTCATATTTTGACACATTTACTTCTGAACTGACTGATTTGGGTTATGTTTTATCTGTTAATGGTGCAAACTGTAAATTAGAAAAAAATAGCCTAAAAGGAAATGAGTCAATATTAAATTATATAACTTCTTTAGTAATATTTGACCCGTTTTAAGTATTAACAAAATTACCAAAAAGATTTGGTCAAAAAAGTGAGCGTTTGTCAGCTTACCCAACTCACCAACGCGTCCATTTTGACTCCTCTACTCATGCACATCTAAGTTCCTGTTGTAGGTGGTCCATTGTCGATTATTGGACACTCTGCAGGAGGTTGGCTGGCTCGGGTGTACATGGAAGAGTTCACACAGGCGAATATTTCCCTGCTTCTCACTCTGGGATCTCCTCTACAGTATGTATTTACCAAATGAATGAAACTCCGCTTCACGACAAAAAATAGATGATGCTTTAAACCCGCTTTTCTCTATAATGTCAATTTTAGGCCACCGCCAAAAGGGTTGCCTGGAGTTGTTGATCAAACAAGGGGTCTTTTGAATTATGTTGAAGAAAACTGTAAGAAAGCGGTTTATACTCCAGAGTTAAGATATGTATGTATCGCAGGCAGGTATACCTGTTTCTGGTCTGTTATTTTTATTTCTAATCTTTTATCGATATTTCACTATTAATCAGACATCTATTTAGCCTCAGTGAATGGAATCTGCACATATGTAGTATTATGAGACTTTTAAGTAACTTTCAGGTATATCAAGGGCAGTCGTTTCTTTGGTAACTCAGATCCTGCTACAACTGCTGCAGTAGCCATTGAGCAATCTGTTCCTGATGTTGCCATTGCAAATGATACAAGCACCATAACATCAAGTGGTGCTACATTTCGCACTCGCTTCGTTGGACAAGGTTACAAACAGGTAAACGCTATGTTTCTAACTTTCGGATCCAAATAGGAAACAACACTTTTACGTTGCAACTAATGGTGTCAAGATGGCCAGGTCGGAAAGCGGGTCAAAACAGGTTGGGTCGGGTTAACCCTGAAACACTTATCTAAAATGTTATGAATCTCACAAAAGCCTATTGTGTTAATTATCACTTCACTAACTGTCTAATAAATAGCAACAAAACTAATGTAATGTATTTGCGTAAACATTTTAGACGGTTCTGTGCATTTTTACGTAACAAATGATTGAGATGCCTAATTCATATGCTTAGTTATATGTACTTATATGCTTAATCCATTTAATGCATGACACGTGACATATTTCTCTCTCTTCATATCTACCAATCATTTTGTCACGTGTCGCATTATCCGTCTTAAACATATCTTAAGTTACATGAATTAAGCATGTCAATCATTTCTTTCGGAAAACCTATGAGATAAACTGTAGCCCTAATCGGCCCACTAACGGGTAACTGGGTCACACCTTTGAGATTTTATAGCTTAACGAATCATTCTCCTATAAATAGGTGTGTGGGCAGGCAGATGTATGGGGTGATGGAGTAGTTCCAGAAGTATCAGCACATCTTGATGGTGCATTAAACATTAGTTTTGACGGAGTGTACCACTCCCCTGTTGGTTCAGACGATGAATCAAGACCTTGGTACGGCTCACCGCCAATAGTTGACCAATGGGTACACCACCTACTTAACTAGTTTTGTACGTATATTTAGTATTATTAATATAGTGTACAGATTATTTTCATGGAAATCTGGCTAAATTGTATATCCTGAATGTTTCACCAGTTGAATTAGTTTTACATCAGTATACTTTTTTCGGAATCTTGAAACATTAAAGTAGTTGTAATATTCTTTATATAATGTCAATTTCTAAAGACGTACGGATCTATTCAATTATGCCTAAACAGCTTAGAAAGCTTATATTTTTGTTTGTATCTCTATAGCTTAAAAACTAGATGGCATATTCACACTTCACCGAAAGCATTACAGCAATATCTTAAGAGAGCAAGTTTAATGCTTCGACCTACACCCAGTATAAACAACACGTCTGGGTTATTCTCTAACAGAAACATTTGTCCAAAGTCCAATCAGGATGCTACATTCATTTCAAGCTCGTTTTGAAACAAGAATTCAGCAATGCATGCACCGTTTTTGTCAACCCAAAGGAGTTGACATGAGGCAGGTTGGGATCATTATTTCTTGCGAATTAGAATCACCAAAAAAGACAAGAACGTATACCAAACTGATCTTTGTCACTCCGGAGGTTGACACGTTTGGGCAGAACCACGCAAAGGGTGGTTCCAGAAACTTTTAGCTCTATGATTATTAAGCTATCAGTCACAGTAATCGTGATGGCATATAATTTTAACACAGCTAAATTTAAAAATAAACGACATTCAATATCTGAAAAATGTACTGCCATTACTGCACCGTTTACTACAACTACGATCAGGAGCATGAAAATGTAATAACATTCATCACAAGTTTTCTCAACACCCTAGAGGCACCAAAAAGCATAGAAATTAAACTATGTTTGAGTTTCTTACAACTTTTTATAATAATAATAACCATCTAGCTTCAAGGGTGCACTCCTAGATAGATGAAAAGGAAAATTATCAACAACGAGCAGTCTAAATGTCAGCACAAGTCAAACGAAATTTGATCAAGGGGTCTTCACAAAATGTGGAGCTAGCAATTTAGCGATCTCCAGAAAACCAACTCTGTCTTTTCCTTCAAAGATAGTCTTGAGCTTGTCATCACAAATGATCTCCCTCTTGTTCTCAGGATTCTGCACGCAAAATTCATTCACAACATTAGTAACAACATCTATTGACGTGTCTTATATTTCGTTAATAATGTGCTTAGCCTGTTCACATTTTTAAAAAACTAAAATTTCAAATTAGGCTTTTGTCTACAAATTCAAAGTAAGCGTTGATAAGTCATGCATTTCGTAAACAAGTTCTACCACATTTATCAGGTTCACCCTTCCTTTTTACTTCTTAATTAACGTCTTAGGGTGCATAAATAACTTATTTAAAAGCGTCAAATGCATACAATACAACAACAATATACGTCTAGACAATATTTTATTAACAGAATAACAACCTACTTTCATTTAAAAACCAAAATTCATCCAATTTTAACAAAACAGAGTTGCTACAAATGTTACTCGACCATGAAATTTGACATAATACAACACAACGAAAACACATAAACCATTACCAATGAACGAAAACTAGAATACAATACTACATTGTTTCAAGCCTAAACCCTAGAAGGCTAGCTAGTAGCAAACAGAACCCTTGACTTAATCTCTTAAATCGATTTAATCCGCTTTGAACGAATACGAACAATAAGACACATCCTACAACAAATTCTAAACTTACAAACTTATTAATCAACAATAAAATGATGTAAGGGTTTAACAATATCTTAAAACTTATTAAACAAAGCAATCAATAAAACACGAAGATTACCTGAAGCTCATGTAGCTTGATATACTCCCAAATCTTCTTCACAGCGTCAGTTCGGGCAGATTCAGACACACCACCTAGGAACTGACCTAGTGCTGGAGAAATCTTGGTTGGTTTCAGAATCCCTGCTTTCTCGGTTGTCGGTTTCCTGGCCGGTTTTTCCTTGACTGCGGTTTTTTTCTTAGCGGCGGCGGCGGTGGTTTTTGCAGCGGCGGCAATGGTTGATTTAGGAGTGGTGGACTTAGCTGCGGCGAGTAAAGCTCTGCAGCCGCGGAAAACCCTAGCACCACCAGAGGAAGCCATTAGAGAGTGATTTAGGTTTTTGTGTGTTTGGTGACGGAAGCAGACGAGGTTTGGAAATGGTAAAGGGGGCGTGTGTCACGTGTAGGGTTATTTGAAATGGTAAATAACAAAATTTCAATGGCCTTTCATACATATTAAAATTCCATCGTGTTCAAAACTAGATTTTATATTATATAATATTTAATGTAAAATATATGTTAAAATTAAAAAAATAAAGACTTTAAAACCTGAAAGTAGACACTTATTTTGGAACGGATGGAGTAATACTTTTCTTGCCGTTAAATGTTAACTGAATTAACTGAAAAAACAGAAAATGTAAATTTATTTATTGTAATTAATTAATTAAAAAATATTTTATTTCTTTTAATGTTATTTTTTTATATTGTTTTCTTAAAATCAAATGTGATTTTTTATGTATAAACATTATATTTAAAATCACATTTTATTTTTCGTATATGCTTTCTAACGAACATCTCCGTCGATCACCATTGTCGCCACCAGCACCTCCGTTGAAAACCATATGTGATTTGAAAACGTTATTTTGTAAGTTTTCCAATCTATAAAATTTATGTTTTTAAAAATCACATATGATTTTCATGAAGGAGGTGCAAAATTTATGTTTTTAAAATAACATATGATTTTCATCGATGGTGATTAAAACTGATGAATAGTCGTCGAAATACATATATGAAAAACTACTTGTGATTTTACATATATAAAATTTTTGTACATAAAAAATCACATTTGATTTTAACAAAACAAAACAAAAAAAAAATTAATTAATTAAAATAAAACAAAAAGAATACATTTTCGTCCTTTTAGTTAATTCATTTAATGGTAAAAACTTATTTTAACTTGACGGAGAGACAAAACAAAAACAATAACAGATTAAGGACAAAATATTTAAAGAAAAAAAATTGAAGGACATAATCGACGAATTAAAAGGTCTTAAGGAACAAAAAATTACAATTACTTTATTTCTTGACAAATACACTTCAATCATAATTTAATTTATCCTTATCAAAATGTTTATATTCAATCCTAAACATTTTTCAGATTTTTTTGTAAGTAAATTATATTTCGCCAATATATTTTACTCTAAGTTGAAAATTTCGTCTGTCAATTAAAAGAATCACATCATTGGTCAACTTTCTTTTATGAAATGGGTGGTCGTGTAAAATATCATTAGATAATTACACATTCATCCTTATAATTAAATGTCTGTTAAAATTTATAAATGACAAACGTAATTAATCTTTTTAAATGGACAAGTGCATTAATTTTTTTTTAATTTAGGAACAAAATTTGTAAGTTATTGTTTATATAACATCACGATATCTTTTTCTTCCTCATTCTTATTTTGGTTTTCGTATTTTCTCTTTTTATATATTGTTAAAAGATTGGAGACATGAACAATCTTCTGACCTTATAACAACGTCGTCGTGTAGATTTTTTTTTCTAGTCTTCCCATCTTGTTGATTCATAATTGCTTTTAAAGATAGTCGTAGTGGTTGATGTGTCTTTGTTATACATGCAAGGTGACAGGTATTTGTGAAGCTCGTGCCTAAATATTCGAACTACCTATTGGATATTAGGGAATGCTACCTAATAATTAGGATGTGCTTGGTGATTGTTAAAGTAAATTTCCGAAGCTTGAGGCCTTCGTCTAATGATTGACGAAGGTGATACCGACAATACACACTAACAATAGATCCAATGCATTTATTATGATATTCGATATTCAAATGATTGGAGAGTTAATGCATAGAATGATATGTATGATGAATTGAATGCTAAAGATGATATAAATAGTGTATATAATAATGATCCGAGTATGTCTATTACAAAAAGAATGCTTCTTATCCTTGTCCAAAGGATAATAGGCCGAAGGACCGGTCCGGTAGTTTTTCTGTCAGGTAGTCTCATCCTGCAGTGATGTGACCCACTCCACTCCATGCCTTTAAGTACACTGTCACAGTGGAGGGCATTTATTGCAAGACGCGTGACGGCGCTTTGTCCCTCACGCGCTCTTGCATTAAATGGTGCCACCCACTCTGTCTTATCTCTCATTAATGTCATACCTCTTTAGATGTTTCCACTCCCTGACATAAACGGCGACACATCTGTCCAATCACTGCCGCGACGTAAGATCTTCAGGCCGTTGCTCCTTCGGTGCTAGGATCTTCGGTGTTCTGGATGAAGGGCTTCGTCACTCGTGAGCAATGAACGGTTCCGTTGCTCCTTCGGTGTTAGGACCTTCGGCGTTCTGGATGAAGGGCTTCGTCACTCGTGAGCAATGAACGGTTCCGTTGCTCCTTAAGTGTCAGGACCTTCGGCGTTCTGGATGAAGGATTTTATCCTTATCTCCCCCCCTAGACCTAGAGAAGTGAGTGAAGAAGTGGGGGCCCACTTCCAGTCGAATCTTCACTAGACTGCATGTTTGTCAGACCCTACAATTTAATTTTGGAGGGAAAATTATTGGCTCTTTGCTTTAAATACCCCTGATTTGATGGCCTCTTTAACTTCTCTGATTTCTCTATAAATACCCTCCAGATATTCCGATTTCTTTAATCCCTTCCTTTTCCTCATCTTCTTGTTCAGAGAATCATCCTTGTTTGCTGCCTTTCTTATTTTGATTTTGTCAATATGGGTAAGAATGACATGCTAACCTCTCGCTGTACTCTTCTCCACGATCCTTTTTCTGATCTTATTACCGAGTTTGGGTTGAAGACGGAATGGCGGGTTCGTAATCCCACAGCCGATTCTAATGTTACCGACTGCCCTGAAGGTTCTATAGCGATGTACACTCGCTTTTTTGATGCCTCAAATGTTCGATCCCTTCACGCGCTTTTTTCTCTCTGTTATCGAATATTTCCAGATGTGCCCAATCCAGATGAATCCCATGGGAGCTTTAAGGATAACCAATTTTGAGTTACTGTGTCATGCCTTAGGTTTTCCTGCTACCCTGAACCTATGGAGAAGCTTTTTTAGGTTGATCCGTTCAGGGGATTGGTTCACCCTTGAGCGCCGGCCGAAGGTAGAGAACGAAGGGTGGGAATGTTTTCGCCCAGCACCCATTAGTGTGAAGCAGTGGAAGGATAAATTCATTTGGTTGGATGCTTCGGTGGCACCCATACCGATGCATTGGAGACCTATCCTACCAGGTGCAATATTTGATCCACCTCCTGTTCTTACCGAGGAAGAGGCAGAGCGTTGTCGACTGATTTCCCGGAACAAGATTTCCGCTCGGACTCATTGCGAGGCTGTGCTGGTATTGGGAGGTGTGAGCCGTCATTGGGCTTCCTTAAACCTGAATCCCTCCATCCAACGGAATGGTGTTCGTAAGTTACTTCTCCCCCCTTTTTGTCTGTTTTTTTTTTTTTTTTTTTTTTTTTTTTGAATTGTGATTTTACCGTCCTTCCGTGCTATAACTTTTTGGTATGTCTATATTTTTTTATAGCCATATCTTTGCTGGATTACTTAAAGCTTGATACTTTGGTCGGAGTCACGTTTCCCACGGTTTCTTTGGAGGAGAACATCACCAGTATTCTGGAGCAGGGGGTTGGGGATTTTGTCTTCCCTCCGCCGAGGTACACTCCTTGATACCCGGTGTACCAGCCTTGGTGGTTGATTTTCCCCTTGCGTCTGTTTTTTCCTCGCCACTGCCAGGACATCTATCCGGAGGTCCTGGTACCAGAGTTAAACGAAGAAGACTTTCTCTCACTAGTGGTAGGCTTTTACCTTGTGTCTTTCTTTTTATGCTCCCTTCTTATGTAGATCTTAATGTCCCATTTGTGTATGGCAGATCCCTCTTTCCACAGCGCCGGTCTCAAGATGAATGTCCCTCCTGCCCTGCGGGACACTAGTTCCCATCCTCTATCTCTTTCTTCTTTGGGAAGCTTATTCCTTCTGATGACCGAGGTAAAAACATTAACGAAGGGGATAGTACACCCGCGAAACCCTTTGCTGCTGAAGCTGGAGGTTCTTTTACACCTCGCTCGCCGAGTGACAGGGAAGGTCCCTCTTCGTCTCGATATGTGCCGGGTTGGGAGGTTAGTTGTGACAGTGGGATGAGTGATCCCCATGTTTGTCAAGATATGTTGAATTATTTTGCTACTCCTGCCGAAGCTCTGCGTTGGAGGAGGTTTTCTGAGGAAATCCTGGTTGACAATTTTAACGTGCTACTGGCCCAGTTGGCAGTAGCCGGTACTGAAATCCGTGGCCGTTTTATGGCCTCTCAGGGTAGTGTTGTGAAATTTGAGAAGTCTCTTACCCAGAAGAAAGGTCGTCTGTCAGTCGTGAAAGCTAAAGTTAAAAATTTGGAGAAGGAGAATGTGAAGCTCCAGAGGCGTACCAAGGCTCAATTCCGAAGGGTGGTACATGGTTTGAAAGAACATGCTAAGTCCCAACGCAGGATCAGGGATCTGGAGGACTTTATTCGTGATCTGCAGGATACGAATAGTGAACTTGTGAAAGCGCAATCCCCTGTGGCTATAGATCCAGGGATGAAGCTGGTTTCCGTTTCTGATTGGGAAAACTTGGTTGAAAAGGTTAAGCTTTTGGAAGTTGGTGATGAGAGGGCTGCAGCAGGTGCAGCGATGAAAAGTGAAAAGGTCGAAGCTGGTGACGCGACCGATAGGTCAATAATACTTGCGGGTGAGAATCAAATGCTTCTGGTCGAGAATGCCGCATTGAGGGAGAAGGCCACATGGCTGGTTAAAGATGGTATCAAGTTTTTTGTGGAAAAACTTCATCAGAGCCATGAGTTCAGTGCTCCTTACGGAGAAATTGCCACTCTGTTTACCGCTACTGGGTATACGCTTGGAGTGCGCAATGGCTTTCGTCAGGCACAGCGGAATCTCCCTCTTCTGGCCACCCCAAATTTCGATCCTGATTCTGAAACCAAGTTGGACGAAGCCCTCGAACGTATGCGCCACCTTTCCTTTCCGTATTTGGAGGCACTCAGCCAGAGCTCGGAGCTCTCGGTGGAAGAACTAGTAAGGCTAGAACCCTCTGCTCCGGTGGCCGAATGATTTCCCTTTATGCTTTGTTGTTATATGTAATCTTTTCTTAGAATCTGTATGACTCTTGGGTATTTGTTTCCGTGACTTTGTGCACCATATTTTTAGTACAATAGCGTCAAGGTACGCATTTTTCCTCATGTTTCTGTTTAATGCTTTTTTCTTTCTCTCCTTTTTATCTATCATATACGTGCATGCATGTATATATATGTGTTTGTTAAGCCGGGAAGCGTCCCCCCCAGAAGAGTGCATCGACTCTCTTTTTCTTTTTTTATTTATCTACACCAGGATATACGTTCAGACTAGTGGATGTGAAAACTTCTATCCCTATTCGAGGGGTAGACATGTATATTTTTCATATAATAATAAAAATTATATCCGTTACATCGTACAGAAGTATTTCTTTTGTCATTACTAGACGTAACATTTTCGTAGTAGGTTTCCGTGCCATGTGCGCGGAATGGATTTTCCTCCCACTTCTTCCAATTCATAAGATCCGTTCCCTAGGACCTCTCTGATCCTATAAGGGCCTTCCCAAGTCGGGCCTAGCTTCCCTACATCCTTCTGCCTGCTCGCTTCGTTCTTTCTTAAAACCAGCTCTCCCTTCCTGAAGGTCTTTGGATTCACTCTCTTGTTGTAATATCCTTCTATCTGCCTTTTATACTTCTCCTCCCGTATAGCGGCGATTTCTCTTCTCTCTTCGGCTATGTCAAGATTGAGGCGTAGTTCCTCGTCGTTTCCTTCAATCGCTCATGAGCTAGTTCTCGCCGTTGGCATCCCTATCTCTGCAGGTATAACAGCTTCCGTTCCATATGCCAAACTAAAGGGAGTCTCGCCGTTGCTGGTTTTTACCATGGTCCGGTGCGCCCATAGTACGTGTGACACTTGGTCCAACCATTTGCCTTCTTCTTTGTCCAACCTCATTTTTATCCCCTCTACCAAGCTTCTATTTGCTCGCTCCACCTGGCCATTTGCCTGTGGGTGAGCTACGGAGGTGAAATTCTGTTGGATCCTCATTTCTTGGCACCACGATTTAAATGGGTTATCGGCAAATTGCTTCCCATTATCTGAGATGATGATCCCTGGCAAGCCGAAGCGACACACTATATTTTCCCAAACAAATTTCTTTACCTGGGAGCCTGAGATGGAGGCTAGGGGTTTCGCTTCTACCCACTTGGTGAAATAATCAATGGCTACTAACAAAAACTTGACTCCTCCGCTGGAGACTGGGAAGGGTCCGACGATATCTATGCCCCACTGATGAAACGGCCATGCATATGTGACTGAAATCATATCATTTTTAGGTTGCTTGGGCACCGGGGCGTACCTCTGGCAGCTTTGGCACTTTTGGATCTCTTCGGTAGCATCTCGATGCATGGAAGGCCAGTAAAGTAACCCCAGATTGATGCTACCACGGCTCGCGGTCCTGAGTGCATGCCGCAGGCCCCTTCGTGGACTTCCCTGATCACGTAATTAGCCTCCCTTGGGCCTAGCATCTCGGCAAGGGCATGAGGAAAGCTTTTTTGTATAGCGTTCCCTCCACGAGCGTATACATGGGGAGTTTCATTCTCAACTTCCTCGCTTCTTTCTTATCGCAGGGCTCTTCCCCTGTTCTGAGATAGTGGATGATAGGAGTCATCCAGTTAGGGTTGGTGTCTTCTATCACTGCACCTACCACCTCTACCTCCGTACTTCTGCGATTCAAAACCTCTACCAGAATATTCTTTTTGCCCTCCGGGTGCGCTAGTGATGCCACCTTGCTGGCCGCATCGGCCTTGGCGTTCTCTCCTCTTGGAATTTGCCGGATGTTGAAGTATCTGAAGCTTTCTATGAGGGCGATCACTAGCCCTTTATACTTTGCCATGTTTTCATCCTTGGCTACGAAGTCTCCTCTCACCTGGTTAGCTACTAGAGCTGAGTCTACTCTAACTTCAAGATCTTGTATCTTCATTTTAACTGCAATCCGTAGACCAGCCAGCAAAGCTTCATATTCCGCCTCATTGTTCGTGCTTTCAAAGGATAATTTTACCGCATATGTGAATTCTTCTCCCGTAGGGCTGATAAGAACCATACCCGCTCCGGATCCCGAATTTCTAGAGGCCCCATCGGTATATAGAAACCATACCTTATCCTCCGATGGTGGGGAAGGCAACATTGTCTTTTTCTCCTCTTGCCGATTTATAGGTGGGGGGGGGGGGTATTGGTACTTCGGCTATGAAGTCTGCCAGGACTTGACCCTTCATGGCCTGTCTAGGTTTATACTCTATCGAATAAGCCCCCAATTCTATGGCCCACTTTGCCAACCTTCCTGACCTTTCCGGGGTTGCTAATATGTCCTTGATGGGTAGTTCCGTCATGACTACAATTGGGTAAGCTTGAAAGTACCGAGGCAACCGTCTTGCCGTGTGTATGAGAGCCAATGCCAGCTTCTCCATCGGGGGGTAGTTTAATTCTGCTGCTCGTAGAGCTTTACTTACAAAGTAGACATGCGTTTGCTTCCCACTTTCTTCCGATATCAATACTGCGCTTACGGTGTTAAGGGAGGCCGCTAGGTACACAAACAGTTCCTTTCCTTCAGTCTGGGCCACCAAGGCCGGTAGCTGTGTTAAGTACCGTTTCAATTCCTGGAAAGCATCTTCGGCTTCGGCTGTCCACACGAAGTCGGTCGCATTGATACTCTTTTTCAGCGCTTTGAAGAAAGGTAAGGAGCGTTCGGCGGACCTTGAAAGATATCGGCTCAAGCCCGCTAACCTCCCATTTAGACTCTGGACCTCGCCCAATGTCCCAGGGGACTTCATCTCAGTAATGGCTTTAACCTTGTCAGGGCACGCTTTGATACCTCTTTCAGTTATAACGTGACCGAGGAACTTCCCTTCCACCACACCGAAGGTACACTTCTTGGGATTTAACTTCATATTGATACTTCTTAATTTCCGGAAGGTTTCGTCAATATCATAGATCATGTCTTCCTCCTTGTGGCTTTTAATAACAAGATCACCTACATAAGCTTCCAGATTTCGACCGATTTGTGCTTCAAAGGTCCTATCTATCATCCTTTGGTAAGTGGCTCCGACATTCTTTAGTCCGAAGGGCATTTTTCTATAGCAAAATATGTCGAAATCTGTGTAAAATGCCGTTTTGTCTTCGTCTTCTGGCGCCATTTGGATTTGATGATAACCCTTGTAAGCATCCAGGAAGCACTTGTACTTGTAACCCATCAAGGAGTCGATCTTCCAATCTATTTCAGGTAATGGGTAGTTGTCCTTCGGGCAGGCCTTGTTTATATTCTTGAAGTCTACACACATTCTCCAAGAATGATCACTTTTCTCCACCAGAACTGGGTTGGCTACCCACGTTTGATACCTTGCCTCCCGGAGAATTCCGGCGTCCAATAACTTACTAACTTCTTCTTTGATGGCCTGGCTACGTTCCGGCGCCATTCCTCTTTTCTTTTGCCTAATCGGCTCTACACTAGGGTACGTTTTCAGCCGATGCTCGGCTATGCTCCTAGGCACTCCTGTCATGTCCGATGGTGTCCATGAGAATACATCCATGTTACTACTGAGTAACGTAAACAACTTCTCTTTACAAGATCTGGACAAATGTGATCCTATGGCGATAGTTTGTTCCGGGAACTTAGGATTAATGACTAGCTTTTCCTCCGGGTCGGGGCTTACCTCCGGCAAGTTATCAGACCTTTCCGTAGAGGCACACCACCTCTCTCTTCGCCTCTTGGTACGAATCGTCGCTATGCCGTGAGGGGGTGGGGAACTTCATCAGCCTGTGAAAAGTGGACGGTACTGCTCCTAACTGGTACAATCCTGGTCTCCCTAGGATAATGTCGAAAGGGGCTGGTGCCTGGATTACCGCAAAATTCATCCATTCAGTCCTCATGCGTGGATATTCTCCTAACGTCAGAGGGAGAGTTATTTCTCCTCATCTCGTTGTTGAATCCTTGGAGTGCTGATTCTGGCCTTCTTATCCGCGCTTGGACCGACTTTCTAAGTTTTCGGAAAAAATGTTCATAAATGACTTCTGTGGAACTTCCCGTATCTATGTATACCCTAGGAACGATGGCATTTCCCATCCGTCCTTCCACTATGATAGGGTCTACGGTGGGACAACATTCACTCCGGGGAGGGAATGCTATCTCTTGATTCATCCAAGCGGGGTCTGGCTCCTTCCTCTTTAAAGGCAACAAATCCTTGTTTATCATGTTGATGGTCTGTGTCTTGGTTCCGGGAGACCGATCATCTTTCCCCCTCCGGTTATTCATGTTCCCTTGAGGTACTCCCTTCTTAATATCTTTGATCAGGTGTGCCAGCTCTCCTGATTTGACTGCCTCTTCAATCCTTCTTTTTAGGTGGTAGCAATCATTAGTATTGTGTCCGTGATCTAAGTGGAATTCACAGAATTTATCTGATAATTTCCTCTCCTTATTTTCCAACATCGGATGGGGAGCTGGGAAGTTCTTTCCCACGGGCTCCGTTGACAAGATCTCACAGGGGGTCTTCGTAAGTGCTGTGAAAACTTCCTTTCGTCGATAATCAGTACCGGAGGTAGCGGCTGTGTGGGGATTCGAGTATGGACCCCGACTACGCTGCTCCGGTTGTTTCCCCTCATTTCTCTGCGGTCCCGGACCCTCCGGTCTGGTGTTATTCCCAGATTTCCAGTTTCTGTCCTCCCTGTACATCTTGCTAGAACTCGTTTCTCGGCTAAGGTTAGCTGCTTCTTTTCCCCTGATAAAATCTCTTACCCTTGTCATCATCTCCTCCACGGTATCCGGGACTTTGTTATTCAGGGCTTCAATGAGCTGAGTATTCTTTATGGCATGCATAAATCCGGAAACCCGCATGTCTTCCGTAGCTCCTTTGATCTCCAAACTTTCCTTATTGGAACGTTCTATAAAGGCCCTAAGGCTCTCTTGTTCCTTCTGCTTGATGTTATGCATTTCTACTGATTTCCTCTCGCACCTCCGTTGCTGCATAAAGTTGTTTTTAAATTTATGCTGTAAGTCCTCAAAGCTGTCCACGCTTTCCGTGGGCAAGCTATCATACCAGAGTCGCGCTGATCCTAACAGAGTTTGGACGAACATATGGCACCACACGGGCATAGACCATTGTTCCGCGGCCCCGGAGAAGATACTCAGATGGTCGTCCGGATCTTGCGAACCATCATACATCTTGACGTTGGTGGGCATCTTTATCCTCGGAGGAAATTTAAAGTTAGCTATACGCTTTGTGAATTTGGTACTTCTCGACCTTTGGTACGGCTTAGCCAGGTCATCTGCCTCAGGGACTGTTTGCTGGATGACGGGGGGTGGTTGCCATAAATAAGGGGGAACTCCCATATTTGGCTGAGGTCCATACAACGGTTGTCCGAACTGGGGAGGTTGAACAGGCTGGTACTGGAGAAATGGAGTTTGAGGGCGCGACATGCCGAAGTTAAAAACTCCTCCCTCTGGTCGACTGCTTCTATTTGGAAGTTGGGCGTTAAGGAGGTTAACAAACGTTCCTGCTGGCCCATTGTCTTGCCCTGCCACCCTCGACTCTCCTTCAGATACTCTTCTGGACCGCAACGTCCTGCTTTGGTTAGAGTGATCATTCCGAGTGGAGCTCTCCTCCTGCTCTATTTCTTCTGCATCTCCGTACGAGAGTTCGAGAGGATTTCCTCTCCTGCGCTCCTGCCTGGCATGTTTATTCATCATAGCTCTTAGACTATTGAAGTTTTTGCTTACAAATTCCGGTGTGATCGGACTTGCTTGCTCGTTCACTCCTGGGGTAAATATCGGGGACGGCCCCGCGTCCTCAGCAGACTCTTGGGTAATGGACTGGACTACTCCTTCTTCTTGCTGGTTTACGAGTAGTTTTTCCATGTTTTCCCTTGATCTATCGCTGATTAACAACAGGGTCCCACGGATGGCGCCAATGTTAAAGTAAAATTCCGAAGCTTGAGGCCTCCGTCTAATGATTGACGAAGGTGATACCGACAATACA
Organism: Senecio squalidus; assembly: GCA_910822075.1. NCBI lineage: Eukaryota > Viridiplantae > Streptophyta > Magnoliopsida > Asterales > Asteraceae > Senecio > Senecio squalidus. The sequence goes on along the minus strand of CAJVGC010000508.1, from coordinate 36,933,198 downwards.
CACTAACAATAGATCCAATGCATTTATTATGATATTCGATATTCAAATGATTGGAGAGTTAATGCATAGAATGATATGTATGATGAATTGAATGCTCAAGATGATATAAATAGTGTATATAATAATGATCCGAGTATGTCTATTACAAAAAGAATGCTTCTTATATATAGTAAATGCCCAGTCCTTGTCCAAAGGATAATAGGCCGAAGGACCGGTCCGGTAGTTTTTCTGTCAGGTAGTCCCATCCTGCAGTGATGTGACCCACTCCACTCCATGCCTTTAAGTACACTGTCACAGTGGAGGGCATTTATTGCAAGACGCGTGACGACGCTTTGTCCCTCACGCGCTCTTGCATTAAATGGTGCCACCCACTCTGTCTTATCTCTCATTAATGCCATACCTCTTTAGATGTTTCCACTCCCTGACATAAACGGCGACACATCTGTCCAATCACTGCCGCGACGTAAGATCTTCAGGCCGTTGCTCCTTCGGTGCTAGGACCTTCGGTGTTCTGGATGAAGGGCTTCGTCACTCGTGAGCAATGAACGGTTTCGTTGCTCCTTCGGTGTTAGGACCTTCGGCGTTCTGGATGAAGGGCTTCGTCACTCGTGAGCAATGAACGGTTCCGTTACTCCTTAAGTGTCAGGACCTTCGGCGTTCTGGATGAAGGATTTTATCCTTTGTAGGTAATAAATATCCTACCCCAACAGTGATGGATAATAAAGGGTAAGGAATAACAAATGCAATAAAAAATGGTGACTAGTTTCCTACAATACACAATCCTCCTTTCGTTAACAAATAAAGGATTATGATATTGATTTCCTAGTTAATTTCTCTGACCTCACTTTCCTAAAAAAGTTCCATCAATTTATATCCTAAAAAAGTTCCATCATACATAAATTTACTAGCACTATATCCGTGCTACGCGACGGTAGAGATGGCAAAGCCCGATCCAATTCTTATCATTGTTAAGGCCCTATGCTTGTAAAAGACCAGCCTGGCCTAGCCCGGTCTTTGGCATGCTTTTTCCGAAGATTTTGGCCTTGTAGGCCGGTCTCGATTCAAGTCCAGGTCGGTTCGGGCTTTTCCGCTCAATAAATGAAAAAACTAAATAATGAAAGAGAATATGATTTTATTAATTCTTGTTATAATTAAATAAACTAATTAAAACAACACTTCATTTGCATAAATCTAAGTCGAACAGTAGGTTTTATATCATGATTTGATGCCTTTAGTTTTGTTTGTTTCAAGACTTCATCTTATAAATATTGTTAAAATTTTTTGTCACAATATAATTTTTAATTTTCTTGTTTCACAAATTTAATATGCAGCTTTCACAAACTTTTTTTTGTCACAATAGCCAATATAATGTTGCCTACTACTTGATCTGTGACTTTCACAAACAAAAACTAATAAAAAGACTATAACTTTCGAATGTTTCAACGTTATTTTACAAAAATAAGAATCAACATATTTTAGAAATCAAGTTAAACTAGATATATAATTTATAAATATGTTAAAATACATGTTTTTTTTGGGCTTTAACTTGTTATCGGGTCGGGCCAGGCTTAAACTATTAGCGGGTTGAACCGGGCTTAGATCCGAAATCGGGACTAGTGTAGGCCGGTCCGGATCAGGACCGAGCTTTATTGGGTCGGGTTTTTGTAGACCGGAATCGGGCTGGATCAAGGTTCGGTTCGGGCTTATCCTATTTTGCCCATCTCAACGCGATGGTATTGAAAATAAATAAGACATTATGGTTAAACACAATCACATTTGTTTTACTTTTCTTTCAGAAATTTAAATAATGTTTTGATTTAATTATTACTATTTTTAATTTCAAGTATATCAATTTAATTTATATTCATAGTCTATTTATATTTTTTCAATATGTTTTATGTATTAATATATTTATAATTTATAGTTATTGTCATAGTTACTAATTTAAGTATGTATAATTCCAGCAGGTTTATTTACTGAAATAATTATTTTAAAAGGCAATGAATATAATGTATAAATATATTTATTATAATTAATCAACTTTAAATAATTTTATGATGTAATTTTAAGTTGATAATTTTATGATGTAATTTTAAGTTGAAAGTTGATTATGATTAAATATTTTATTTATTTATAAGTTATAAAACTTATACATTAAACACTTTTGAAAGATGTATTTAAAAGATTGATCCAGGCTAAGATTGTTTTATTGTAATCAGTGGTCAAGATTTAATTTACTTAAAAAAAAGGTTCTTAAAACCAAAAGTGGTCATAGAATTATATAGTGGTATAGATGATACATCCTGAATTGTACAAAAGGTATTCTAATTATATAATTATACTAGTTTTTTAATACTCGTACGATATACGATCATCGAAAAATAGCAATCTCTATTAATTAGTTAAATATATCACTTATCATGTCACACCCTATCATTGACGGAAACGTAGGGTGTAACAAGATTGACGATCATCATAAAATATTGTAAGTTTTCCAGAGAATGCCTGAATAAATGCATTAAATAATAAATATCTACGTGTTATAACAGCGCACAATTATAAACAAAGACTTGTATATTGTGGAATCGATCCTCAAAAATAAAATAACTAACAAATATATAATTCAAAAACCCACAACCCGGGTAAAGTTAAATATCCAAAATACAACATATGAAATGTCAATATCTCAGAGAACACTGATCGAAATATGTCTAAATGATAATGTCGTACAGTAAATTGATCATAATGTGTTAGATATCAATGTCCCGCTTTTATATTGATTGAAGTAGTAACCCAAATTCCTTGGGATGATTTGACCAAGCTACAAAAAATATTTATTTTAAGAAAGCCTTTCTTTGCAACTTTCCGTAAACCCAATTTAATTAAAATACAAACCATAATATTATAAAAATGATTTATACTAAATTGTTTTTGCATTTCACGTCCCCCGAAAAAATATAGAAACATTGAGGCTATGAAACTCACCTTGGTTTCTTGAAATAAGCAATACACATGCAATGCAAGAAATTAAGTATTGGGCTTCGTAGTTAGAATGACCTCTTTAGGAACGTTAGAAATACTCGATATATTTATGTTAGACAATCTACTGAGTTAGTAATTCCCAATAATCATTTCGTGAATTTTAGACACTATAGTATTGACAAAACACGATACATGAACAAGAACTTATTTGAACAAGTCTTGAATGAATTTTTATAAAATACCTTAACGTAATAAGAAAGTCTTATGAGAAATTGATTTCGTTATGGAATCTAAAGTTGTTTTTCGAGAAAAACGAGATAGCTTTAACCGTATCTAAAGTATCTCAATGAATAGTTTCTCGGTACAAAAACGAAGTATCGTTTGTCGATTTTTTTGTTGTGCAAAATTTTATTGCTGAAATTTTTGTGCAAAATTTAGTCACTGAATTTTTTCTTGTGCATAAATTTCGTTTGATGAATTTTTTGATATGCAAAATTTTTGTTTGTTGAATTTTCAGCTATAAGGCAGAATTTTCGTTGCCAAATTTTATGTTGTGTGGAATTTTTATTTGTTGAATTTTTCGTAGCTCAAATTTTCATTTGCTAAAATTTTAGTTATTGTTTTGTGCACAACATTGGCTTTGTTTTGTGTAAGACTCGGTGACTCAAAATAATTTTATTTAAAATTATTGTTTTGTTTTTAAATATCAAAAATTACATGAACGGTTCTGAAACATGTTGCATAAATAATCCAAATGGGCTATCAATTATACATTTTATAGCAGACTTTTTCACTAGTGGTCCATAACTTGAATATTTATACAACTATTTTCGAAAATAGGGACCATCGTTGTAAATTTTGATCTTTAGGGAAACAAAATATATTTTGAGTTAATTACACGGATGGTCCTTATCCTATTACCCAAATGACACTTTTCGTCATATCTTTTGGATAAGTACATGGATAGTCCTTTGTTTGGAATTTCTGCCCATGGACAGTCCTTTGGTCCGTTAGGGTTAACTCAATTCTGTTAGTTTAATCAAAATGACCATTTTATCCTTTTTGTCTTATTCACAAAGGACCGTTTTGTCTTATTCACAACACTTTTCCAGTTTCTGCCCTAAAATCAATCAAATCTTTCTTCACTTTCTTCCCCCAAATCTTCAATTCCAAATTCCCCAAAGTCCCACAAAAGCCCATCTTTAATCCATCAATTTCTTATCAAAAATCCATAAAAATCCCAAAAAGATGAAAATTTTGTAAAATAATCACAGATCCGACCCACCATGTCGTCGGAGCCCCGTGTATCCCCGATCCACTCCGACACGAACAACAACGGTGTGTATAAGCGAGAACGGCCATCGCGGCGGTTGGTCTCCACTTATGCAATATCCAACCAATGAAACAAGATGTTTGTGATGAACTCGACTAATGATTTCAACTTCAGCGTGGAACTCACGCTCTCCCTGCCCACTACCAGCTTTCAATTGCTTAACATCTACCTCTTTCCCATTGGGAAGAATCCCTTTATGAACATAACCAAACCCACCTTGTCCAAGAAGATTGGCTTCCGAAAACCCTTGTGTAGCCATAGCCAATTCTTCATACGTAAATGTACTTTTAGAAAAACCTAGTGAGAGACAAGGAGAAGGTTGTGGAAGTGAATTTGAACCACCCGAGTAATTTGATCCCGAACCACCGCTATATGGCAGTCGCGGTGGTGGCTGTGGTGACGGTGATCTAGCTGGTGAATGTTGCGGTGAGGGTTTTAGAGGAGGCATCAGAACGACATGGTCCCCAAGAGGTGGGGCGTTATTCTGCCCTTGTTGTGGTGCTCCGCCATAAGGATCAACTGTACCAACAAACATTGAGCTCGTTCCGCTGCGAGAATTTACGAAGCGGCAGTAATTTAGGGCTTTTTTAGAGAGAGAAGAAAATAAAGAGAATCAAAAGTATGGGATTTTTAAAGAATTTGAAAATCAAAAGTTCAATGTTACTCAAAGAAGTTGTGGATAGTTGCTAATGGTGGTTGGGGAATTAAAAAGGACAAAACCAGGTTTGGAGAAGATGATTAAATGTAAAAAAAAAAGATTTTATTAGCTTTTTTTGATAATAAGATAAATTAGGGTTTTTGATTTTGATTTAATAAATTTTAGAGTTAAATTACACGGATGGTCCTTTGCGAATAAGACAAAAAGGGTAAATTGGTCATTTAACAGAATTGAATTAACCCTAACGGACCAAAAGACTGTCCATGTGCAGAAATTCCAAACAAAGGACTATCCACGTACTTATCCAAAAGATAAGACGAAAAGTGCCATTTGGGTAATAGGATAAGGACCATCCGTGTAATTAACTCATATATTTTGAAGAAACCATAAGAACCAATTATATAGAGTTAATTATAGTCCTTTTTACTTAACCAATATGACACTTTCAGTCTATTTTTGAATAAATTACATGGAAGGACCTTTATTTTGAAATTTTGAACACCGATGGTCCTTTAGTCTGTTAATGTTAAATCAGTTATGTTAGTTTTAACAAAATGACCTTTTAACCCTTTTTGTCTTATTTATAAAGGACCATTTGTGTAATTCTTTTTATTATTTTACTACTTCTTCTATTATTTTCCTTTATTATTATTACTTATACTTCAATTATCAAACTAGTTTTGCTAGTGAATAGTGTTTGAGGGGTATTTTTGTCTTTTTACCTTTTATATCTTGATGTGTAAAATCTAGTCTTAATTAAAACTCACTAATTCACGCAATTACACACTTATAGGCAGTGGACCTATTCGTATATAATATAGTTTAAAAGCAAGTATAGGTTCGTTCGCAGGGACTAATTTGTTTTAAATTCGAATTAGCAATATTAGTTGTTTGTGGGGTTTTTTATCGTAACAAAAGATTTACTAAAATTGCAAGTGATTATTAAAAAGAAAGTGATTAATTAAAATCGATCGAAAAAGTAATTGATATAATCAAATAAAGAGAAAATATACTTGTTTGACACTTCACCTATTTTCCGTTTAAGTTTACGAGATCGATTGTTTTCAAAACTTCTAAAATATAATAAAAGTCCTCTCGAATCTTTTACTAACTTCAATTACCTCTAATTACACCGTTCTTCTCGAATACAGTTATAACTATTAATAATTAAGCAATAAGTAACGAGCCTGTTTCTAGTGATTTAATCTTATAGAGTTTCCTCTCGAATAACTCCTCTAAATATTAAGTCCTTCCGAATCTTAACAATTAGACTTACTCACTTAAATTTAATTACCTAAGTTGTGATTACTAAGTCCTCTCGAATCCTAGTAATTTTAAACCGATTATAGACCGACCGATTATTTCATACAACCTATTTAATCTATCTAGATTCCTCTCGAATACCTAGAATGTTGATTAAGCAAATTATATATAAACAACTCTGATAATATACTAAAATTTAAGCAAGTAAGGATCACCGATTAAACACAAAAACATAAACAATCGATAACGATAAATAAACTTCAAATAGGATCCGTAGTTCAAACAAGCATAAAAGAAATTTAGCTACTCATGATCAAGTCTGAAACAGCAAATAAATTGTTAGAAAACATTCTGGAAAATAGTTTAAAACTGAAAAGAAACAAACAAAGAATTTCGCCGAACGTGTCGTGATCGCCGTTAGCCGAAAAAGTGATCTTCCTAGCCTTGAATCTTGCTTCTAAACGTAATAACCAGCTCCAGAACCTTAGAATAATAATTGTATGATTTTCTGGCCGATTTGGTCTTGTATTTATAGGCAAAAGCAAAGCGGAAAACGTATTCGACTCAAACTCGACAACTTCATGATTATCCTCTTCAGTGCGCAGCACCTCATCATCAGTGCGCAACACCTCATCATCAGTGCTCAACACCGCGTCATTTACGAATCCTATTCCAAAACCAACTCAAACTCCTCGGTGCGCAGCACCACCTCAGTTCTCGTCTTTAGTTCGTCATTTAAGTCCATTTCTTCATCCTTTTCCACTTCCCGATCATGTAAACCTGTAAAATAGATAAAACACTTTTCCACACAATTAAATGTAAAAACCTATCCTATCCATCATGTTTACTATGAAATGTGACGCAATATCGCATATAGATATCTATATAAATATGCGATATCAAATCCCCCCAAACTTGCCTTTTTGCTTGCCCTCAAGCAAAAACTGTTTTCAAAGTAATTATCAAAGCCAAACTTTAACATAACCAAACACCTCACGATTTTATGGGAAGTAAAATCACACAATCTCTCAAACTAATCTAAAAGGGTGTGTAAAATATATCTGTAGAATCGCTCAATTGCTCAGTCATGGTGAATATTCTATCATAGGCTTGATAATGTATCAATTCTCCACCACTAGAGTCTAGGTACAACTAAACGGGGACTTTTATTCGGGTTATAATATACAGGTAAAGGCATGTGAAAATATATAATGGAGTGTAAATGGGTTAAATAAAAATATACAAAAGCTTAGATTAAATCCGAACTAAATAAAATCTCTAACGAACTAGATTGCTCAATTTTTCTTCAACTTATACTTTTTCTCCGAATATACAATTTTCGTATATAATACATGACTCAAAATACACTATTTCTCTTAAACTATACAACTAATTTTTTTTTCGCTTTTCTGTTTTTCCGATTTTTTTTTTCTTTTCATTTTTTTCTTCTTTCAGCCTAGTACATGCCTTACAATATAATATCTCTCGTGGTAAGTACACATGCTCAAAAGGCTAATAATTAACTATTTCTCCAAATACAAAATAATACAAGGCAATAATAATCTACTTTTCTTTTATGCCTTAGTAACTCTAACTTTACCTATAATAGCAATCAAAAACTAAGTTCGGACTTAATCTAAAAAGAAACGAAAATAGGTGAGTGTACAAAATATATAGTAGTGTTTAGAAACGAAACGGTTTAGGCGCAAATTGGTTTACTAGAGTTTCTAACACTAAAAGTAAGTGTTACAAGGGTTAGGCGGAAAAAATATTTAAAAAGAAACGAAAAGGCTTACAAATGGGTTAATCCTAATTTGCCCCTATCATTGTACCAAATCACACTAAGTTACCCTAATGCAATTGCTCATATGTGGTCTCGAAATGTATAGCAATGTCAAGTTCTAAAGTCATCCCCATCGGCACACTCAAAGAAATGAAAAAGTAGCATTAAAAATAAATGCTTTCAATAGGCTCAAATTCTCACTATTTTTCTGAGTGGGGTAAAAATGCGGCTGGTTATGCTTAAAGTTTAAGGTATTTACCGAATAGACACGTTATATATATTTTTTTTGTTTTTCTAATTTTTCAATTTTTTTTTTGGATTTTCTATTTTTTTTTCTGACGCAAAAATGTACAAAAATAACACAATTCAACACGATGTAAACTAAGCTAAGGGTCGAAAAATAAAATGTAAAATTTCCCGATGACCCCCCCCAAACTTAAGTAACACATTGTCCCTAATGCGTTTACCACAAAAAACAAAAAAAAAAAAAAAAAAAAAAAAAAAAAAAAAAAACTAAGGGAAATTATACAAAAATTAGTCCTAAAAAGAAAAATAATACAAAAATTAGAAAGGTAGAAAATAGAACCCGTCGTCAAATAACGATATATAGCGTTGAGATCGTGGTTGCTGAACTGAATGCCAGACTTATGAGCGGGTGCTGAACTTACTGCCAGTCTTAGAAAAACTAAAAAAAACACAACCATACATGTTAGAATGAGTAAAAGAAAAAAAATAATACACAATACAAATTACGACGAAGAAAATGTTTGAGCAACGATTGACGGGGCTCAAGGGTTTGGGGTGTTGGCTAATCAATACGAACTCCTGCGAGAGCAGTGCAAACCTACCAAGCTCTTGACGAGCCTAAGGTGACGTAATGATTAGCGGGTGTGACGTAAGAGAGTAGGAAAAACTGCTCTTGAACGTGTATGTGTGAGTAATGCAATGATTGACAACCTGCCCTCTGACATTGATCAGAGGGGTATTTATAGGCTTGAGATTAGGGTTTCCATTTATGGGCTGAGGCCCAATGATTACATCCATGGGCCGTCACTTTATGGTCCACAAATGGTTACGTGACGTAAGCATGTGTGCTTGCGACGTCAGGTCAACTTAAGTCAACCTAAGCGTAAATCGGACAAAAGTTAGCGTTACCGGACAGCCAGGCCAACCGGGTGGGCTGTGCCCGGTAACGGGGCTCAAGTGACCGAGCAGGGCCATTTACCCCGGCAACGGGGCTCAGTCTCTAGGGCGGTATCCGAGCAAATCAAGGCGGTGTCCGAGCAGGGGCCAGTTTTCTCGGTAGCGGGGCTGGCCACCCCGGTAACGGTCCTCGCCAGGGCGGTTTGTGTCCGGGGTTGCTCGAGAGCGGGTCAGGTTACCCCGGTAACGGGGCTGACCACCCCGGTACCGCTCTGGGTTCAGGGCGGTTTGCCCGGTCTTGCTCGAGAGCGGGTCAAGTCACCTCGGTGACGGGGCTCGTTTACTCGGGCAGAGTCTGGGCGGTATCCGGGGTACTTGCCTGGGCCGTTTCCGAAGCGTTTGTTCGAGTCGTTTTCGGTTGTCGGGGCACATACCTCAATAGAAAATAATAAAAATAGTCTTACTATTTCTTCTAATAAGAAATAGTGAAATAGTACATGTAAATAATAAGTTCATAAAAATACACCAATGATACAACAAATACAACTACTCATCATCACTCTCATCGTGTCCCTGCTGCTGGTAGGCTGGATGGTACCCGGGGTATGGCTCGGGATAGTAGTAAGCCGGTGCATCAAAAGGAGGGAATGGTGCTGGGTGCTGCTGCTGATACACGTACTCCCAGGATGACTGGTACCGATCCTGAAAGTACTCATCACGATGCTGGGCCTGTGTCCTCTGACGTTCCGCCTGAACGTCGTTGAACTGGAGCCTGTGCAACCCTGCAAGTACCTGCTCCTGGATATCCCTCTGCGACTGAGCCCGTGGCCTCGGGGGTGGAGCTGGAGCCTCCTCAACGCGACCGGGATCAACCAAACGGCCGCCGGCGGGGTGAAGAATCCCGACTCGGAGCAAGTCAGCCTGCGTGTAGACCTTGCACCGAACCGACGGGGAACACTGCTGGATGTTAGCCGGAGTGGCCAACCCTAAAGCTCGGGCAATACGGGTGATGAAATGCCCGCAAGTCATCTTGCTCGAATCTGTCTGCCCCTCCCCTTTGTCAGCCATATACCTCGCTAACGTCCACGGGACGTTAGCAAAACGGGTGGGATCACGAGCACTGAAAATCTGTAACAACCACAAGTCCTCCATATAGCATTTTTCGTGGTGTGTGTCACGGTGGAGAAACGAGTAGGAGAGCAGCTTGTGCAAGATCCTAAGCGTGGGGTCCTGGATGTCCTTGGCGCGGCTGGAGTTGGAGTGATGTTCCCTCCGCCCCGACAAAGCATACCAGGCCTCATTGGCCTCAAAACCCGTAGAATCTCTCTCAGCATCCGAGAGATAAGCAACCATCAAAGCCTCCTGACCTGCCTCAGCATTGGTAAACAACCCTGTTAGTCTACCAAATTCAATTACACTGACCTGGTGGTCCTCTCCGCCTAAACGGAAGGATATCAGAGGAGCTGTGGGGAAAGTCTCGTCAGTGAACTCCAAAGAGCAGTAGAACTCTAAGACCCATTCTTGGAAAACCGGTTCATCGGTTTTCCAAGCTCGGCCCCAGACGGGGATGTTGCGCTGTGCTGAGTTGCTGCGGGTGATCATAAATCCGCTTAAGTCGACATGAATCCCGTTCAAGTACTCCCAGTCCATGGTACGGGGGGCAGCAACTGGACGGCCCCGTAGCGCAGCCAGTTTGTTGTTGAGCTTTATCTTTCGGTCTGGTGAACATCCGGGCCAGTGCAGCCATGGGTGGCGTTCAGGCGCCATGATTGCAGCATTGAGGGTGGCTCGGGGTTGTGCCCGAGGCCTACTTCCTTCACCCCCTTCAACAGCGGCTCGTTTTCCCTACACACAATCAATAGAAATAGAAAGTAACACGTTAAATACACAAAAAGAAAACGACCAGCAGCCGGAAAATGGGCCGGTGCTGCTCACCAGGCGGCGGTGCTGCGCACCGGCCATATATCCCGGCCAAAATCGGGCTAAAACTGGTCGTTATCCACAAACAAACCCTCAAACCTGTTTAATTCATCATTCCTAACCCTATGATACAATCAATTTGAATTTCTAGGACGGATTAAAGAAAACCTAAAATTTTCCCCAATTCAATTTAACCTAATAAAAACGAAAATTGAAAGGATTAAAGAGGTTAGGGAGAGGAAACATACCTTTCTTTGCATTGTTAGTGATTTAAACAAAGAAAAATAGGCAAAATCGAAGATATATGTGTGTTCGTTTTTCGTGTCTCTCGCCGCTGCTGTTATAATGTTATATGTGTGTGTGTGTGTAAATAAAAGGGAAGAAAGACATCTATAACCTGATCAGCGGGTCGGTGCGCAGCACCGACCCAATTTTTTTGAATTTTTTCGTTTTTTCGATTTTTTGTTTTTCTTTTCGTTGGTTTTCTCGGTACCTAACTAAATAAAACTGCAAAATAAAAAACGTTAAAAAGTCCTAAATATAAAGATAAAAAATAAAGAAGAAAAGGAAAAGAATAAAACAAACACGGGTTGCCTCCCGAGAAGCGCTAATTTTTTCGACCGAGTCGTTAGCTTGACTCGATATGCCTCTTGATTAGGTGTTGATGGCGTAAAAGCCATCCTCGATCAGCATTCCATTTTCATCGTCTTCTTCGTGGTATAATTTGACCCGTTGTCCCGAGACGATGAATGAATCTCCCTGTTCTTTCCAGAACTCGACATATCCGGAAGCATAAGCTTGTTTGACGGTGTACGGTCCTGTCCACTTCGAGCGTAATTTAGGAGCCTTGAATTTGTACTTCGATTGAAATAAAAGTACTTTATCGCCCTCCTTGAATTCTTTACGACGAATTTTACGGTCGTGGAATTCCTTTGTTCTCTCCTTGTAAAGGCGGGAACTTTCGTAGGCCTGTAACCGTAATTCATCCATCTCGTGAAGTTGTAAGAACCTCATATCTCCCGCCAAGTCCATGTTGATGTTGCAGTGCTTCAATGCCCAATACGCCTTATGCTCGATTTCGACCGGAAGGTGGCATGCTTTCCCGTAGAGTAGTCGATACGGGGTGGTTCCAATTGGCGTTTTGTATGCCGTCCTGAATGCCCACAGTGCGTCCTCCAGCTTCTTTGACCATATATTGGGATTGTTGTTGACCGTCTTTTCCAAAATTCTTTTGATTGCTCGGTTTGTATTTTCCACTTGCCCGCTCGTTTGAGGATGATACGAAGTGGCAAATCGGTGATTTACTCCATATCTCTTCAGAACTTTTGCTAGCTGAGCATTTGCGAAGTGGCTTCCTCGATCACTGATTAATGCCTTTGGCACTCCAAACCTGCAAAATAAACTTTTAAGAAAATCAACAACCACGTTAGCGTTGTTAGTCGGTAATGCCTTAGCTTCAACCCATTTAGAAACATAATCAACAACAACTAAAATATAAACATTTCTGTTTGAAGGTTTGAAAGGACCCATGAAGTCGATTCCCCAAATATTAAAAACTTCACAAACTTGGATCCCTTGCTGTGGCATTTCGTCCCGCTTCGTGATATTCCCTTGGCGTTGGCATGCGTCACAGGTGCTCACGAGTGTATAGGCCTCCTTGAAAATTGTTGGCCAATAGAATCCTGCATCAAAAACCTTTTTACCAGTTACCGTTGGTCCATAATGTCCTCCGGTGGGTCCATGATGGCATTCGTCCAAAATTCTTCGAGTTTCTTCTCCGTATACACATCTGCGCACCATTCCATCAGCACATCTACGAAATAAGTATGGTGCGTCCCAGTAGTAGTACTTAGCATCCGAGATCAATTTCTGCTTCTGTTGATAGGTCAGGCTCTTGTTGACAATTTTTCGGCTAGATAGTTCGCAATGTCCGCGAACCATGGGGTATCGCCGTCCGTGTTACTGACACTGGCTAGCATCTCCCCCGGAAATGTGTCATCTATTTCCTCTTCCTTCAACTCCCCCAAACTTGGGTTCTCCAATCGGCTCAAATGGTCTGCAGCTACATTTTCAGCCCCTTTCTTGTCCTTGATCTCGATGTCAAATTCCTGCAACAATAAAATCCAACGAATTAATCTAGGTTTAGCATCTAATTTAGAAAATAAGAACTTTAAAGCAGAATGATCCGTGAAAACAATTGTTTTGCTCATCACTAAATATGAGCGGAATTTGTCAAAAGCAAATACGACAGCCAAAAGTTCCTTTTCCGTAGTTGTATAATTCTGTTGGGCTTCGTTCAGTGTTTTGCTAGTGAAGTAGATAGGTCGAAAATGTTTATCGATCCGTTGCCCCAAAACAGCTCCCACTGCGAAATTACTGGCGTCACACATCAGTTCGAAGGGTTTAGACCAATCCGGTGCTACCAAGATGGGTGTATTGGTGATCCTCTCCTTGAGTAACTCGAAAGCTTGTAAACACTCCTCCGAGAAATTGAAAGCTACCTCCTTCTCTAATAATTTCGTCATAGGACGAGTAATCTTCGAGAAATCCTTGATAAATCTTCGGTAGAATCCCGCATGTCCCAAAAAACTCCGAATTGCCTTCTCGTTCGTTGGTGGTGGTAGTTTGGCAATGACCTCGATCTTTGCTTTGTCTACCTCTATCCCAGCTTTTGAGATCTTGTGTCCCAGTACGATTCCCTCTCGAACCATGAAGTGGCATTTCTCCCAGTTGAGGACCAAATGTGCTTCCTCGCATCTTCCCAACATCTGATCTAAATTCTTCAAGCAATCATCGAATGAATCTCCGAAAACTGAAAAGTCATCCATGAACACCTCCATTGTCTTCTCCACCATATCCTGAAAAATAGCTAACATACACCGCTGAAAAGTGGCGGGTGCGTTGCATAAACCAAATGGCATCCTCCGATATGCGTAGGTTCCAAACGGGCATGTGAATGTGGTCTTTTCCTGATCTTCGGGATCGATGGGAATTTGAAAATACCCCGAGAATCCATCCAGGAAGCAGTAGAACTCATGTCCTGCAAGCCTCTCGATCATCTGGTCCATGAACGGTAGTGGAAAATGGTCCTTCCTGGTGGCTTCATTCAGCTTGCGGTAGTCGATGCAAACTCTCCATCCTGTGACTGTCCTTGTTGGCACGAGCTCGTTCTTATCGTTCATCACCACGGTCATACCTCCCTTTTTCGGCACGCAATGAATGGGGCTTACCCATGGACTGTCTGAAATAGGGTAGATAATTCCTGCATCCAACAACTTAACAACTTCCTTTTTAACAACATCTGCCATATTCGGATTTAGCCGCCGTTGTTTTTGAACAACGGGTTTTACATTATCAATAAAATTTATTTTATGTTTGCAAAAATCGGGGCTAATTCCGGGTATGTCAGATATACGCCAAGCAAAGGCCTTTTTATGACCTTCTAGGACTGTCAATAATCGAGCTTTTTCGTCACCCGAAAGTGATGACGAAATAACAACTGGTAGTAAATTGGTACCCTCAAGAAAAGCATACTCTAAATGTACCGGCAATTGTTTTAGCTCCAAGTCGGTTGGTGGTGATTCAATTGAAGATTTGATCCTCATGCTTTGGTCCAACTTCAGTTCCTCCTTAACTTCAACCTCCACTTCCTCGATCTTCTCGTCTTTCAGTTCCTCCTCCAAGCTAGTTTCTATCTGGGGAATTTCCTGCCAATCTAAATCATCAAACACATCAATCCGAAAACAGGTTTCATCAGTAGAATAAGAATGAGTCATAGCTCTATCTAGATTAAAAACAATTCGTTCATTCCCAACCCCTAATGAAATTTGCCCATTTTTCACACGAATAATTGCGTCAGCAGTGTTAAGGAATGGTCGTCCAAGGATAAGTGGCACCGTGACATCTTCGTCCATCTCTAAAATCACAAAATCAACAGGGAAAGTAAATTTTCCTACGTTAACTAGCATATTTTCAGCAATTCCTAACGGGTATTGAAATGAGCGGTCGGCTAGTCGGATACTCATCCTAGTAGGTTTTAACACTCCTAGGGCAAGTTTAGCATATAATGAGTAAGGCATCAAATTTATGCTAGCTCCTAAGTCGGCCAAGGCACTGCAACTGTAAGTATTGCTGAAGTTGCACTTGATAAGAAAACTCCCTGGATCATCTAACTTCGGTGGTATCGTGTTCTTCACCAAAGCTGAACATTCTGTGTTTAAGAATGCGGCTTGCTCCTCCGATGGCTTTCCCTTGTTCGTGACCAGCTCCTTGATGAATTTAGCGTAGTTTGGCATCCCTGTAATCAAATCAACAAGAGGAACGTTAATATTAACAGATTTAATCATGTCACAAAATTTACCGTACTGCTCCCGCATTCTTGCTTTTCGTAATCGTTGAGGATATGGGATATGAGGTTTATAAGCTTTGATTGGAACTTCCTCCACTGGTTCAGGTGTTTTTGCCTTGGGTTGAACCTGTGGTGCCTCGTCCTCGATCTCGAAATCATCTAAAATCGGTTCAGCAGCTCGGTGCTGCGCACCAGTGCCTTGGTGCTGCGCACCATTATGGTCAGAACCTGGGTGCTGCGCACCAGCAGGTTGGTGTTGCGCACCACCTGGCTGTTTTCCTCCATTTTCGGCTTGATCTCCTCCATAAGCTTGTCCCGAGCGTGTAGTGATTGCATTAACATGTTCATCTCTGTGTTTTTGGCAGGGTGGCATTCCGTCTCGTGGTCCTTCGGTTCTTCCAGGATGTTGATATTTTGGTATTTGATTGGTGGAATTATTTCCCTGATTTTGTTGTCGTGGATTTGGTTGAGTATTGCTTGGTATTTGGCCTGGTTGCCGATTTGAGTTCCGCTCGTTCATCCTATCGAACCGTCTCTCTAAGTCTTGATGTGCTGCCTGCTGATTTCTCTGTCCTTGCTCGATTTGATCAGTTAAAACTTTAAATTGTTTACGGACATCATCATTGGTTGATTTTTGGGTGTTGATGAACGATTTCAAAAGATCTTTAAGGCTTGGATCTTCATCTTCTTTATTCGGTGGATCGTATCTTTGTCGTGGTGGGGAGCGTGTGTCATTTCTTTGCCATCCGTTGTTCCGATTGTCACCCCGGTTGTGGGTATCTCTGTAAGGTGGCCAACTTGATCCCCGATTCGGATAACCATACTGTGCGTAGTTGGCATCCTCCACTTGTTGATTACACTCACTAGCATAGTGAGGTCCTCCGCATCCTTCACATCCATTCTTCACCAAGTGCATGTCCTTCTCTATCCGTCCCATGCGCTTGTCAATTCTATCCGCTAATGTCTTGACCTCTTGAACTACCGAGGATATTTCATGGCTACTCTCAGCTTGAGCAACTTGTCCTCTGTGTTTTCGACTTCGACCATCATCTCGATACTCCCTTGATAGGCTTATGACCAGCTTGTCTTCCATTAGGTTGTATGCCTCGTTGGTGGTTTTATACATGAAATCTCCTCCTCCGGCTAGATCCAACTCGTTTTGAGACTCCTTGGTTAACCCGTAGAAGAAAATTTCAATAATGTTGTCCTTGCCCAATCCGTGACCATAGCAACCTCTCAACATCTCTTTTAGTCTAGCCCATGCTTCAGTGGAAGTCTCTCCATCTTCCTGTCGGAATCCTCTGATGTCTCTGAGTAATTTCCTACCCAAGGCGGGTGGGAAAAATCTTTTGATAAAGGTCTCGCGCATTTGCGTCCATGTGGTGATTGAATTTTCATTAAGCTCCTCGAACCAAACCTTCGCGTCTCCGGTGAGAGACGAAGGGAATAACCTCAGCTTGACACCATCGCTTTTGCCTTGACCGTATTTGAACATCTCACACAGCTCGTTGAATTTGGCTATGTGTTTATGCGGAACTGAATTGTATCGCCCATCGAACGTGTTGTCTTGGATCATCTTGAGATGGTGACCCTTGACAACAAAATCCTCACCCAAGTCCGGGGTGGTGATTGCCGACCCTCGGGTGGGTGGCACTGCTACAGCTGCGGCCCGTCGGTGCATTGGTGTGTCCAAAGGGTCCATAGCTGGTTGCTGTTCCGGTTTGTCTTCACAAAATACTTCTTCGACCTCTGATTCTGAACTGCTTCCTCCTCCTTCTGAAGACGCAATGTCTTCAAACTTGACGGGTGAAACTTGATCAAAACTTGGTGGTGTCTGAAGCGATAAGTTGCCTCTCCTCTTGCCTCGCCTCTTTGATACTCCTGGATTTGACTTTGGACTCGCGAGTGGTAATCCCGAAGCCCTTGTGTTCATCAACTACCTGAAATACCTGAAAAGACAAAAACAAGAAAAGCGTAAAACGTACCGGTGTTATGACAATAAAAAGTAACTTCTAAGTAAATAAATACTCAAAAGGATCGTATCACAAATTCGAAACAAAAACGAAAAATCAGTCCCCGGCAGCGGCGCCAAAAACTTGATGGGTAAAATCTAGTCTTAATTAAAACTCACTAATTCACGCAATTACACACTTATAGGCAGTGGACCTATTCGTATATAATATAGTTTAAAAGCAAGTATAGGTTCGTTCGCAGGGACTAATTTGTTTTAAATTCGAATTAGCAATACTAGTTGTTTGTGGGGTTTTTTATCGTAACAAAAGATTTACTAAAATTGCAAGTGATTATTAAAAAGAAAGTGATTAATTAAAATCGATCGAAAAAGTAATTGATATAATCAAATAAAGAGAAAATATACTTGTTTGACACTTCACCTATTTTCCGTTTAAGTTTACGAGATCGATTGTTTTCAAAACTTCTAAAATATAGTAAAAGTACTCTCGAATCTTTTACTAACTTCAATTACCTCTAATTACACCGTTCCTCTCGAATACAGTTATAACTATTAATAATTAAGCAATAAGTAACGAGCCTGTTTCTAGTGATTTAATCTTATAGAGTTTCCTCTCGAATAACTCCTCTAAATATTAAGTCCTTCCGAATCTTAACAATTAGACTTACTCACTTAAATTTAATTACCTAAGTTGTGATTACTAAGTCCTCTCGAATCCTAGTAATTTTAAACCGATTATAGACCGACCGATTATTTCATACAACCTATTTAATCTATCTAGATTCCTCTCGAATACCTAGAATGTTGATTAAGCAAATTATATATAAACAACTCTGATAATATACTAAAATTTAAGCAAGTAAGGATCACCGATTAAACACAAAAACATAAACAATCGATAACGATAAATAAACTTCAAATAGGATCCGTAGTTCAAACAAGCATAAAAGAAATTTAGCTACTCATGATCAAGTCTGAAACAGCAAATAAATTGTTAGAAAACATTCTGGAAAATAGTTTAAAACTGAAAAGAAACAAACAAAGAATTTCGCCGAACGTGTCGTGATCGCCGTTAGCCGAAAAAGTGATCTTCCTAGCCTTGAATCTTGCTTCTAAACGTAATAACCAGCTCCAGAACCTTAGAATAATAATTGTATGATTTTCTGGCCGATTTGGTCTTGTATTTATAGGCAAAAGCAAAGCGGAAAACGTATTCGACTCAAACTCGACAACTTCATGATTATCCTCTTCAGTGCGCAACACCTCATCATCAGTGCGCAGCACCTCATCATCAGTGCTCAACACCGCGTCATTTACGAATCCTATTCCAAAACCAACTCAAACTCCTCGGTGCGCAGCACCACCTCAGTTCTCGTCTTTAGTTCGTCATTTAAGTCCATTTCTTCATCCTTTTCCACTTCCCGATCATGTAAACCTGTAAAATAGATAAAAACACTTTTCCACACAATTAAATGTAAAAACCTATCCTATCCATCATGTTTACTATGAAATGTGACGCAATATCGCATATAGATATCTATATAAATATGCGATATCAAATCCCCCCAAACTTGCCTTTTTGCTTGCCCTCAAGCAAAAACTGTTTTCAAAGTAATTATCAAAGCCAAACTTTAACATAACCAAACACCTCACGATTTTTATGGGAAGTAAAATCACACAATCTCTCAAACTAATCTAAAAGGGTGTGTAAAATATATCTGTAGAATCGCTCAATTGCTCAGTCATGGTGAATATTCTATCATAGGCTTGATAATGTATCAATTCTCCACCACTAGAGTCTAGGTACAACTAAACGGGGACTTTTATTCGGGTTATAATATACAGGTAAAGGCATGTGAAAATATATAATGGAGTGTAAATGGGTTAAATAAAAATATACAAAAGCTTAGATTAAATCCGAACTAAATAAAATCTCTAACGAACTGGATTGCTCAATTTTTCTTCAACTTATACTTTTTCTCCGAATATACAATTTTCGTATATAATACATGACTCAAAATACACTATTTCTCTTAAACTATACAACTAATTTTTTTCGCTTTTCTGTTTTTCCGATTTTTTTTTCTTTTTCATTTTTTTCTTCTTTCAGCCTAGTACATGCCTTACAATATAATATCTCTCGTGGTAAGTACACATGCTCAAAAGGCTAATAATTAACTATTTCTCCAAATACAAAATAATACAAGGCAATAATAATCTACTTTTCTTTTATGCCTTAGTAACTCTAACTTTACCTATAATAGCAATCAAAAACTAAGTTCGGACTTAATCTAAAAAGAAACGAAAATAGGTGAGTGTACAAAATATATAGTAGTGTTTAGAAACGAAACGGTTTAGGCGCAAATTGGTTTACTAGAGTTTCTAACACTAAAAGTAAGTGTTACAAGGGTTAGGCGGAAAAAATATATAAAAAGAAACGAAAAGGCTATCAAATGGGTTAATCCTAATTTGCCCCTATCATTGTACCAAATCACACTAAGTTACCCTAATGCAATTGCTCATATGTGGTCTCGAAATGTATAGCAATGTCAAGTTCTAAAGTCATCCCCATCGGCACACTCAAAGAAATGAAAAAGTAGCATTAAAAATAAATGCTTTCAATAGGCTCAAATTCTCACTATTTTTCTGAGTGGGGTAAAAATGCGTCTGGTTATGCTTAAAGTTTAAGGTATTTACCGAATAGACACGTTATATATATATTTTTTTTGTTTTTCTAATTTTTCAATTTTTGTTTGGATTTTCTATTTTTTTTTCTGACTCAAAAATGTACAAAAATAACACAATTCAACACGATGTAAACTAAGCTAAGGGTCGAAAAATAAAATGTAAAATTTCCCGATGACCCCCCCCCAAACTTAAGTAACACATTGTCCCTAATGCGTTTACGACAAAAAAAAAAAAAAAAAAAAAAAAAAAAGGGAAATTATACAAAAATTAGTCCTAAAAAGAAAAATAATACAAAAATTAGAAAGGTAGAAAATAGAACCCGTCGTCAAATAACGATATATAGCGTTGAGATCGTGGTTGCTGAACTGAATGCCAGACTTATGAGCGGGTGCTGAACTTACTGCCAGTCTTAGAAAAACTAAAAAAAACACAACCATACATGTTAGAATGAGTAAAAGAAAAAAAATAATACACAATACAAATTACGACGAAGAAAATAATAAAAATAGTCTTACTATTTCTTCTAATAAGAAATAGTGAAATAGTACATGTAAATAATAAGTTCATAAAAATACACCAATGATACAACAAATACAACTACTCATCATCACTCTCATCGTGTCCCTGCTGCTGGTAGGCTGGATGGTACCCGGGGTATGGCTCGGGATAGTAGTAAGCCGGTGCATCAAAAGGAGGGAATGGTGCGGGGTGCTGCTGCTGATACACGTACTCCCAGGATGACTGGTACCGATCCTGAAAGTACTCATCACGATGCTGGGCCTGTGTCCTCTGACATTCCGCCTGAACGTCGTTGAACTGGAGCCTGTGCAACCCTGCAAGTACCTGCTCCTGGATATCCCTCTGCGACTGAGCCCGTGGCCTCGGGGGTGGAGCTGGAGCCTCCTCAACGCGACCGGGATCAACCAAACGGCCGCCGGCGGGGTGAAGAATCCCGACTCGGAGCAAGTCAGCCTGCGTGTAGACCTTGCACCGAACCGACGGGGAACACTGCTGGATGTTAGCCGGAGTGGCCAACCCTAAAGCTCGGGCAATACGGGTGATGAAATGCCCGCAAGTCATCTTGCTCGAATCTGTCTGCCCCTCCCCTTTGTCAGCCATATACCTCGCTAACGTCCACGGGACGTTAGCAAAACGGGTGGGATCACGAGCACTGAAAATCTGTAACAACCACAAGTCCTCCATATAGCATTTGTCGTGGTGTGTGTCACGGTGGAGAAACGAGTAGGAGAGCAGCTTGTGCAAGATCCTAAGCGTGGGGTCCTGGATGTCCTTGGCGCGGCTGGAGTTGGAGTGATGTTCCCTCCGCCCCGACAAAGCATACCAGGCCTCATTGGCCTCAAAACCCGTAGAATCTCTCTCAGCATCCGAGAGATAAGCAACCATCAAAGCCTCCTGTCCTCCTGTTAGTCTACCAAATTCAATTACACTGACCTGGTGGTCCTCTCCGCCTAAACGGAAGGATATCAGAGGAGCTGTGGGGAAAGTCTCGTCAGTGAACTCCAAAGAGCAGTAGAACTCTAAGACCCATTCTCGGAAAACCGGTTCATCGGTTTTCCAAGCTCGGCCCCAGACGGGGATGTTGCGCTGTGCTGAGTTGCTGCGGGTGATCATAAATCCGCTTAAGTCGACATGAATCCCGTTCAAGTACTCCCAGTCCATGGTAAGGGGGGCAGCAACTGGACGGCCCCGTAGCGCAGCCAGTTTGTTGTTGAGCTTTATCTTTCGGTCTGGTGAACATCCGGGCCAGTGCAGCCATGGGTGGCATTCAGGCGCCATGATTGTCCTCTTCAGTGCGCAGCACCTCATCATCAGTGCGCAGCACCTCATCATTAGTGCTCAGCACCGCGTCATTTACGAATCCTATTCCAAAACCAACTCAAACTCCTCGGTGCGCAGCACCTCTCTCACTGGTGCGCAACACCACCTCAGTTCTCGTCTTTAGTTCGTCATTTAAGTCCATTTCTTCATCCTTTTCCACTTCCCGATCATGTAAACCTGTAAAATAGATAAAAACACTTTTCCACACAATTAAATGTAAAATCCTATCCTATCCATCATGTTTACTATGAAATGTGACGCAATATCGCATATAGATATCTATATAAATATGCGATATCATATCTATAAGTTTATTTTTAGAGATATTTAAATATTGTTATGTTTTAAAGTTTTATAGTATCAATTATCATGCTGATTTTGATAGTGAATAGTGTTTGAGAGGTATTTTGGTCTTTTTACCTTTTATATCTAAAAGTTTTTTTTATAGATATTTAAATATTGTTATGTTTTAAAGTTTTATACTATCAATTATCAAGCTAATTTTGATAGTGAATAGTGTTTGAGAGGTATTTTGGTCTTTTTACCTTTTATATCTAAAAGTTTTTTTTAGAGATATTTAAATATTGTTATGTTTTAAATTTTTAATTACTAATGTAAATGTCTTTTAGAAAATATATTCATTATCATATCTTGCAAAACAAACACGATCTAAATAATAACTTTTTTCCGCCGTGACACGCGGGCAAAATAAACCTCCTTTTATATCAAATAACCAACTATTATTATTATTATTGTTATTATTATTATTATTATTAAAGTTAATTTCCCTTTTATATCTTTTTTATTTTATCTTTTTCACAAATGACTTGTTTTTTGATTAATTTTTAAGTCATGCATTCGTTTTTTATATTTTATTAGGTTGTTTTTTATACAAAAATGTGCAATTATAATTATATTTTTTATAAAATAATTATTAATGTTATATAAATAGAAAAATAAAATGTAGTAATGACATAAAAAGAAGAAGAAAAAACTTAGACAAAATTAATATTTATTTGACCATATGATCCGTTGTCTACCACAAAACCATCGTAGATATCGTCAAGTTTCTCTTTCTTTATATTTACCTAAATAAAATATTGGAAATGATAACATCATACAATTGAAACAATTTTTTCCAACTCTACAATTTATTTTAAAAGTGATTAATGCGAATTATAATATGTGGATCACAATATTATATTGTAAGAATTGAAAAGTGACATTGTTTTAAATATAATTTCCATTTGAATTTTTCATTGCTTTCAACAATTTTATACCTTCTTATTTGCAGAAAAAAGTGTTTCAATTGCCATGCCGTTATCGTTTCCAAATTTAATTTTATTTAGGGAGTAAGTGTAAAGAAAGATAATCTGAACGCTATTTACGATTGTTTTGTGGTACACAACGGGTCGTATGATCAAATAAATATTAATTTTGTCTTTTTTTCTTCTTCTTTTAACATCGTTACTATGTTGTTTTTCTATTTATATAACATAATAACTGTTTTATAAAAAATATAATTTAATTACACATTTTTATAAATAAACAAAGTAATAAGATATATAAAAAAACTGAATACATGAGTTTAAAATTAATAAAAAAATTATTTGTGAAAAAGTAAATTAAAAGGATATAAAAGAAAAAATAACTTTAATAATAATAATGATGAAGATAATAATAATAATAATAATAATAATAATAATAATAATAATAATAATAATAATAATAAAGGAAATTAAAAGAAAAAGAACTAAAATTATAAAATTTGCGCATATGGTCCTTTTGAAGGTTTTTTTTTTTCAAACACCTTAATCAATTAAAAGGATGAACTAACAACAACAAATTATTGGATCGTGAAGCTATAAAACAACAAATCTGAAGAAAATAAGCTTCAACTCCTTCAAGACTAGAATTATTCTTAGTATTGAACCGGTAAAAGTTAATATGACTGACCACGAAGACACCGGGTGCTTAATTTTAGAATTATCGAAATTAGTTTCTCACACAAGTGCGAGCCAACGTTGACCTGAATATAGTCATCCGCACTGGTTTTCGTCCAGATCTATTCTCGTTGACGATGGCATCATCTTTTCACAAAGTATGTGTGTGTTTTTTCTGTTAATTAAAATGAAAATGAAAATGAAATATTCCCTCTCTAGGATTGGGATTATGGAAAGAATGAAGGTATCCAAAGGAGAAGGAAAAATGAGGGAGGAGTTTCGTAGTGATTATGAATTTAGGATTGAGTGTATGAGTAATTAATATGCTTTTTTGATTTAATTTGCATAGGATTGGGATAGAGTCCGGATCTATAGAAGATCTATAGGTGATGATACCTTTTTGATAAATGACGATAGAAAATAAATAATTTGAGTAGTTAGATTCTTTTAACATAAAGCTTGGGTTGGACTAATTAGAGTTAATTACACATATCGCCCTTATGGTTTACCATTAATGACACTTTTGATCCTTTTTACTTTAAAAGTACGTTGACAGACCTTTAAGTTCCAGACTTGCTACACGGATGGTCCTTTTCACAAACGACCGTCTATTTTAAACGTGAGACATAGTCACATAAGAACCACACGAGGGTATATTTGACATTTATATACATCTCTCTTCCTTTTATTCCCCAACGGGCAAAAGCCCCCAATATTTCACTTCTCTTTTTTATTCACCATTGATATTCATAACCACCCAATATGGTGTTTTGTTCATGTGGAAGGCAAGCATTGATTCGAACATCATGGACTTCGCAAAACCCAGGAAGAAGGTTTTATTCTTTTCCAATCAAGGTAATTTTGTATAGTTTAACCTAGATTTAATAACATGGGTTTTTGTTTTTACGGATTAACCTAGTTCTTTTTTTGGTTTTTTAGGGTGCCAATTGTCCATTCATAGGATGGTTTGATCTAGTGATGTGTCAACGTTCAATGAACATCATACCAGGTTTGTTGAGGTCTAAGAACAATGTTGGAGCACAACTTGAACAAAAAGAAGATGAAGTGAAGAAATTGAAGAGATGTTTGTTTATTAAGATGTTGTTAGTTGATCTTGTTATTGTTGTGTCACACCCCGCTATAGCGGAAACACGAGATGTGAAGAGCTGGAATACCATTACACGGGTTATACAAAATATAACGGTTCAAGTCATTGATTAAATTAAAATTGTTCACAAATCCCAAAAACAACCAAGTAGTTAACGTTTAATACAATACATAAGTTAAAGTTTCAAATAAAATTCCCAAAATAAAATAGGTCTTTCCCAATATATGTCTCACGCAACAATCTTGACCCATCCATGCCATGCACTTCGTTCTTACACTTAATTTCCTGAAACATAAGATAAAGTGTCAACTACAATAAAGTAGTGAGTGAGCTACAGTTTGAGTTTCTCGACAAAAGTTTCCGTGGAGTATATATATAAGTAAAGAGTTTCATAAATGAAAAGAAAGCGGAGCGGCGCTTATATATATATATATATATATATATATATATATATATATATATATATATATATATATATATATATATATATATATACTTTAAAAGTTTCAACAAACACAAGTAGAACAATACTTGTAACATGATAGTAATTGCGGAATCAATCGCTAAAAGAGTGTGTATGCGTAAATAAATAAGTAACTAAATTAACATCTTGTATCAACCTCTTGGCACAATATAACGTAAGTTTACACTAAACCGATTAACTGGTCAGAACACGCCCCAAAGTTTCACTAGAGATGGAGTTCGTCTGAACTTAGTAATATGTACTTAGGTCGCTAACCATAAGTAAGGAGTGACCTCTCCTAAGTATCGATACCCATAATACTAACGGCTATTGCTAATAGTGTGTAATGAATCTGATCTAAAAATGGGGCACTTTGAACTCTTTGTCTAAAAACGGATAGTAAGCACTTACGGAGTTTATATTCTCATCAAGGGTTGGTTTCGCATACAAGTGTCCTTAATTTAGTTTAGCCAATTAACGGGGGCAAGCCAGTAAGCCAATAGGGGCAATAAAAATGTTTTACGCATATAAGTTTCACAAAGTTTCCAAGAGAGATCAATAGTTCACACAATGTTCTAAGAGTCGATAATAGTTTCAAATGTTCATACGAGTTGCAAAAGTTCAAAAAAGTTTCCAATACAATTAATCTTATGTTTCCCCCAAAATAATATTTAAAAACAGTAATTAAAAGTGGGGTTGTAACTCACAGGTTGCGAAGATAAGTCTCGAGTAAATGGAAGGAGCGGAACGCGCGGGAATCAAAGACGACCTAAAACACCCAAGTTTTGTGTAAGTATAAATTGTATGATTTAAGTTATGTTAAAGTTCTATTTTAACATTTTTAGTATTAAACCCTTATACTTAAATTCTGTCCAAAAGTTTCAATACGGAAAAGTTATGTGTTATTACGTGTTCAATTACGTTTTAATGTCCGATTAGTCCAATTATGTCCAAAAAGGGTCGATGTACAAAGTCAAAATGTTTAAGTCACATAATCAATAAGTCACTGAGTTTCGGTATATTTTACGGTGAAATTTGGGCAGCGCTTCCGCGCTATAAAAATTTAGTCAATTTTCAATACCACTTTCCCGCTTTAACAATCGTTTCAACAAAACAATTTGATAATACATTAATCTTTAATTATAAACTTAAGCAAACATTATTTTTCATAAAATCAGTAACCTGCCCAAACTTGTAATAATCTGTGAAAAATTTACTAGTTCTTGTTTTTTGATTTTTACGTTGCAAAAACGACGTGTTTATGGTCAGCAAGATCCAGACAGCGGATGGAGATATTCAGCCGCCGGCTGGACCTCAGCCGCTGGCTGAATATCTTCAGCTGCCGGTTGGGGGCCTTCGGCCAGTTTCATATTTTCGACATTTTTCGATTTTTAAGCTATTTTAGTGATAGATTCTTACATGCAAACGGTTATAAGTTAGATATATAAATTTTTGAGCCAAAATCTCAGTTTCTTTAGATCTTTTACATCAATATGTGGATCTATGTTAAAAACTTGTTTTTAAGTAAGAAAACGTTATGGATTTTTATAAAAACAACTTTTTAGACTTTAGATCGTCCATGCAAGTAATTATTTGTGAAATAACAGTAAGATAAAAGGGTTTTACCGAAGGAAAAAGTTAGGAGACGGTTTGGATGAGATAGAGCTTCAAAATGGTGGAAATCTTCTCCAAAAACCCGTTTTTATGATTTCTCCTTGCTACCCTTTGCTTTATGGACGATTTGTGTATGTTTTTGTGGATGATTTTAGTGTTTTGATTGCTGTGAAAAGGGGAATAATCACTGTTTTTTCTTGGGAGATTAGAGAGAAAGTGTAGAGAGAGAGAGAGAGTGGTGTGTGTGTTTGATTTTGGAAATATGAAATGAAAGTGAATGGAGGGAGTGGGAAAGGGCCAAGACTGGCCTAGGGAACCAAATTGACAGACTTCTTGGTCCAATCCCGTCATAATGGTGTTGGTCCAATCAAAGTTCATGCAAAAATGAGTCACCAAGTCACAGTAAGCGGCTTTCAGCCGCCGGCTGGCCATATCCAGCCGCCGGCTGGGCTTCAGCCGCTGGCTGGATGGCATTTCCCAGCTCGGTGACGTTTTAAGTTTTTCGTTATTGTTAAGTGTGGACTAGAATTTTATTAGTTCTCGTTATGAACTTAGTCAAGTTCTTTGTATAATTTCTTGGTGTTAGGATTTATAAGTTGATTCCGACTTTGGTTCCGACACAATAATAGACACAATAAGTACGAACAATAACGATACGATCACGATAAAATGCAACGAAAGATTTGTACCGACATAATAAATGAGAATCACCTGAATTTTGGACGGTTGTCACATTCTCCCCGGGTTGAAAGAAATTTCGTCCCGAAATTTGACTCGTCCTATCAGGTAGAAGTGTCCTTGAACAGATGTGGATACTTTTGACGAATTTGGTCCTCACGTTCCCATGTGAATTCATGACCACGTCGGGAGTTCCACCGAACTTTGACGATAGGAACACGACTTTGTCTGAGTTGTTTGACCTCGCGGTCCACAACCTCAAGCGGTTCCTCGATAAAGTTGAGCTTGTTGTCGATCTTGACCTCGTCGAGTGGGATGACGATGGTCTCATCAGATAAGCACTTTTTCAAGTGCGAGACATGGAATACGTTGTGAACGTTGGAAAGAATCTGCGGGAGTTGGAGTCGATATGCTACTGGGCCGATACGCTCGATAACTTCGAATGGTCCGGTATACATTGGGCTTAGCTTGCCGGGCTTCCCGAAGCGAACTACCCCCTTCCATGGCGATATTTTGAGAAGCACACAATCGCTAACTTGGAACTCGAGGGGTTTCCTTCGGTTATCGGCGTAGCTCTTCTGCCGGGTACGGGACGCCTTCAATCGTTTTCTGATAGTAGTAATCTTGTCGATGGTTTCCTGGACGATGTCGAGCCTTGTGAGTTGTCGATCACCGGCTTCTAGCCAACAAAGCGGCGACCGGCACTTACGTCCGTATAAGGCCTCGAACGGAGCGCACTTGATGCTAGCGTGGTAGCTGTTGTTGTAGGAAAACTCGACTAGGGGGAGGTGAGTATCCCAACTTCCTCCGAAGTGAACTACGCATGCTCTCAGCATATCCTCAAGTGTTTGGATTGTCCTTTCGCTTTGACCGTCGGTCTGAGGGTGGTAAGCGGTACTAAGGTCTAGTCGCGTCCCGAGCGTTTTCTGAAGCGCGTTCCAAAAACGGGACGTAAATCGACTATCCCTGTCAGAGATGATGGAGAGAGGTGTTCCGTGGCGAGAGATGATCTCGTTGATGTAGATTTGCGCGAATTTTTCCATCGAGTGGTTCTCTCGAACCGGTAGAAAATGAGCAGACTTTGTCAATCGGTCCACAATTACCCAAATCGTGTCGTTACCCTTTGCCGTCCGGGGCAACTTGGTAATGAAATCCATGGAGATTTGTTCCCACTTCCACATAGGAATCTCCGGTTGTTGCAGTAGTCCTGAGGGCTTCTGATATTCCGCCTTGACCTTCGAGCAAGTAAGACACTTGGCCACGTACAAGGCGATATTCTTCTTCATGCCCGACCACCAATAATATTCCCGAAGGTCCTTGAACAATTTATCGGATCCAGGGTGGATGGAGTATCGGGAACGATGGCCCTCATCCAAAATTAGCTTGCGAAGATCTTCGGATTTCGGAATCCAGGCTCGGCCCTTGAAGTAGTGTATTCCGTCGGATTTGAGTTCGAATTCCTTCTCATTATTGTGCAACGTTTCGTCCTTTAGGTTCTCGGGTTTCAACGCTTCTCGCTGAGTCTCGACGATTTGCGTTTGAAGATTTGTCTGAATCTGAATACCTAATGCTCTAACCCGAGATGGTCTTACCCTTTCCTTCCGACTCAGGGCATTTGCTACTACGTTTGCCTTACCCGGGTGGTATTTGATCTCGCAATCGTAGTCACTCAGCAGTTCGATCCATCTCCTTTGTCTCATGTTGAGCATCTTCTGGTCTAGAATGTGTTGAAGGCACTTATGATTCGTGAAAACGGTGCACTTAGTACCATACAGATAATGTCTCCAGAGCTTTAAAGCGAATACGACGGCTCCCAGCTCTAGGTCGTGAGTGGTGTAGTTCTGTTCGTGCACTTTAAGTTGCCTTGAAGCGTAGGCGATGACTTTATCCTTCTGCATAAGGACACACCCAAGTCCTTGATGGGATGCATCGCAGAATACCACGAAGTTATCCGTACCCTCCGGTAGGGACAAATCGGTGCGTGGCAGAGCTGATGTTTAAGTTTCTGGAAGGATTCCTCTTGTTTTGTACCCCAAACAAAATCCTTGTCCTTCTGAGTGAGCTCGGTGAGTGGCTTAGCGATCTTCGAGAAATTCTCGATGAACCTTCGATAATAGCCGGCCAACCCTAATAATTGTCGAATATCCGTAGGAGTCGTTGGGGCTTGCCATTTCTCGATCGCTTCGATCTTAGCCGGATCTACATGGATCCCTTCTTGGTTGACCACGTGACCAAGGAAATGTACTTCCCGGAGCCAAAATTCACACTCCGAGAATTTGGCGTACAATTTCTGATCTCGGAGGAGTTCTAAGATAAGTTTCAGGTGTTTCGCGTGATCCTCTTTGTTTCTCGAGTAGATAAGGATGTCATCGATGAATACGATCACGAATTTGTCCAAATATGGTCTACACACCCTGTTCATCAAATCCATGAACACCGCTGGTGCGTTTGTCAGACCAAATGGCATGACGAGGAATTCGTAATGACCGTAACGAGTTCGGAATGCGGTTTTAGGGATGTCGTTCTCACTGAATCGAACTTGATGATAACCCGAACGGAGGTCGATTTTCGAGAAATAAGTTGCACCCTGCAACTGGTCGAACAGATCATCGATCCTCGGGAGTGGGTATCGGTTCTTGACGGTCAGCTTGTTCAGTTCACGGTAGTCGATGCACATACGGAAGTATCCGTCTTTCTTTTTAACGAAGAGTATTGGGGCTCCCCAGGGGGACGAGCTTGGACGAATAAGACCGTGATCCAAGAGTTCCTGTAGCTGTTTCGATAGCTCTTTCATTTCCGGTGGGGCTAGACGATACGGTGTCTTAGCGACCGGTGCTGC
Organism: Senecio squalidus; assembly: GCA_910822075.1. Lineage (NCBI taxonomy): Eukaryota > Viridiplantae > Streptophyta > Magnoliopsida > Asterales > Asteraceae > Senecio > Senecio squalidus. The sequence goes on along the minus strand of CAJVGC010000508.1, from coordinate 36,902,624 downwards.
GCCAGGAACTAGGTCTATCCGGAATTCCACTTGTCGATGCGGCGGTAGCCCGGGTAAATCTTCGGGAAAGACTTCAGGGTGATCCTTGACTACTGGGATATCTTGTACTCGACTCTCTTTGGGTTTACGTTTGACAACGTGAGCGAGGAATGCGTCACAGTCCTTCTCGAGGTACTTAGCGCATTTTCATGGTGGACACGATACGGAGTCATCGTCCGGGTTTGTCTCCTTGAACAACTAGAGTTTCGGTGTCTGAGAGAGGGATGCGAATAAGTTTGTCGAAACAGACGATCTCGGCTCGGAAACGAGATAGCCAGTCCATTCCGACGATTACATCAAAGCTTTTCAGCTCGATCGGAATTAAGTCAATGGGGAAGGTTTTATCGGATAGGCATATAGAACATCCTAAGATTATATCCTTAGCTTCGAACTCTTGACCGTTAGCGTACTCTATGGTGAAGCTATCCTTAAGAACTTTAGATCCTAAGTTAATGAGGGGTCTAAATTCTAAGGATACGAAGCTTCTCTCAGCCCCTGAATCGAACAATACTGATGCATAATGGTTATTTACAGGAAATGTACCGTTCACCGCGTTTGGGTCCTGTCGGGCTTCCTCAGCAGTGAGTGCGAAGGCACGTCCTCGACCTCGCCCGCCTTGGTTCGGTTGGGCGTTCTGGAGTCTCGGACAGGAGTTCCGGAAGTGCTGATCACTCCCGCACTCGAAGCATACCGACTTCTGACCTGGGACTATTACCCTCTCCGTACAATACCTAGCAAAGTGCCCTACCTTTTGGCACTTTAAGCACACCAGGCAGTTCCCGTGGTGGTGGAAGTTGCACTTGGGGTTCGTCCCCGTGTAAGCTCGGGCTCCAGTTGGTGGTGGTGGTGCTACAGCTGTCACGGCGAAATTTCGGGTGGTCTTCTTCTTCTTGTTTCTATCACTTCGCCTGGGGGTTTGATCAGATTTTCTTTCCTCACCCGACCCCTTCTTGGAGGATGCAGGAGTGGTGAGGAGATTGCTGGTGAGGCGATGGGCTAGGATGATTGCGCTTTGCAGAGTTTGAGGTTCAGCTGAGATGACCATCCCCCGGATCTCAGGAACGAGACCGGAGACATAGCGGTCGATTCGGTTTTCCTCAGGAGTTACCAACCTTGGGACCAGTCGGGCCAACTCGTGGAATCGGGTAGTGTACCCTTCGATGTCGTTTCCGATCATCGTGTGATCCCAGAGCTCCGCCTCGAGCTTCTTAATCTCCCCTTTGGGGCAGTACTCCTCTATAAGAAGGTTTTTGAATTGGTCCCATGTGAGAGCTTAGGCGGTTTCGCGTCCTCTGTTTCGGATTACGCTGTTCCACCATGTCAGGGCCTTTCCATGTAGTACGCAGGAGGCGTACTCCACCTTGGCAGCCTCAGCACACCTGCTGATGTGCAGAACCGACTCCATACTCTCAAACCAAGACACAAGTCCTACAACACCAGTTGTGCCGTGGAATTCCTTAGGGTTGCAGGCCATGAAACTCTTGTAGGTGCAGGCAGGGGGATTTGGGTTTTGGTGCTGGTGTTGATTGTTGTTCTGGTTCTGGTTATTGTTCTGACCCTGTTGCTGCTGCTGCTATTGCTGTTGCTGCTGGTGGTTGTTGCTGACGTTAGCGTTGATCTCGGCAGTGATCTGAACGATCATGTTGGGCATAGCTGCTTTCAACTGAGCAGCAACTTGCTCGGCAATGCGGTCAGTATTGGAGCGCCTAGGTGCCATGATTCTACAACAGAAAAATAGATTCAGTTTAGAACGCACGAATGGAATATGATAAGAATATAACCCAATGAACAATGACAATAACCACGCAAGAGTAATAGGAAAGAACAAATAGTACCCGCACGACAATGATTCAAGAGATTCACACGACAAAGATTCATACGCAAAAGAATAATTCAACCACAATACAAGATTCATACGAAAATAGCAAAAATAGATAATAAAGATAGAAATTCCATTCATTAATAATAATGTTGAATACATAGTTCAAATGAGAAATGAAGTTCAAGTACAATACATATGGAAATAAAATAGGTATGGCTTTGAGTTGTGTACAATGGAAAATTACAACTCAAGCCTACAATACAATAAATAAAGAAGATAACTAACAACGTTTCTCAAGAAACATCTTGGCGACAATAACCTCCAACAGGGTCCCCATAATCAAACACGCCCCAACCAGACGCTGCACTGTCCGGGCTGTGGCCCGAGCCGAAGCGAGATGTCGCAACGACTGTTCCGACAACCGATGCGCGGCGTCGGAGACTTCACAGAGGAGAAGCCCTTGTTGTTGGGCCTCCTCGGATAGTCCCCTTACCTCGCGGTGGAGGTGCAAGAATGCGGCAGGAGGGGGAGTCTGAAGGGTAGGTGGCATCATAGGTCGGGAGAGTCCGACCTCCTGAGCACGTCGCCTCTCCTCGAGGAACTGTCGCTCCCACGCATAGCGTTCCATGACTGGAGTGCGCAAGGCGGGATCTTAAGGGTCCACGAAGGACTGAGGAGGTGCGGGTCCGGATGGACCGGCCTGGTGTCCGACCATCCGATCAGGTAAGCGGCCAGGGAGAATGACCTGTTTGCGGGCGGTCTGCCGAGTACGAGGCTCCTGGTACTGGGTGGTGCGGCAACGGGTACCGGTGGAGGGGGTGGTAGTACCGTCCTCGGGCTGGACCCGATGCTGCTCGAGATCTCCATGGAGGTGTCCTCCGTGGGATCGGTGGTCTGGTGGCGTTGGCTTTCCGAGGCGGTATGGCCCTCAGAAGCCTCGCGGGATGACGCAGCTCGTGGTAGTGATCGGGACTGAGATCGCGATGGTGATCGTGAACGGGAGGAGTGAGACATGACGAATCTGCGAACAAGGAGTTTCGTAAGTACGGGGAAACAAAATAATAGTAAAGGAAATGTGTAATGAAATGCATGCACGGGTCAGTCACGTGAGATTCGGGAATTGATAAGACCGGGAATTTTCTGACTCACAAACCGTTTAACGATAGTAATTACGTTCCGTCCTTGCATAATTCATTTTGAACTAGGCATGAGTGATCAGGTCATGCATAGTTAAAAATAATCATGCAATCGCGAAATTAATACACTAAAGTTTGAACCCATAAATGATTTTCCGAAAAAGCCTTGGTTATAGTTTGGTTTCGAAATTTTTTTTGAAAATTTTTAAAACCGTTTTCACTATAACCTGTGCTCTGATACCAAGTCTGTCACACCCCGCTATAGCGGAAACACGAGATGTGAAGAGCTGGAATACCATTACACGGGTTATACAAAATATAACGGTTCAAGTCATTGATTAAATTAAAATTGTTCACAAATCCCAAAAACAACCAAGTAGTTAACGTTTAATACAATACATAAGTTAAAGTTTCAAATAAAATTCCCAAAATAAAATAGGTCTTTCCCAATATATGTCTCACGCAACCATCTTGACCCATCCATGCCATGCACTTCGTTCTTACACTTAATTTCCTGAAAAATAAGATAAAGTGTCAACTACAATAAAGTAGTGAGTGAGTTACAGTTTGAGTTTCTCGACAATAGTTTCCGTGGAGTATATATATAAGTAAAGAGTTTCATAAATGAAAAGAAAGCGGAGCGGCGCTTAAATATATATATATATATATATATATATATATATATATATATATATATATATATATATATATATATATATATATATATATATACTTTAAAAGTTTCAACAAACACAAGTAGAACAATACTTGTAACATGATAGTAATTGCGGAATCAATCGCTAAAAGAGTGTGTATGCGTAAATAAATAAGTAACTAAATTAACATCTTGTATCAACCTCTTGGCACAATATAACGTAAGTTTACACTAAACCGATTAACTGGTCAGAACACGCCCCAAAGTTTCACTAAAGATGGAGTTCGTCTGAACTTAGTAATATGTACTTAGGTCGCGAACTTCATGTAAGGAGTGACCTCTCCTAAGTATCGATACCCATAATACTAACGGCTATTGCTAATAGTGTGTAATGAATCTGATCTAAAAACGGGGCACTTTGAACTCATTGTCTAAAAACTGATAGTAAGCACTTACAGAGTTTATATTCGCATCAAGGGTTGGTTTCGTATACAAGTGTCCTTAATTTAGTTTAGCCAATTAACGGGGGCAAGCCAGTAAGCCAATAGGGGCAATAAAAATGTTTTACGCATATAAGTTTCACAAAGTTTCCAAGAGAGATCAATAGTTCACACAATGTTCAAAGAGTCCATAATAGTTTCAAATGTTCATACGAGTTGCAAAAGTTCAAAAAAGTTTCCAATACAATTAATCTTATGTTTTCCCCAAAATAATATTTAAAAACAGTAATTAAAAGTGGGATTGTAACTCACGGGTTGCGAAGATAAGTCTCGAGTAAATGGAAGGAGCGGAACGCGCGAGAATCAAAGACGACCTAAAACACCCAAGTTTTGTGTAAGTATAAATTGTATGATTTAAGTTATGTTAAAGTTCTATTTTAACATTTTTAGTATTAAACCCTTATACTTAAATTCTGTCCAAAAGTTTCAATACGGAAAAGTTATGTGTTATTACGTGTTCAATTACGCTTTAATGTCCGATTAGTCCAATTATGTCCAAAAAGGGTCGATGTCCAAAGTCAAAATGTTTAACTCACATAATCAATAAGTCACTGAGTTTCGGTATATTTTACGGTGAAATTTGGGCAGCGCTTCCGCGCTATAAAATTTTAGTCCATTTTCAATACCACTTTCCCGCTTTAACAATCGTTTCAACAAAAAAATTTGATAATACATTAATCTTTAATTATAAACTTAACAAAACATTATTTTTCATAAAATCAGTAACCTGCCCAAACTTGTAATAATCTGTGAAAAATTTACTAGTTCTTGTTTCTTGATTTTTACGTTGAAAAAACGACGTGTTTATGGTCAGCAAGATCCAGACAACGGATGGAGATATTTAGCCGCCGGCTGGACCTCAGCCGCTGGCTGAATATCTTCAGCCGCCGGCTGGGGGCCTTCTGCCAGTTTCATATTTTTGACATTTTTCGATTTTTAAGCTATTTTAGTGATAGATTCTTACATGCAAACGGTTATAAGTTAGATATATAAATTTTTGAGCCAAAATCTCAGTTTCTTTAGATCTTTTACATCAAGATGTGGATCTATGTGAAAAACTTGTTTTTAAGTAAGAAAACGTTATGGATTTTTATAAAAACAACTTTTTAGACTTTAGATCGTCCATGCAAGTAATTATTTGTGAAATAACAGTAAGATAAAAGGGTTTTACCGAAGGAAAAAGTTAGGAGACGGTTTGGATGAGATAGAGCTTCAAAATGGTGGAAATCTTCTCCAAAAACCCGTTTTTATGATTTCTCCTTGCTACCCTTTGCTTTATGGACGATTTGTGTATGTTTTTGTGGATGATTTTAGTGTTTTGATTGCTGTGAAAAGGGGAATAATCACTGTTTTTTCTTGGGAGATTAGAGAGAAAGTGTAGAGAGAGAGAGAGAGTGGTGTGTGTGTTTGATTTTGGAAATATGAAATGAAAGTGAATGGAGGGAGTGGGAAAGGGCCAAGACTGGCCTAGGGAACCAAATTGACAGACTTCTTGGTCCAATCCCGTCATAATGGTGTTGGTCCAATCAAAGTTCATGCAAAAATGAGTCACCAAGTCACAGTCAGCGGCTTTCAGCCGCCGGCTGGCCATATCCAACCGCCGGCTGGGCTTCAGCCGCTGGATGGCATTTCCCAGCTCGGTGACGTTTTAAGTTTTTCGTTATTGTTAAGTGTGGACTAGAATTTTATTAGTTATCTTTATGAACTTAGTCAAGTTCTTTGTATAATTTCTTGGTGTTAGGATTTATAAGTTGATTCCGACACAATAATAGACACAATAAGTACGAACAATAACGATACGATCACGATAAAATGCAACGAAAGATTTGTACCGACATAATAAATGAGAATCACCTGAATTTTGGACGGTTGTCACATGTTGTATGGTTGTTTTGAATCCAGTTTCAATTTTAGTATTATATGTTATATGCTTTGAAATCTAGTTTCAAAAACTGTTATTTTGTAACCTTTTGACAAGCTGGAATGAAAAGTGTGTGTATGGTATGTTGGGCTTGAAATTCTATTTTGTTTGTTTTCAATTTGCACACCAACTACTTTCAGTTCAGGTTGTTAATTTGTATCCTTGTGGCAAGCTGGAATCCAGTTTCAATTCAGGTTCTTATTTGCGTAAGAATATAAACCTAAAATTAACCTCCTATGCAACCAAATTAAAGTACCAAAATTACATTAGAACATCAACATTAAAGTACAATGGCATAACCATTCATTACAAACATTAAAGTTCAAAAACAAACACAAACATTAAAGTGTCTTACAACAAACTTGAAGTTCTACCACCAAACATAAACATTAAACATCCACCAAACACAAGCACAAACATTAAAGTGACTTAAAACAACTTCATGCTTCAACTGCCCTCAAACCCGACTTGGTTTTGACCCATTTTCTTGTACCTCCTGGACTTACTTGATTTTGAGTTGATGAGGGTTGACTTGCAGTAGGTTGACTTTCATTGGCTTGACTTGCAGTAGGTTGACTTCCACTCACATGTTGAGTTGTTGGACTTAGATCTTGTTGACCCTTGCATGTTTTTTTTGTTGTGACCTGTGTTACCACACTTTGAACATGTAACGGTTGTGTGTTTCCTTGACAACCTCAACTCATCAACCATGTTCTCAACCTCTTCAACACTCTTCTTTCTCTTTTTCTTAGGCCTCCCTATTGGTGTATGATATTTGGGTGGAATTATGGTTGTTGGTATTGGAGACTTCTCCCACAAGGTTACACTAGTAAATGGATTGATCATAAACTTATACATCAATTTCCAAGTGTCTAACCTATAAATAGAATCAACCAATGTCTAAATCAAACCAACTGGTTCATTGTTAATAACCATGTTCCAGTTACATGCAACTGCATGTTTGCACGGTATACTAGTCACCTCCCACTTCCTACATGTGCAAACCCTCTTCTTGTCATCAACTGCACATCGGTCCCCCCAAGGTCCAGTCACTTGAAACATGATACCCCCATTGAAAATAGCCTTATATTTTGTAGCATCTTGCTTCACTAATTCTAACAACCTAGTTTCAGTTGGTGTTAGTGGACCATCACTTTTTTTAATAACCTTTAACACATTCACTATCCTAATCATTAATTACTCCCTAATATATTCCAAACATTGGATTATAGGCTTGTCTCTTATGGTTGTTGGTATTGGAGACTTCTCCCAAAAGGTTACACTAGTAAATGGATTGATCATAAACTTATACATCAATTTCCAACTGTCTAACCTATAAATAGAATCAACCCATGTCTAAATCAAACCAACTGGTTCATTGTTAACAACCATTTTTCCAGTTACATGCAACATGTTTGTAGGGTATACTAGTCACCTCCCACTTCCTACATGTGCAAACCCTCTTCTTGACATCAACTACACATCGGTCCCCCCAAGGTCCAGTCACTTGAAACATTATACCCCCATTGAAAATAGCCTTATACTTTGTAGCATCTTGCTTCACTAATTCTAACAACCTAGTTTCAGTTGGTGTTAGTGGACCATCACATTTTTTAATAACCTTTAACACATTCACTATCCTAATCATTAAGTACTCCCTAATATATTCCAAACATTGGATTATAGGCTTGTCTCTTCCCTAATACATTGGCATTGACCTCACCTGTCCATCCTAGTACTAAATTAGTAAAAGGGGGTTTATCCTTCAACGGTGTATCATCATCAATCTCTTCCAAAACAACATTTGATTTCAGTGATGTACTTCCTATTCCTTCTTCAAAATATGTATCTAACCTTGTCATTCCATGTTCTATGTAAACTAAGATCAGATTATGCAGAAACACATGCTCATTAAACTTACACACATCTGGATCATTACCTAGGGCTTTCAGTGCAACATCTAAATCACTATCTGGTGTCAGATAATTATAACACATAATGTCCTTCTTTCCATATCCTAAATCTAGCATAATCGAATCTATTTCGCGTACCCCAAACTCATTAATATCAATACAATCAACATAATCAATACGCCCATTAATATACCTTCTTCCAGGTTTGTCTGTGAAAACACCACCGTGGTGAACCTCCAAAGAAAACAGATTTGGATATCCTTCTGCATTTTGAAACAAACAAGACTGAAATTAAAGAGTCTTACCATATACAAAATTCAAAAGTAAAATTAAAGATTAAACTTACCATATACATGGTCCAGATTCCATATATAACCTCGAGGATGGATCATGTACAATAAATTTGCCATTATCCTTGTTGACAGATACTAGGGTTTAGAGCATTTTGGAGAATTTGGGGTTGGAATAGTTGGGGTTGTTTTGGTTATAGGTCCTTTATTATGGTTAAAAGGAAGATAGATGTATATAAATGACAAATATACCCTCGTGTGGTTCTCATGTGACTATGTCTCACGTTTAAAATAGACGTCCGTTTGTGAAAAGGACCATCCGTCTAGCAATTCTGGAACTTAAAGGTCTGTCAACATACTTTTAAAGTAAAAAGGATCAAAAGTGTCACTTATGGTAAACCATAAGGACGATCTGTGTAATTAACTCGACTAATTAATATGCTTGACGATTCACGTTTACCCGAAAATAATGAACTTTTTTTAGCCAAGAAAGTTAGTGTGTCAAAAAACTTCATCGGAAAAAATGGTGTGGCCAGAAAATTGGTAGCCGGAAAATACATTCGGCGAAACCTATCGGAGAAGACGACTTTCAGATCATCAGGTAACCATTTGCATACATTAGCAGGTAACCTGGAAGTTTGAACATATATTGAAACAAATTTACAAGTTAAATACATATAGTGATACTTTCCATAGTACATTTCATATATTGGGACAAAATGAGAAGACCCCTTATACTATAATCAATTTTTCATTAAAAAGGTATATTATATGGGCTCATTCAATATTCAATAGTAAATTAGATATGTCAAAAGACTTGTAAAAAGATTCTGTGAATAAATTCTGAAATAATATGGTTTCACATAATCACGTGACTAGCTAGTCATTGATGTGAAAGAGGGGGAGAGTCGGGTGAACTCGGTAATATATGGTGGTGCTCATGACATAAGATCAGAGTGGTGCTTATCTTGTAGACTTAAACCATCTTTTTTGCTATAATCCTATATACAGGAAAAACACGACGTAAAATGAAGAAGAAAGATGTGTTACCTTTGTGAGAATTCTAGCATACATTTAACTACTATTTGTCGGGTGCTTTTTGTATGTTTGTTTCTTGTACAAACTCACATGTTGGACACAATCTCATAAAAAAATAAAGTGGTTTATTATGTAGATACTTTTCCTTGACACAAATATAAATATCCTTGTTTGGATCCTCATTAGATTACAAAAACACGTGGGTGGATTAAGATTCCGCAAATTCTCATAGTGATAAAAGTGGAACACGATATTACTTTGGGGTCATAAATTATGAGAAAAAATTGCGAGGCAGCAACAATGTACACCAAAATGGTCTTCTCTTTGATTGTTTCTAGTCTTATACTCGTGTTTTACTTTGCGCTCAAGAAGAGAATTAAAGGTGAAAAAGCTTTAAACTTGCCTCCAGGTCCACGAAATTAAGCTACCTCCAATCGGTCACATACATCAATTGGCCGGATTACTCCCACACCGTGCATTCTGAAAGTTGTTACGACAATATGGGCCTATCATGCATATCCAACTAGGCCAGATTTCAGCAATCATAGTTTTATCACCTCAATTAGCTATAGAGGTACTTAAAACCAAGGATATTGCAGACCGTCCTAAGACTTTTGGGAGTGAGCTTGTAGTGTATGGAAACAGTGATATAGCTCTCGGGCCTTATGGAGAGTATTGGAGACAAATGAAAAAGATTTCCACATTGGAACTCCTTAGTGCCAAAAAGGTTCAGTCATTCAGTCGTATCAGAGAGCAAGCGCTTGATATTTTTTGGCCGGAATGGACGTGTAATGGCCGGAAATAGCAGAAATGGACGGCACCAGCGACTTTTTGTGGAAGTGGTATAGCCGGCGTTGGGAACGTCGGCTTATGCCACGTGTAACGCCACGTCGGATTTCCACCGTTGCCTTTGCCCAGTCACACCCACCTTTTCCACGTAGACAACGCACTCACCATAAGCCGGCGTTGGAAGTGCCGTCTTATGGTGCTTTTTCTGCCACCCACATGCAACGGTCACTAGACCTTTTCCGGCAGCCAATGAGCATGTGATACGTGTATAAGCCGGAGTTGGCACCTCCTACTTATAGTGCCTTTATATACCGCCACCGTTTACACTTATTCCACACAAAACTCACACACACACATACACACATATAATTTCTCCAATATTTTCCACCGAAACTCACTTACACACATATAATTTCTTAATCTCGGCTTTAAAATGGCGCAATTTGGAGCAAGTTCAACCCCTCGAAACACTAGTTTGTTGTTTTTACAAGACGGTGAGCACCATCGTTCTGCTCGGTTATTCAACGGTCAACAAGATCCGCTTGAAACAATAAAAGCGAGACGATGTGATGCGGGACTTTGGGACCACACCGATGAAATTGAAGACGATGTTAGAAAGTGGATAGTAAGTGCTGGTTTTGACGGTGTATTACGCACCGAGTATCACAAAATAGACCACGCTCTAATTACCGCTTTGGTCGAAAGGTGGCGTCCCGAGACGCATACATTCCACTTCCCAGTCGGTGAAGCTACTGTTACATTGCAGGACGTACAAGTTATGTGGGATTTTCATGTAAACGGACCAGTGGTGTCTGGAGAATGGGAGTGCAAAAGCCAGGATGAATGGCTTAGTGATTGTGATGGCTATCTGGGGTTTGTCCCAGACCTGGTTGAAGTTAGTGCTGGTATAGTAAAAATCCGTACTCTAATAGAGGAAATTCAAACACCGTGCCAGAGGAGTAAAAGAAGCTATAAACAAAGAGCTAGAGTATATATTTTAGCTCTTATTGGTGGCCACCTGTTTAGCGATTCACAGTCGTACGATGTTTCGCTGAATTTTCTAAAAAACTTATACAAGCTCTCTGAAGTTTGTAGATTAAGTTGGGGCAGTGCAATATTGTCGTTTTTGTATCGAAAATTGTGTAATGCTGCGGAGAAGAAGGACGTGAAAGGTATTCAGGGCCCGTTAATTTTACTCTAGCTTTGGCCTGGGAGAGAATACCACAGATTGCGCCCCGTATTTTATTAGGGGATGCACCTATGTAGTACCCACACTGCTATGGGAGCAGGTAATATTTATAGCATTATATTTTTATTATTATCAGTATTATTTTGATTAATTTAGATTACGAATATTACAATTAAATTTATACGAGTATTATTTTGAATATTAGGTGGAATCGGCACTTTAGTCACACTGCCACACCGGCTCATGTGTTGGTTACATAAAGTGCTGCTTTCACCGCCATGGAAGAGGGCCAGTTTATATGGTGTCCATATAGTGCGGTATTGGGGCAACTTCCGGATGATTGCACCAATGATAGCGAGTTATGGGCATACATTGGATGACTTGTCTTTTGGAATGTTGCCGAACCTCATGTACCTAACAAAGTATGCAGACAGTTTGCATAGGTACAAGGGGTTCCTGATGATTTATACATATTTACAGTTCGACAACACAAGAAAATTCACGAAGCTAAGCTTACGGGTGGACGAGGTAAAGACTGGATGGAAAAGAAGGAGGTTGAGGTAGGGTGTTGGAATAGTAGACATTCAAATGTCTATCAATTTTCTGGACCAGCAGGAGAAAGTTTAATTTCGCCGTTGCTAAATTTAGAGGGTTAAACAGGGAAGCTTGGAGGTGGCTAAAAAATATTGGTTTGGACAAGTGGACGTTATGTATGATGAGGACTATGTACGTTGGGGAAACACCACAACAAACATAGCCGAATCATATAACAATGTCATACGCACGGTGCGCATGATGCCTATCAAGGCATGTATTGAAGGTACATTCGAACTTACCAGAGCACACTTCGTACAAAACTCTGGGAGAACTAGAGACTGTCATTTACCCCTTTCAACAGCCATGTGGAGACTCTACAATGGTCGGGAATCATATGCCATTCATCATAGGGTAACACCTTACGATGTCCCAAATGGTGTTTATGAGTGTGAGACAAATGACCGAATAACCATGGGTGGGGGGAACAAATATGAGGTCCATTTTCCAGCTAAGTATTGCACTTGTGGAAAGTGGCAAATGCAGAGGTTTATTTGTTCTCATGGCATGACTGTTGATTGACACGTGAATGGTCCTAGTCGAAGAAATCATGAAGCTACACCAATAATGGTTCCTACCTTCCACATCACAAAAACGTGGAGACGACAGTATATCCCAACACTTAGGGGCCTACGGCACGAGGACTACCGGAGAGAAGCGAACTGGACCATCGAAGCGGATAAAACCATGATCATTACAAAAAGAGGGAGAAAGAAACAAAGAAGAATCCGTAATGAAATGGACCGGCCGAGCGGAAGTGGAAGTAGACCCCGAACATGTAGTGGTTGTGGACAGACAGGTCACAACAGCCGGAGCCGGATTTGACAACGTAACCAATGTTAGTGTGCCATGTTGTATTGTAACTTGTTCATTATGTATTTAACTTGTTCAAAACAGTGGGATTAAGTGGGTCATTTTTTATTTTAAGTTGTTCATTTTTGCCCAAAAAAATATTTTCTGGGCATTTTGTACATAGCATAAAACACACGAAAAAAAGCCATAAACATTAATCTAACATTTATAAACTCTAAAACAAATACATATTAACAAAACACAATTTGAAAATTTTCATAAAAATCATCAAATTACATTCATAATTAACCCTAAACACTAACACTTAAACCATTTTTAAAACAAAAAAACTAACCCTAAACCACAAAACCACTAACCTAAACCGGAAACCACTAAACAAAAACCACTATTTTTTAAACCAAAAGCCGGCGTTGGGAACGCCGGCTATTGACACGTTGGATAAAGGGCTATAGCAACGTTAGTGCAAAATCTAGCTGGGGTGTGACATGGCATAAGCCGGCGTTCCCAACGCAGGCTATACCATTGATATAAAATTTCGCCGGTGGCGTCCATCGCTGTTAATTCCGGCCAATGGATGTCCATTCCGGCTAAAAAATTAGCGCATGATGCTTTCATAAAGTTTCTACGATTATCTTCTAGAAACTTGTAAATTTTCATCAAACCATCACGTAACTGATTAATAATGTCGTTTGCATAGCTTCTTTTGGAAGAAACTGTAAACACCAACAAGCTCTTATAGAATTCCTAGATGAGTTTGGAAAAGTAAACAATGGGTTTTATGTGGCAGATCTGTTTCCCCTGATCTTAAGTTTCTCTACGTGGTTTCTGGAATGCGATCAAATTTAATGAAACTGCACAAGACTCTTGACAAGATATTCGATGACATATTCGAAGAACACAAAGAAAGAAGAACAGAGGCTGAACACGAACAAGAGGAAGATCTTCTTCATGTTCTTCTTAAAATTAAGGAGGAAGGTGATCATATATTCCAATCACGAACAACAACATTAAAGCCATCTTTGTGGTACGTTCATAATCTATTAATATTTTCCAACTTTTAACTTCAAATTGAAGTTCAAAGTTCAAATTTTCAATGACTTAATCTATAACTGTTTTTCCATTTTTCTAAAATAAATACCAAATCCAAGCTAAATTTTAACTTTTACAACCTTAAGTATATGCTCACATACCAAGACTTTGATTTAACTCCAAATCATTTCGGTGTAACTTACTGTCTTCCTAAATCCACACTTTTGTGTGATAATAATAAAAGAGCCCGTTTGTCACACTTTTAGTGGGAGTTTAAACAATAACTATGCTTAATTCAATTTACATCAATAAAAAGTAGATAAAGAAATATTTTACGACAACATGGATACTCGTATGACCAAGGGGGAGGCATGCTTGATGCACTACTTTTGGTGTGAGTTTAAATGAGAAGCACAACTAATTGATTTGCACTACACAATTTATATGAATTTTATGAAAATACATAAAGGATAACTTATATATAGGCCCAAGTTAACGACAATCTTTTTAATCGAAGTATAAGTTATAGTAAAGATGTTAAAATTTGAGGCCCTTGAAAAGTGGAAGCCATGTTCGGTCGCGCCTACTGCATTTGCTTTGATCTGATATATCAATTATCGGTGCTTTTTTTACACCGTTATATATGTATTGAACGTTTTTATGCTAGAAGTTGGATTCAGCAACTAAAGAGTATATCTGAATGTATGTTCATTGTTATTTGCTATTTACCTTCTTTTTAAAATGTATTGTATTTATTATTTAGAAGATATATTAAACCATGAAGTGTAAATCAATTTGTCCGTAAGTTTATACAAATGATTTTACAACTTGTGACTATCCGGTTGTAATTTTTCCCACTACATGGTCCATAGGAAGTAAATCGTTATGTAATAAGGGTAGGATTACGAAACCATGTTCCGTGCAACTGCTTAATGATCAAAATAACAACCATTTATACGTAGTTCTGCTTTGATATAGGATATCTTTGCTGGAGGGACTGACACGTCTACAATAACAATTGAATGGGCTATGACGGAGATGATAAGACACCCGAGAGTGATGGAGAAGGCCCAAGCTGAAGTAAAAGAAGCATTTAAGGGAAAGATAATAATCATGGAGTCAAACATAAAAGGTTTGAGCTATTTGCAATTGTTAGACATAGGAGTCCAAAATAAATGTAAGCTAAAGTCCGTATGTGGACTTGAGCCCGTTAGGTTAATATTTTCCTATAAATAGGTGACCTATGTAAACGTTCTAAGTTGATGAAATACAAATATTCTTCCACAAAACCCTATTATTAATTTCTACATGGTATCAGAACAGGTTACTTTCGAAAGTACCTGTTCGACCTAGTCTATTCGATTAGGAAACCAATCCAAACGACTAGCCATTCGACTAGTAAAACAACAAACACGAACTAGTGTGTCCGAACAGAAAAACAACACACACAAATTGGTGTGTCCGAATAGAAAAACAACACGAACGAACCTGTGTGTTCGACCAGATACTCAACATCCTCGACTTGTATAATTCGACTAGTGGCCTCATTCGACTAGCAAGGACCTTCGGATAACACATTCGACTACGAAATCCAACAAATGCTCGAGCAAAGCCTCGGATAACCAAGACCATTCGACTGATATTTGGTCCTACACGAAGACAGAGGAGAACGACTAGGTATTCGAATTGAATTGCTGATCGAATTAAATTGCTGATTGAATTGAATTGCTGATCGAATTGAGGGGATTCGACTAGTTTTTCGAATTGAGGGGATTCGTTTGCCAGCTTCAATTTTAAAACCCAATTAGCAAAACTTGGAGCCCAATATATAATGTTTTGGGCCTGGTCTATTTAATTAATGATTTGGACCAAAACCAGTTTCAAAAACACAATTTAAACAATTTAAAAATTTAAACCAACCATGGCTGACAACGAAAATAATAACCTCGCAATGCAACTAATGAACCTGCTTCGTAACGGAGCTCAAAAACAGTTTCAAAACCCAAAACCAAACCCGTCTGATCAACTCAAGATTAGTCTAATGTTGACAAGCAATAACTACCCGTTATGGGCTCGAATGATTCGAGTAGCTATTGGGGGGAAATCGAAAGTGTATCTTAATCATCTTACCCAAAACCCTCCCGCCATCACTGATGAAAACTATGATGAATGGGAACAAACTGATCTCGTGGTGTTCTCGTGGTTAATTCAGAACATCGAACCTAGCATTGCAAATAACCTTACTGAATTTCCCACAGCGAAGTCACTATGGGAAGCCTTGACAGTTACTTATAGCAGCGGGAAGGATAAATTACAAACTTTCGACCTACATGTTAAAGCAAATGAGTTCAAACAACATCAGCTGCCACTTGAAGAGTTCTGGATAGAAATGCAGGGAATCTGGGGAGAAATTGATGGTAGGGATCCAAACCCGATGACTTGCACAGCTGACATAGCCACATATAATCGAGTTCGATCCGAAACAAAATTGTTCCAGTTTCTGAACGGACTTGACCGGAGGTATGACCCAATTAAACGGGAAATTCTCCGTTCTGATCCACTTCCATCTCCAGAAACCGCTTATGCTACGGTCAGGAAAGAAAAAGCTCACCAAGCCATTATTGACGGGAATCATGAGGCGGATATGGGTGTGGCAGCTGGGCTAAATACCACCGGTGATGGAGCAGGGCTTGTTTCCAAGAATCATCGATCAGAAAAACCGGCGTTCCGACCCCACTCAAAGGTGGATAAAAGCAAGCTCAAGTGTGAAGAGTGTGGTATGACAAAACATACCAAAGAGCAATGCTTTAAAATCGTCGGATATCCAGAATGGTGGAATGAGAATCACAAGACCTCCAAGACTGGAAAATCTGCGGCCGCTGTAGGAAGCAGTGAAACTAGCGGCGGCGAAGAAAAGAGTACCGATGGCGCTCCAGAACCAGGTATAGGGTTTGGTTTGTTTACACCAAACCCTGCGGGTAATGATTCTTTTTAAAATCCAAAAAGTTTTAATAAAAACTTACTCGATAAGTTAAATGATTACGATTTAAAAAAGGAACAATATGAGTCTTTATCTTGCGAAGCTCATGCTGCAACCAAAGATTCCAAGTGTACTTATTGGATCTTTGATTGTGGTGCCACCAATACAATGACGTTTGATATCACCGATCTAACGTCAAAATCTAGAGTTGATAAAACAAGAATTCACACAGCCAATGGGGAAACTCTCCCAGTTAAAGGAGGGGGAACCATTGAAATTTCGAAAGAATTACGACTCTCTAGATGTCTTTATGTGCCATCATTATCACACAAGTTATTATCCGAGAGTCATGTCACGAAAGAATTAAAATGTGTGGTATTAATGCACCCCACTTTTTGCATTTTGCAGGATATCAGGACGGGGAAGATCATTGGGCGTGGTACTGAAAGACAAGGGCTATACTACGTCGATGAAGTTACTCAACAAGGCTCTGTTTTGCTCACTCATGGGTCTAACGATAGGAAACCTTGGTTATGGCACCGAAGACTAGGACATCCGTCCACTGGTTATTTGAAACAGTTATTTCCGCATTTATTTCCTAATAATAAAACTTTCCATTGTGACACTTGTATTTTGGCTAAGAGTCATAGACAAACGTTTAAACCTAGTAATACTAGAGTTGATTCTCCTTTTTTGTTAATTTATTCTGACGTTTGGGGTCCCGCAAAAATTGAAGGGGGACAAAATTTTCGTTATTTCCTGTTATTTATAGATGATTGTACTCGAATGATATGGACTTATCTTTTAAAAACTAAGTGTGAAGTGTTTACTAAGTTCACATCGTTTTGTAACATGGTAAAAACTCAATTCAAACAGGACATACAAATTCTCCGATCCGATAATGGGGGAGAATTCTGTAATAATTCCATGAAAAACTTTTGTCAAACACGGGGAATCATTCATCAAACCTCGTGTGCTCACACCCCTGAACAAAATGGGGTTTCAGAACGAAAAAATCGTTTCTTGTTGGAAATCACTCGTGCTATAATGCTTGACTCACAAGTTCCAAAGTCTTTTTGGCCAGAAGCAGTTGTCACTGCCACGTACTTGGTTAATCGTCTTCCAACCCGAGCTCTAGCCCTCAAAACTCATCTCCAAACATTGTCACATTTCCATAAATTGCCATCAACTCTAACCCTTGAACCTCGAGTGTTTGGATGTTCTGTTTTTGTCCATATACCAAAAATAGAGCGTTCAAAACTTGATCCATGTGCAGAAAAATGTGTGTTTTTGGGGTATGGTGTCAATCAACACGGGTATCGATGCTACAGTCCGAGTAGGCGTCACATGTTCACCACAATGAACTGTGACTTTCTTGAAACTGAGTTCTTCTATCACACCCATCTTCCTGGTCAGGGGGAAAATGATAATGACGCATTAAGATGGATAAGTTGGGCACCACCCGTGCATGACTCTTCTACTGATACACCCACTCCGGAAACTGATAGTCCTAAAGAACCTGAAGACATTACCACCCCCACTAATAATGATCCTCCTCAAATGATATCCGAGGTAAGTGGCTCTGAATCTCCAGATATTCCCAATAACTCTGATATGTGTAATGATGAACAACAGGTTGAGATGGAAACTCCGAGTGTGACTGAACCAGCTCGGTATGATCTTCCTCCTAGATCAACTAGGGGAATTCCACCTAATAGATACTCACCAGAAAGAAGTTCAAGAGGGTCAAGATATCCAGTTGCAAATATCGCAAGGAGGAATTTAGTTCCAGAAGCCAGGTCCTTCGCAAACGCCATCTGTTCTGAAAAAATACCAACAAGTGTCGAAGAAGCACTTAAATATAAAGAATGGAGGGAAGCAATTGGTACTGAACTTGAAGCCCTGAAAAGAAGTGAAACATGGGAAGAATGTGAATTGCCTCCAGGGTAGAAACCCGTTAAATGTTGGTGGGTGTTCACTATCAAGTACAAACCCGATGCATCAATCGAAAGGTATAAAGCTCGATTAGTCGCAAAGGGGTATACTCAGACTTACGGGATTGACTACTGTGAGACCTTCTCACCAGTAGCCAAGATTGATACTATTAGAGTTCTATTCTCAGTTGCAGCAAACAGGGATTGGCCACTGTACCAGTTTAATGTCAAGAATGCGTTCTTACACGGAGAATTAAAGGAAGAAATTTACATGGAAACCCCACCTGGAATTCATGATAGCTCCAAGTCCAGAAAAGTTTGCCGACTAAAGAAATCTCTGTATGGTTTAAAGCAGTATCCACGAGCTTGGTTTGGTCGGTTTACCACAGTTATGAAGAAATATGGTTATAATCAAAGCAATTCCGATCACACTTTATTCTTGAAACGGAGAGGTAAACTCATAACCTGTTTAATAATCTACGTTGATGACATGATTATTACAGGAGATGATTCGGAGGAAATGAAAAAATTGAAAGCCAATCTCTTTAAAGAATTCGAAATGAAAGATTTGGGAAGACTCAAGTATTTTCTCGGAATCGAAGTTCTAAGATCAAAATCGGGGATCTTCATTTGTCAGCAAAAATATGTCCTTGATTTATTAGCGGAGACGGGAATGCTAGATTGCAAACCTGCAGATACTCCCATGATTGCCAACCAAAAACTGTTCATGGAAGATGAAGCCGAACTGGCAAATAAAGAAAGATATCAGAGAACGGTGGGAAAACTTATCTACTTAGCTCATACTCGGCCAGATATCGCATACGCGGTAGGAGTTATAAGTCAATTCATGCACCAACCTCAAGTCCAACACATGGAAGCATCCTTACGGATTATCAGGTATCTCAAGGGAACCACTGGACACGGAGTCTTGTTCAGACCAAATGGGCACCTGAAGATTGATGCATACACTGATGCTGACTGGGCAAGCGATAAAGGTAATAGAAGATCTACATCAGGGTATTTTACTCTAGTGGGAGGAAATCTTGTTACCTGGAGAAGTAAGAAGAAAAAGGTAGTCGCTCTCTCAAGTGCTGAAGCTGAATTCCGAGGAATAGCACGAGGTTTGGCAGAAGTCTTGTGGCTGCGAAAACTACTGTCAGAAATTGGATATCCCTCACTGGAAGCCAGTAAGATTATGTGTGACAACAAAGCTGCTATCCAGATCTCAGCAAATCCAGTCCAACTTGATCGCACAAAACATGTTGAAGTTGATAGACACTTCATCAAAGAAAAACTTGAAGATGAGATTATCGAGCTTCCGTTTGTTTCATCAAAAGATCAGCTTGCAGATATTCTTACAAAGGCGGTTACCAGAAAGATCTTCGCTCACTGTCTTGACAAGTTAAGCATTGGAAATCCCACTACTCAGCTTGAGGGGGAATGTTAGACATATGAGTCCAAAACAAATGTAAGCCCAAGTCCGTATGTGGACTTGGGCCCGTTAGGTTAATATTTTCCTATAAATAGGTGTCCTATGTAAACGTTCTAAGTTGATGAAATACAAATATTCTTCCACAAAACCCTATTATTAATTTCTACAGCAATCAGTAATCAAGGAAACTCTACGGCTTTACTCCCCACTTCCGTTGTTACTCCCACGTGCACGTAGAGAACAATGCAAAATTGGTGGTTACGATATCCCCATCAGAATGAAAGTCATCATCAATGGTTGGACACTCTCAACTGATCCTGAATATTGGGAGGATGCTGAGACCTTCAAGCTAGAGAGATTTGAAAATACTTCAGTTGATTTTATAGGAAGAGATTATCATTTTATCCCATTTGGTTCTGGTAGGAGAATGTGTACAGCAATAACTTTCGGTTTGGCATCAGTTGAGCTTTTCCTTTCTCAAATGCTATACTATTTCGACTGGAAACTCCCGAATGGATCAGATCCTATGGACATTGATATGACGGAGGTCAGAAGATCATTATCAGCAAAAAAGGTTCACTTACGTTTGATTCCTACCTCATATGCTCCAAACAACTAATTCATCCACTTTGAGGATTTTCGTTAGCACAAATGAGACAGAACTTGTTGTGTACGTTCCCTTTCATGTTCTGTATGAAATGAAGACATTGAAAATGGGTTACACTATCGATCTTATAGTACTCGTCAAAATCGGTCTCATCTATCTCCCGGACTTTATCATGTCTGACACATAATCGAAAACGTAAATATAAACTGTTTGTAATAAGTTGATACCATTACTAGATTTTGCAATGGTGTTTGCATCTATCTATTCCCTTAAGAGTAATTGGTGAAAGTAAAAGTAAATGTTAAACATGGTTCTATAAAATAATTACCAAATCACTGATTATTTTTTTCAATCAGGGTTGCTTGCTGATTAAAGGGTTAGGGGCCTGTAAAACGAAAAATAATTCACTATTTTTGTTGCTTCTAAGTCGACCTCTATAGTTGGATACTACATCCATCCATGGACACCCTTAACACAATTTGACAAGTGTAACTGATCAAATGACAATACAGAAGTTAGTAGAATCCGCATTTGTGAATCTTATGAACGATAAATTATTTTTATCTATTTTGAATAATTTTTATATAATTGAAGAAGTAAAAATGTAAACAATAAAAAATGTGAATAATTAAGTGTGAAGCTAGTGGTCACTTTTAGGAGAATTTTAATTTGTTGCATTCTTTTTATTTTTTTCTGAACAAGAATTTTTGTTCCGTTTATTCCAACTAATTACAAAACCCTAACAAACTTCTATAAATATATTAACGACCTAATTAGTGTTTAGTAACTAATTATCTATTAAACCGTCGAAAACGTACCCTAGCTACCCCGTTCTGTTAGTTACAATTTAGTCCCTCATAGTCACTTGCACACTCTTCGTCAAGATAGGAGTACGTGAGAAGGAACAAAAGCTCCGATCTTGGATAACAACTTGCCATGATGATCAACATAAACAATCTGAGTGAAAATATCAGCTAATTGATACTTTATGTTGACATAGAGAGGTTCAATAAGACCATCTAGCTTTCACTTCATCGCGTACATAATGACTACTGACCTTAATATGCTTGGTTATTGCATCAAAAACTGGATTGGCAGCAATGTGAAACGCAACCTTGTTATCCTCACTCAAAGCCATTAGACCAAGATGAGTAAAAACCATGTCTTTTAACACTATGACTAACCAAGTAAATTCACAGTAAGTCAATACCATAGCCCGATATTCGAAATCTGCAGAAGATTTAGCAACTACGACTTATTTCCTTGATTTTCATGAAACATGTTAATCACAGCGTTGAACACAAAACTAGTAGTAGATCTTCTAGACATGGGATAGCTAGCCCAATAAGAATCACAATACGTAGTGAGTGTAGAATACGAGTTACTAGATAAAACAACACCTTGACCACGGGCATTTAAGAAGTATCCAAGTAAGTGATGATTGACTGCTTGAAAAGAGAAGATGAAGACCGAAACATGGGCACCAGAGGACAACGACCAAACGGAAAACGAACGAACCACAAAGAGAGCTCTTCATGCGACCCAAAGTTAAGTAATAATAAAAGAGTACTAACGTTACATAAAGTCTTATGACTTGACAGGTACTAAATGCTATCAAATGCGCATGCCTTTTTGGAGCACGTTGTATTAAATACGAAGGTATGGGACAACCCACGCGCCATAGATGTGTTGCAGACCGAGGAAACTGAACACCGAGAATCAAGACGGCTCCCACGTAACAGGTATGGGCCTAATAATAAGAGGCCGGTCCCAAGCCATTGTTAGCAATAGACAACGACCGAGGGAATGGGTATAAATACCATCTCCATAACAAATAAATGACATTAATTTCACAACTAGGTGAACTCCAAGAGAGTATTCTCTGATACATTCTCTATATTAAACTCTTAGTTCATTAACATTTATTCTCAAAACCAATACTGATTTTCACATCCCGAGACTTATCAGGGACACACCCTCGATAACCCTAACGAGTCATTTTAGACATATTATTGAAGCAGACCGAAGGACGTGTTATAGTCGAGCGAGTTCCACATACCGCTAAGTAAAGTTTGGACAAAGTTGATTCGTAATTTACCCATATTACATATACTAACAAACAAGAGTGTTGATTTGATAGCGTGAATAGTGACGTAGTTAGGGGTGTCCACAAAAAACTGCAACCCCCAAAACCGAGCCGACCTGCTCGAACCGAACCCGAAAAACCCGATATCCAAAAGACCTGATACCCGAAAAACTAGATTTATTTACGGGTTGGTTACGGTTTTCCCTTTTAATGCCCGCGGGTATCTGAACCAAACCAAACCGTATATATATATATATATATATATATATATATATATATATATATATATATATATATATATATATATATATATATATATATATTGTCACATCCCGCTCAGGTGGAAACCCCAGGGGTACAATAAATACAATATCAAAGATTCAAATGTTACATCAAAATAAGATAACAATACATTCATCTTATAGATAAAAAAAATCTGAATAAATAAGTTTACATAATTCGAATCAAATTCCCAAAATACGACTACAATGTTTGGATACTAACGGAATAATACAAATCAAATAGAATAAGTTCCTAGCAAATATCCAAGCAGTCACAAAAGCAAATCGTCATAAACTGCAACCTTAAATCTCTGAAAAGCGTTAAAATAAGACGTTAACATAAAGTTGGTGGGTTATTCGCATTTTCATAAAAACATATAAGTAATAAAATGGTTTCGATAAGTTTTGACCCATAAATGAAATATATAAAACCGTTTATAAATAATATCTTGAAATCATAAGTGAAACGTATAAAACCCTTCATAAAATAACATTTTAATACCATATGCGAGCCTTAGATATATAATATACACCTGATCCATAACAATACTCGGCAACTACCCCACCTTAGTGCGTTTAACTAAGGTCATACTTGGTATTAATATGGTCATAACATCCACTAACTCGACAGAGCGACATCATCATCATATAGTTAGTGGTTAGGGTTTGTTAAACCCATATAGATCTATATATATATATGTACCGGTGGCTCATACGAGTTGACAGGTGTGTATACGTGATATCCCATATTTATAGGTTTATTTCTATGCGATATTTGGTTGGTTTTCGTATTAAACATGATGGATAGGACAGGTTTTTGCATTTAATCGTGTGAAAAGTTGTTTTGTTCAGTTTAGGGGTTTATATGATCGGGAAGTGGAAGATCGGACGAGAAATGAGTTAAAACGATGAAAAACACACAAAATGATGAAAACAGCAGTTGGACTGCGACGCAATGATGGGTAGTTGCGGCGCAACTTGAGATTAGATTTCGAGTACAATTTGGAATGCACGCTGCGATTCAATGTGTATGAGCTGCGACGCAGTTGGCAGAATTTTAGTTCTTATCAAACATGGATTTCTCTCTATAAATATAGAACCAAACTTCCAGAATAATTATCAATCGTTTTTTATCAAAATTTGGAGCTAGAGAATCTGTTGAGAAGCTGCAAGAAGATTTAGAAGTTGTTTCCAAGATATATTCGATCACGAATTCAAGATATAGCAATTCTTCGTTGTTTTTCTTTACATCAAACTTTTTCAGTATGTTTTCCTTATTCTTTTCTGCTTATTCAGTTCAGATTATGAGTAGCTAAACTCTTTTAATACTCGTTTGATTATGGATCTTGTTTGATAATTTTGTTTATCATTATTAAATGTTTAGGTGTTTATGTTTAATCGTCGATCCTTATTTGTTCAAGTTTTATATATTACTTTGAGTTATTTATATGCAATTTGTTAATCAATATTCTAGGTATTCGAGAGGAATCTAGTTAGATTAATTAGGTTGTATGAAATAATCGATCGGTCTAAAATTGGTTTAAAGTTGCTAGGATTCGAGAGGACCTAGTAATAATAACTTAGGTAATTAAACGTGAATGAGTAAGACTAATTAATAAGATTCGAGAGGCTTAGTAATTAGAGAAGTTATTCGAGAGAAAACTTTATAAGGTTAAGTCATAGAACACCGACTTGTTAATTAATGCTTAATTATCTAGAATTTTAACTGTATTCGAGAGGAACATTAGAATTCGAAGTAATTAAAGTTAGTAAGGTATTCGAGAGGAATTTTACTATATATGAGAAGGTTAATTATACATTCAATTACGTAAACTTAATTAGATCTCAAGTGAAGTATCAAACGAGTGTTTTTCTCCATTAATTGATAATAAACCAAATACTTTTCTCAAAGGATTTTTATAATCATTTTTTTCTTTTTAATTAGTTAATCATTCGTGACAACAAAACCCAAAAACAAACTTAGTATCATTAATTCTTAATTTAAAAGCTAAATTAGTCCATGTGATCGAACCTTTATTTACTGTTGCTATATTATATACGAATAGGTACACTTCCTATAGTGTGTAATCAAGTTTAATAGTAGGTCGAGTTTTTAAAACTAGATTTTACACATCAAGTTTTTGGCGCCGTTGCCGGGGACATATTTTTAGTTTTTGTTTCGAATTTGTGATACGAACCTTTTGAGTATTAATATACAGGCTAAACACTCTATCCGGAGAACCAATCCCAAGAACCTGGAACGGAAACTTACTTAGAAAGTGCTATATGTAATGCGTAACAAATGTTAACGAATAATCAGGACACACCTGACATTTCAATTATTTCTTGTGTTTGTACCACCCTCGTAGGCAATGTAAGGTTTCGACCAATTTTTCATATATAATACAAGTCTTTCCCTCCAAGAAGAGGCAAGCAATTTTGCTCTCCATACAAATGTTAAGGTTGAACTGCCTCCCTAAAGGTTCCCCTCCTTAAAACAAAGTTTTTAGTGATTGGGACCCAGGGGAGAACCCCCCTCTAATATGCTCCATGACTAGTCTGAATATTATCCTACCATAGAAGGGCTGAGCAACCCACACCAATTGACTCCATGACTAGTCTGAATATTATTCTAGTATAGACGGGCTAAGCCACCCACCCTAATTGACTTAAATTCCCATGAAAGGAACACTCTAGTATAGAAAGCACCTTTCCGTAACGGAAAACTAAACAGAGGATTATTTTTAAGTTTTGTGGTTTTCTTTTAAGTAAATGTTTGGATGAAGGACGCTTCTCAAAACATGACGCATAATAAAGAAAACTTAAACGACACTAATAAAACATTCCATTAAAATGGCCTCCGACCCATAAAGACCAAGTATACATCAGAAAACGGCCTACGACCCAAAAACAACATAAAAGCTAACGTTTAACAAACTTGCTGTAAGACACATCAAGCAATGTCTTTCGCAGCGGCAGGATGAATGGCTAAGAGTTCCTCAATCGAAGCACGAAAGTGGGAACCTAAGGTCTCCACGTAAGGAAAAGAGACAAGTATCAACACCGCCAGTGATTCATCAATTTTTGGTCAGCCGAAGGATCATAAGCAGCAACTAGGGACATATGAGTGTTTGTCATGCAATAGCGGTACCCATTATGGACTTCATCAACATACCCGGAAGAGGTAGCACAAGCTCTCACCTTGCTGTAAGGAGTGTTAAACTCAACACTGTAACGAAGCCTACCCACAAACTCTCTTCAACCATCATTCAACACCCAATCCAGTTTGTGAGTTAATGCTTCGTTTTTGGCAGTCAGATTTGCATTGTCTTTTTCGAGAACCTCCGTGGCTGCTTGAGTAGCTACCTCCCTTCCCTTTAGGCGATCCAATTCAATCACCATCGCATCCCACTCCTCACGGGATACGACTTTAGCCCCAACGCCCTGATCCTGCACCTGCTCTTTCAAAGCGTCATGTTCTTGCTCCACCACATGCTTTTGAGCAGCAAGGGAATCAATGGTATCATCTCTCTTCTCCAACTTTCCTTTAAGCTTCTCAATTCGACGGGTTTCCCTTTCCCTATTCAACAACTCAATTTCCCATCAGCCCCTCAGCTTCGTCCCGCCAATGGCTACCTGATACAACAACACATTATACCGGTCGACAAGGACATGATCATCCGTTGCTCTCCACCGAAGAACCTCTGCGGGCGTCCCAAAATGCTCTAACATGTTTTGAATAATCACTGAATCTCACATGTCACTTTCATTCAAGGCCACCCATTGAGGGAAATACCTTTGACGTGCCACCTCCGGGCCCACATTCGCAAGAGCATTGTCCTATTGTGACGGAGTCCCTTGCTCTTGCGATGAGCCTGCACCCCTCTCACCAGCAGAAGTCCCAAAAATACCACCTCCACATGTTCCCCCCAGAACGTCTGTTGGGGGAGGCTCATCAAAACCTCCACTACCACTAAACTGATCCTCCTCATCAACATTGGTCTCCACTTGTGGTTGTTCAATAACAACGTTATCATCCATTTCGTCATGCGCAGTGGTCTCGACAGGAGCTATCGACGCATCGTGCGATACATTCGTCTTAGAAGAAAGGGGATCAAACCACCAGAAGAGCCTGTAGGAGAAACCAAATCATTACCTTGTATAGAGGCCGGAGCACTTGAAAGGACGAAACATAAGTGAGTGATGGGGGAGAAGATGAAGATAGGGGAAAAAATGGGTGACATAGGCGCTCCGACCCTTACCACACCTCCTCCTCCGAAGTGGATGAATCAATAAGTTTACCTTTTAGAGCAGTCCTCTTTACACGCTTGGATGACCCCACATCGGAAGCTTCATGGCTCCTTTTTTTCCTTTTCTTCTCTCTCTCTTATATGAAACATATGTTTCCACACCAACACCCATAGTTGCAAACCCTTCCGGAAGCAAACTACGCTTATCCGGTGAGGGCTCAACATACCTCCCCTGTATCTGATTCAAGATAATCTCCTCTCCATCCGTAAGCTGTACAGTAGGATAATCAATACCTTCCAGACTCTCTACCTTCAAATACTTCAAGAGACCAATAGCTGCAGAAAAGAATTCGAGTTGAGAATAAACAAAATATACCATGTAAAAACAAAAGAAATAAGTCTAAGGCAAGTAGCATACCTCGGTCGTTCAGTGTGATGGAAGGCTTCATAAACAAAGGACACCCATTTCTTGCAAACGCCAACAAGGATCAACACAGATGTGGGATAAGCCCTCACAATGATCTTGTTGGCTAGAAGCAGTTGAATCTGGGCCTTTTCCTATTCTGTAAGAGGAGGAAAAATCTCCCTATATTTCCTAGCAGCCCCATCACGCCAAACCAAGGGAATAGGAACCAAGGTACCATCCACCTAGAAAAAGGACTCTTTCCATTTCTTAAAAAAAAAGTTCACTGAAATAAAGCATTCCATTTCCAATTCACCATCTTCTTTAGGTTTCTTCTCAACGGTAAACCAGTAGCCACTGCGAGCCAGCCTTAAGAACTGGTGCCACAGACCTACAGTTACATAAAAGCCTAGGTCCCGACACAAGATCTCAAAGGTGGTGATCCTGATAACACCAATAAGATTTATCTAGGTAGGTGTCAGTTGGTAATACTCTGATAGGGTTGCGGTTGATCAAGACTTAGGGAATGAAGCTTTTGAAGGAACCATGGGTCGGAGGGTTTGCTTGGTCACTACTACGCATTCGGGCGGACAACAAACGAAAGAGAACCTGCTGGAGTTGGACTGCGACGCACCAGCGACGGACTGCGTCGCAATTGCTGGGTAAAAGAACCACTACGACTTAGTAGTGATGCACTGAGACGCAGTGGATGTGTGAAACGCGTTTTTTTCGTTTTGGAAAGTCCCGTTGCGACGCAATGGTAGTTTACTGTGACGTAGTATCTGATGTCGACCAAAAACCGAATTTTTATGTTTCCTTTTTCGTATTTTAGGTTTCTTTTGTTTACTCTATAAATAGGGACGCATTTTATTATTGTAAGACTCAGATTTTGATTATATTAATGTTGGGTAGAGAAATTGACTGGATGAAGCTATGGAGTCTGAAATGTATGTCTGAATAAAGATGATTTTAGTTCGTGGAGGGTCCGAACTGAAATCATGAATAATCCGAAGTGAAGTATTCAGTACGGGGAACAAGTTAGTTCAGATACTCTGAACTAAATGAAGTTCCTCCAAACTGAAAACAAACTGAAGAATAACTTAAGTCAACTCAAGTCAACGTTGAAGATATTTACTCGGAGGCTGAAGACTTTGATTCCGAATTGAAGTGAATTCCCCGAGTTGAAATTAAGATGATGACATGTTGTAATATTTAATTCGTAGTCTTTAGATTTTGTCTATAAATAGTGTGATAGGTTGTTAGAGTTTGTTGTCTTTGAACCCCGACTCAGTTTGAGTTCCGTTGAGCTTGTCAATGTCTGATGTAACAAGATCGATCCAAAACCAGTTCACACTATCAATAGAATCTTAAACATTTACACATATTGTTCTAATCAGCTTCAATTTCAATTTCAATTTCAATTTCATGTTTCTGTTTTTGATTCAACTCAGGTCATGAGATTCCGCATCATGACCTGTTTCATTTCGATTCCACATCATGACCTGTTTCATTTCGATTCACTGAGTGTATAGAGAGAGGAGAATTTTAGGACGTGTCAATTAATAAGGTTATTCATTTTTCTTTGATATTGATGTTTCAATTATCAATTGTTTCATTATTAGATCGAGTTATCTAGTTTTGATTCGATAACAAATCAATAGGTCTTGATTGTGTTATCATAATTAAGTTTTAGATCGCGTTATCTAGGATTGAATTAACTAATCAAGTAATAGGTCTTGCTTGATTGTCACCATTGGTTGATTTATAGGTCTAAATCAATCAACATACCATCTTTTATTATTGTTCCGCTGTGAATTCGTATCATACTCAATCACAGATAAGAAAAACTCGGTGAAAGAAAGGACAAGATTGGCAAAATCGAACCATCACGCATTAACGTCGATAGAATCTGTAGGGCAGTTCAACACGTTCTACTTGACAAGGGGTGGCGCACACCCCAGTTGGCATGAAAGTAACGATCGTTGCGCATCTTATTGAACCCAGTATGCTTCAAATCACAGAAAGATGACACTAAATCGTCTTTTCCCATGGCGAAGTAAGAAAGAGGATAACAAAGAGCAATGGTGAAAGACAAAGAAAGAAGATCAAGAACAATGGAAGCAGAAAGAAATCGGAAAAGTTAGGGTTTTGAAAGAGGAAAAAGAAAAGGCGTTTTTTATAGGAGAGAGCGGGGAACACGTTAAGAAAGTGGGACACGATAAGGAAGTGGGGCATGATTGGCGAAAATCCCAAAAGATCCTTGCATCGAAAACCCAAAGGTTATGGGCCCATTTGGAAAACACGTGCGACAAGACAACTGAATAAGACATTTAAACGACGACATTAAATGCTACCAATGATGCTCAATAAATTGGGGCTCTTTGACCAGTCCAATGGGCCCACAAGTCTAGTCAAGAGCAAACTAGACAAGTCCCAAACAAACTAGGGTAAAAGTTACGGAAGAAGATAAGTAAGGTGTTTATGAGTCTAGCATATGAGACCTACGGTCCCATAAGCTAGACTAGGGTGGGGGGTGGGGTTGTTGGAGTATAGTGGTAATACACCATACTCCAAAACAACTCTCACCTGAATAACAAAAGGCAATAGAACGACAATCCGGAGTTAACACAACTCCGGAAGAGTAAAGACAAAAGTTGACTGAAGCCCGTAAGACACGCCGGGTAAAGACAGAGGCAGTCAATGCAGAGACAGGTCCACATCTCGCATTAACTCTACACTATTCTCCCGCCCAAAGGATCATACAGATCCAGATCAGATTGACTAGAACTGATAACGACCACTCACTTGATATGGCGGTAACCTGCAAAACCCAAACGCTCCTAACGGCAGAGCTGACATGAAGCACCCCACAGAGCAAAGAGGGTGATCCGGACAACGACAGGATAAGAAAGCGACAACCCCCTAGGCTATAAATACAACGGATTAACATAGTAATAAAGATCAGAATCTCACCAACAACATTCTCCCTATTCAATACCACATCTCCATTAAATTCTCCAAACCATATAAGAACATTTACTCCCATAACTCATATTAAATACATTTTGATCATTAAACATCCTCAGATGGAATACTGATTCTCAGGCCCGAACTTAATTAGGGGGTCACACCCTCAATAAGTTAACGCGTTCTTGTTTGTTTAACATTCAAGTAGACACCCAAGGAAGCAAGGGACGCAAATCTAGTCTCCATAACAACGCGTTGCAGACCAACCGTGGAAATTTACTTCAACAACTGATGCGTTTGATACTTAAATATTGAAATCAAACCTTTAAAACAAGACATTCTTTATAACTAATTTCAAATATCATCCGATAATCATTCCCAACTATAACTAAACATTCTA
The DNA here is from genome assembly GCA_910822075.1 of Senecio squalidus. Classification (NCBI taxonomy): domain Eukaryota; kingdom Viridiplantae; phylum Streptophyta; class Magnoliopsida; order Asterales; family Asteraceae; genus Senecio; species Senecio squalidus. The sequence goes on along the minus strand of CAJVGC010000508.1, from coordinate 36,871,556 downwards.
TAAATTCATAATAATTCCTTCAATAAAACCAATCGTTCTTATTTTTACAAGACCTAACAAAAAATGATCTAAACCAACCAAGTATTGTACAGAAAAACTCAAAATTTATAAACAAATGGCGATCTCTTATTCATTGATTAAGAATATGTTTAAATTGAAGAGACATGTGACAACCATCTAAACTCAGGTCGAGTACACTAACTGTTAACCTCGATACTTATGTTTGATACTTGCTATAACTAAATTTATGTGTTACGTGGTTACGTAAACATAACTCTTTAAGCTAAGCTCGATGTAACTCATACAAAACTCTAAATGTAGGTTTACGTTACTTAAACTTTAAACGCGTGCGTCTCGGAATCGAAATCGAAATCGGAATTCGGAGTCTTAAAATAAGTCCTAATACCAAGAAAACACATAAGAAACTTTCCTAAGTTCATCGCATAAAACAATCGGAAACTTTTAACGAACGAAAAGGCTTAACGATAACGATAACGAAAAATGAAAACTGCAAAAACTGTGCCCAGGGCGCAGCCCTAGTGACCAGGACGACGCCCTGCTGGGCAGAAATTCGAAATCTTGTGCTTTTATGGCTCATTCTCGATAGTTACACCCACCAACACCTGGCCTAGCTCGATTGGACCTCCCAAATGAGCAGGACCTGCCATCACTTAACCCCAAGGTCACTCATCTCTCTCTCACATGTGCATTACACAAAAACACACACTCATTACACACACACTCAACTTTCCCTCTAAAACTCTCCCATTTTCCCTTCCATTCCAGTCCTTTTCGAGCCACAAAATCACAAAATTATACCATAAAATCGATCCAAATAGCAAGGGAAGCAAGAAGGATTCACTCATTTCGGTCAAAAGACGTTTTCTACACTTTTTGAATCTTAAATCTCCTCCAAATCATCATCAAAGCTTTTCATCGGGTAGAAACTCTTCTTTTTAATTATATTACTGAAATAGATCATTGCATGGAAGATCTAACACTTAAAAACAAGTTTTTATAAAGTTTCATAACCAGGGTTTATATAAAATGTTACTTAGATCTTAGTTTTTGTGGTTATAAAGCACATATAAACTGATAAAATAATGTTTAATAAGGTTTATATCGGTTGCATGTCGAAATCCATCGTTTGAAATGACCATATTTGCTAAGAAAATGATTTCCGGGAATACTGCAGCAACCAGGGAGTCGTTCTGGGCCTCCAAGACGGCGCACCGTGGCTGCTGGCAGATTCCGGAAATCTCCGTTTTGTCGTTAAAAAGTTATATTCGCAACCTGATTTTTCGAAACTGAATGTTTGGGACTGATATGAATAAATACTTGTGTTTGGGATGACTTATTTGACATATTACATTTAAAATGAAGTTGGTGAATTGTTTAATTAAACGTATATAATTTGTGAGCGGGAAAGTGTGGGTATTTTGGACATAAAAATCATGGCGCGGAAGCGCTGCCCAAATTCCGTTAAACCTTGTCATAACACTTCAGAAACGAACGAACAACTTAAAGAAATAATCTTGAATTTGGACAATGTTGGACTAAACGTAACGATAAACGATTTGAACGATTTTCGGACATAATAACTTTTGGTACTAAGAGTTAAACAAAACACTACAACTTGTAAAATATTATACTATATACGAATATCAAAGTTAAAAAATAATATTATACTTACCCGAATTTGACACATATTAGGATTCTGGTGATTCCGAGCACTTTTCGAGCTTTTCCGAGCACGCTACGATCTTCGCAAACAGTGAGTTACAAACCCCTACTTTTAAACGCTTTTAAATACATTTTGGGGTGAAATGCGAGTCTTAGGCTGAACTTTATGTTAAGCTGAAACATACTTGAATACTAAACGAAAACGCTTTGATACCTGAATACTATTACGAAAACTATTTTTGCCAGCATTGTTGATGGTTGTGCCAACAATGCTGAGGATACAAACACTATTTTTGCCAATGACTAAACATCGATCGTCATGTTGCGGACGTTGTACAACATGGACGTGAGATACCACTAAAATTCCCGATACTACCAAGTGACATTAGTTGCTATTAATCCCTTTGGAAAGGACCGTTAGTAGATATGGATAGCGCTATTAGGGTAGATGGACCCTCACCACAACGCCAAATAACGATGGTGCATAATACTGATTGGGTAGGCTATAGGCTTAGCAACGATCATTGGGCAATACTTAGGATTGTCACATAGTCGCGCTATGTGGTCAATGCCTATGATGTGCGAAATCTAGTCTATTTTAAAACAAGAATTACTTACGACTCGACTACACAATCTTAGGCAGTGGACCTAATCAAGTATAGTATAGTTTTAGGTAAATCAGGTTCGGTCGCAGGGACTGATGGTTGAAATCTAATTAATAACTAATAAAACAAAGCGTGGGTTTTGTGACCGAATTGTCACGGTGCTTAAACTACTTAAATTTAAAAAACTAATTGATTCAGATGAATCGCTGGAAAGAATTTTGGTTTGTAAACAATTGATGGAAAATACATTCACTTGGACTTGATCACAATTACTACGGTTATCACTTAATTACTAACAATGTTGAACTACTTAAAAGGTATTTAACTTGAACTCTCGTTTCCCATTAAAACTTTAACTGTCTCATGTATAGTTACCACTCTCGTGAATAATTTCTACGTTCAACAACTAAGCAATAAGTACCTAAGCCGATTTTATGATTTAATCTTATAAAGCTTCCTCTCGAATAGCCTCTTAATTAACTAAACCGATCTCTCTTAATCTAGTTAACTAACAACCACAATCACGTTTTTATTGGTTAAATCTTTAATACTAGTTCCTCTCGAATACTAATATCTTTAAACTAATTATAGACCGATTAGTTATTTCATAAACTATTTTGTAATGTCACAAGTTCCTCTCGAATACCTATGATGAATTACTAACAATTTATATAAAAGATTAAACAATATTCAAAAACTGATTACAATTGGTTTTTCGATTAAACATAAAATCCACTTCAACATATACATAATTAAACAATAACCTACATAATTGATCACATCATCCAAGTGAACGTTAAGAAATTTAGCTACTCATAATAATAAAAACGCAACACAATAGGATTGAATGAAACATCTTTATATTAAAAGTAATAACGAAAGGATTAAAGTACCAATGATCCGAATGCTTAAACAACGAAATAAACGAGTCTAAAAATACCAAAAAAATCCAAAAATTCGTCGGTTCAAGCTAGGGTTTAATACTCCAAAACTAGCGTATGATAATGATAATAATAAAACCTAAAAACTGCTTTTATTAAACGTGACAAATGACTGCTGCTCGTAACCACCGCGGGACGGGCGTCCCAGAATGGGGGACGGGCGTCCCCCGCTGTTTTCCAGTTTTCGTGTTTTGCTGCTTGTTTCTGCCTCCTCTCTCGTGACCAATTGACTCTCATCTCAAAACATAACGGGAATAGAACATTGACCCGTTTTCTTCACTTTCAGCTCCAATTATGTCACTTCCTCTCCAGAACTTCGGCTAATACCTGTATAACATTTTAGTACCAAAATAGCCCGAAATTCCCACAATCCGTTATGAATTAAACTTTAAAAAGACAAATATCGCATATAATAATATGACTAAAATATGCGATATCAAATCCCCCCATACTTAACCTTTGCTTGCCCTCAAGCAAATCCAGTTTAATTCAATTCAATTACCAAACCATGATTTAAAAAGCATAACCAAACACCTCACGAATTATTGGGAGTAATTCACACAAATCTCTCGACTAGTCTAAAGGGTATGTAAACTATTCTGTAAATCCGCTCAATTGCTCAGTCATGGTGAGTTTTCTATCATAGGCTTGATAAAGTATCGTTTCTCCACCACTAGAGTCTAGGTACAACTAAACGGGGACTTTTATTCGGGTTGTAATGTACAGGTAAAGGCATGTGAATAAATATATAGAGGTTAAATGGGTAAATAAGTAAAAGTATACAAATAAACGTAGTATACATCTAAACTTAGAATGAATCCGAACTCCTAAACGCTAATGAACCAATTGCTCCATATAACTTCAAATTCTTCTGAATTACATAACTCATAATACAATTACTTCAACTTTATTTCTTCAAAGACTAAAAATACATAAAACTACATAACTATACAACTCTTTCTTTTTTTTTTTTTTTTTTCTTCTTAACTTTTGCTAATAAATACATAGATAATACAAAGGCTAACGATATTCGATAATTTCAATGCCTTAACACTTCTAACTTCAAATTTTCATGTATACAATCAATAGCAATCTCAAAACTAAGTTCGGATTCATCTAAAAATGAAAAGAAAAGGCTAAAGTACAAAATATTTAGTGGGTTTAAATGAAACGAAAAAGTTAGGCGCAAAATGGTTAACTAGAGTATCTAACACTAAAAGTAAGTGTTACAAAAGGGTTACATGGAAATTAGCTAACCAATGTGATTAAGCTACAATTATCTAACAAGAAACGAATAGGCTAAATCAAATGGTTTATTCCTAAGTTGCCCCTAAAGTTGTACCAAATTACACTAGGTTACCCTAATGCAATGCTCATCTATGGTCTCGAAACGTATGACTATGTCAAGTTCTAAAGTCATCAACCATCGGCACACTCATACAAAAGAAAAAGTAGCATTTAAAATGAATGCTTTCAAGGCTCAAAATCTCACTTTTCTTTCAGTAGGGTATAAAATGTGCTAGGTTATGCAACAAATTAAAATTTTCTCAAGACATGTCATTTTTTTTTTTTTTTTTTTTTTAGAATACAATAAAATACAATACACTGATCTAACTAAACACAACGGATGTTTTTCCTTAACCCCCCCATACTAGAGTCAGACAATGCCCTCATTGTACAAGACGAATCAAAACAAAGGAAAAACAAGACAAAACAAAAAATACAAGGTACGTTAACATTAGTCAGCACAAATAAATAAATAAAAACAAAAATAAACTAAGAAATAAAAAGAATTAAGAAAAAGAAATGTTTATCTGTAAAGACCACCAAGCCATGTCACTCGGGTGGGGGGAAAATAGATTGTTCCCCACCCCCTCCGGAATACGTACCAAACTGCACCTGGTCACTAGGACCACTCTGATGCGGATGCTGCTGCTGAGACTGCGGGGGATAGTAAAATCCACCCTGACGATGTGCTGGAATGAAGATATCTGGTGGAGCATAGGCCGGAAAAACCTGACCCATACTCTGAGCCTCTCGCTGCGCCCACTGATCCATATAGGGCTGATAACGCTCCTGATGATAGGTCACACGAGCCAGCTGAGAACCCATCATCCTCTGATCCTCATAATAGTAATCCTGGAATCGCTGTTGAGATGTCTGCATCGCAGTCAACTGTCGAGATAGAGCCTCCATAGAGTACGGATTACTCGGCTCCTCATCCGACTCTGTCTCACCAGACTCAACAACAGGTGTACTTCCAATCAAATTCCCAGCTCGATCAACCATCGAAATGTTCTTCAGTGCAACAATATCCAATGTACGAACTCCAGCTACCGAACCAACTGTAGCATCCAAATTCTCCCTATTAGCCACTCCCAACTTAAAAGCTAAGTGGCATATAAAGGCGCCACCACACACTGCCCCATCACCCTTACCATACGCCCTGTCGTATAGATAAGTTGCCAAACACCGGGCAAGGTTGCACGGACGTCGAGCTAGAATACAGTAGAGATAAAATAGATCCTGTTGGGTGCAATTATTCGGGCAATTTGCTCTAGCCGAAATGGACTCAACAATCGCCCGAAACAGTAACCGATGCATCGGGTTGACCATGACCGCCTGTTTAATACTCTTAGAGTAAATTACATAGATCGTCCCTAAGGTTTATATCGAATTACGGTTATCGTCCCTAAGTTTAAAAAGTTGCATGGTATGTCCCAAAGTTTGGAGTAATTACGGATTTCGTCCCTATTTTAGACGTCCGTCTAATTTCACCGTTAGGGTTCCCTCACTTGTTAAACACGTGAGGGTATTTTAGTCATTTTGCCATTTTAAATTATAAAAAAAAAAAAAAAACCTAAAAAGTATAATTTGCAAAAAAATAATAATTGATTTATAAAAAACCTCTTTCATCAACAACATCAAGAGAGCAATGAACAATATGATGAAGTTTGAGTGCATCATCTGCTTCAGTGAAGCTTTGAATATACAAAGGATTATTCTGAAAAAAAAAAATTATAAATTGAATTCATGAAATTGAATACAAAAAAATAATAAAAATAAGAAAATTTGGTAAATGATAATACCTGATGGCCAACCATGGCGATGCAAACGATCATTTTTTCCTATAGATCCGACTGGATGATTGGATCCGACTGGTTTGTTTTTGAGTTTGATTATGATTCATATAACTCAAATGACCACCCGCACCGAATTGGATCCAACGTCTTCGCGGAGACTCTACAGATCTCTAACGAACACGTGTTTCTCGTGTTTGAGATAATTGCATCACTCGACGCCACCACCGGCGCCGCCGTCGCCACCAAAAACACTCCGGCCGTCGCCATCATCACCACACACACACACAGAAATCTTAGAAAAAGGGGATTTCCTATCTGTTTGATTAATTATGATTTTGTATGATTTGGATTTAAGTTGTGTGAAATTAGGGTTTGAAAAAGGAGATTTGCTATCTGATTTTGATTTTTTTGATTGGGGGTTTTGAAGAATTTGTGTGAAATTAAATTGGGGGTGGATTGAAAAGTGGATTGAAAAGAATCTGTTAGTGTGTGTGTGTGTGTCTGTTAGTGTGTGTGTGTGTGTGTGTGTGTGTGTGTGTGAAGGGTTTATTTGATTTTGGGAAGAAGATTGCAAAAAGACCAAAATACCCCTCACGTGTTTAACACGTGAGGGAACCCTAACGGAAAAGTAACGGACGTCAAAATTAGGGACAAAATCCGTAATTACTCCAAACTTTGGGACATACCATGCAACTTTTTAAACTTAAGGACGATAACCGTAATTCGATATAAACCTTAGGGACGATCTATGTAATTTACTCATACTCTTATGATGAGGTTCGGTACTAATATCATATTGTCGCCAAAATAACCCAGCGTTCATCCCAGCCGGCCAAGTCGCTAATCCCTCAGTAAAATCTACTCCCAATACCTCCTCCGCTGTATAAATACCCATGGAAACTCCAAACTCAGCATAGGACATTGTAAATGTCCGTCCGCCAAGTTGAAATGTCATGACCGTCGAGGTGGTAGAACCCATATCCGTATTCAAACGAAAGCTGCAATAAAATTCTTCCACTAATCCCTGATAAACCCCAGACCTGATTGCAAACAACCGCTTCCAATCATCGGTTAGAAGGTCCTCTAATTCCGTTTTAAAACGCAATCTCTCAACAGTCTCCCAATCCAAAGTCCGATGTCCCATAATACGCTTCCGACGAAGCGCTTCCAAGGAAATCTTCGGCTGATACTTCTCTGGTATATCCATCGGGTTTCGCTCAACAACCCCCTGTTGTGGCTCATTTCGGCTACCTCGTGGTTTCTTGCTGACACGTTGTCGACTCATCTACAAAACAAAAACACATATACAAAAAGAATACAAATGTTAAACAACAAACTTTACATTTAAAACTTCCTTCCCGTTCTATTTGCCCATCATCATACCAAATAAATGATTATAATACCGCCATTTTAAATGCCGAAAATACTAAAATAAAATTTCAAACTAAGTTTAGAAATTTTATTTTTAACATAATCAATTTAAGCAATCAAACTAGACGAAATCATAATATCAAATTAACCATTAAGAATCAAATGTTAGAAAATTTTAACCCCCCCATACTAATCGCAAACTAGGGGTACAAATTTTCAAGCAACAATGCAAGCTCATGGATTAAAATCACTTATCTAGCATTCCCTTTACTCCCTAAACACAACTAAACTCATTACACACAAAATCCCCAATTCAATTTCAAAATTTAAACCTAGGGTTTATGAGCAAAAATCAATAATTAAATGGTCTCTAAAGCAATAATCAAGCACTAAATCAATATAGAATCAAAGAATTGCATAATTAAAAACAATAGAAACTAACCTTGAATTTGTATGCTAAAAATTGACAAAGATAGGAAGAAATTCGTGTGTTTATGTGTGTTCTCGGTTTGGATAAGAAACAAGAGAATATGTGGTGTTCAGCAAATAACAAGCAAACAGACTCACTGGCCAGCCCCGCGGGACGGGCGTCCCTCGCAAGTTTGTGACGGGCGTCCCGGTTTTGGAACGGGCGTCCTGCGCGTGTAACGGGTGTTCTAAAGTGTGGGACGGGTATTCCAGTGGCTATGTTTTTTGGCGAATTTTTGGGACGGGAGTCCCTCAACTGGGACGGACGTCCCTGCCTATCTGATCGATTTTTTTTTTTTTTTTTTTTTTTTTTTTTTTTTTTTTTTAAATGAAACAATGAAAATGAATACTAAAACAAGGGAAAACTTAAGAACGAAAACATAAAACGGAAGACGTACCTTAATCGTGACACGTGTACTTCCAAAATAAAAAAAAATATACAAGTTACCTCGGGTTGCCTCCCGCAAGCGCTAAATTTATCAGTCGAGTCCTTAGCTAGACTCGTGTTGCCCCAACCTACGCCTTCATGTAAAGGTCGAGATTTATCTCGCCTTTCTTTCCCAATTGCTTTCCATCATCCACGACTTGCTCACTCGACTCATATCCGTCATGGTCGCCACAAGTCAACGCTTCCTCCATGACATCGAACATCTTGGTTCGCTTCACCCACGCGTCATGCCATTCTCGAGCCTCAATGAGCAGTGATAAAACATCTCCAATTTCCCAAACATTGTCACTTTTGCTTTCATCGAATTTCGTCTTCTTAAATTCCTCCCATGCTGTATCAGCTCCGATATCCTCAAATTCCTGCAAAAAATTTTCCTTTTCTCGACAAGTAAAAGAAAATAATTCAAAAGGGTTGAGAGACATACCGTGACAAGTTTCCCCCAAACTTGAGTTTGACTTCTCAAGCTCTTCCTTAAATGGAATCCTTTCCTCCAACAATGTTGCACCCGGATTGTTGATTAAATATTCAATCTCGAATAAATCTAGATCCGGGTCGGATTTCTCCAGTTTCATGCTCGTACAAGTCTTCTCAAATTTCTCCAGCTCCATTTTCAAGATGGGATCAAAATCCTCGAGCTCCTGATCTTCCTCCTCTTCAAACGCAATTTGTCCTCCAAGTATTTCCTGCACATCTAGGTCAAGCATTTCATCAACAACATCAATACGAAAACATGTATCATCACAAGAATAAGAATGCTTTAAAGCTCGATCTACAGTAAAAACAATCCTTTCCTCCTTAACTCCCAAAGAAATTTTCCCTTCCTGAACACGAATGATAGCATCCGCAGTATGTAGAAATGGTCTACCTAAAATCAAAGGTACCTTGCTATCCTCCTCCATTTCTAATATGACAAAATCAACGGGAAACACAAATTTACCTACTTGCACTCGCATATTTTCGACTATACCTAAAGGGTATTGGTATGAACGGTCGGCGAGTCTAATTTTCATACGAGTAGGTTTTAATGCCCCTAAATCCAATTTAGCGTACAATGAATAAGGCATAAGATTTATACTAGCTCCTAAATCAGCTAATGCCTCACAAGTTATTGTTTTACTCAAAGTACATGAAATTAGAAAACTCCCTGGGTCTCCTAACTTTGGTGGAAGCTGGTTTTGAATAAGTGCTGAACACTCTGCATTTAAGAACGTCGCTTGAGCTTCCTCCAACTTCCCTTTTCCAGTTACAAGCTCCTTGATAAATTTGGTGTAATTTGGCATTCCTGAAATCAAGTCAACCAAAGGAACATTAATATGCACAGATTTAATCATATCAACAAATTTACCGTACTGTTCTTGCATTTTCTCCTTCCTCAAGCGTTGAGGGAAGGGAACTTCCGGTTTGTATGCTTTCACTTTAGGTGACACCGTCGGTTTTGGCTGAACAGCTGGCGTAACTTCCGGTTCCTCTTCTCGCCCATTCTCCTTCACTTCAACATTAGATTCCTGCACAACTGGATTAGTAACACCTGCAGAATCATTAACATTACCAAAAACTCTACCAGACCTTGTAAACACCGCATTCACATGCTCGTTTCGAGTGTTAGGAGGTTGAGATTTTTGCCCTCCAGTTTGCCAAAATGGTTGTTGCCTTGGGTTCTGTTGTGTGTTACTTGGCAACTGCCCATTAGGTCTAGCAGCATGTTGATCACTTAGTCTCTCCAATCTCTTCTCCAAATCACTAAGTGCTGCTTGTTGATTCCTTTGTCCTTGCTCCAATTTCTCATGAAGGACCTTAAACTGGTTGTCTGTTGCTTCATTCTTCGCTGATTGAGTTTGAATGAAGTTTTTCATTATGTCCATCAAACCCGATTCCTCTTCTTCCTGCTGTTGATTCTGGTTATTCCTTGGGTACCTGTTTTGAGAATTTCCAGAATTGTTAGCATTAAAATTATTATTACCAGAGTTATAATTACCCGAATTACGGTTATGAAAGCCGGTTCTCTGAAATGCTCCCTGGTACTGATTTTGCGCGAACTTCACATCTTCACTTTCTGCTTCTCTTCTAACATCGCAATCTTCAGTGTAGTGGAGTCCCCCACAGTGGTCACAACCGTTTGCCATCACATTCATATCCTTCCCAACTCTACTAAACTGATTATCTATCCTCGAAAAATTAGTATCCATTTTACTAGATAAAGCTTTAATCTCAGCCATCACCTCTTCATTCCCACTACTACTCTCAGCACTAGCAACTACTTTTTTCTCTCCTCTTTCTCTACCAAACTGATTCTGTTCTCTAGAAAAATCCATTAGCAACTGATCATCCAACATCTTAGTCGCATCGTTGATGGATTTGTACTGAAAACTTCCTCCTCCAGCTAGATTTAACTCACCCTGCGATTGTCTGTCTAATCCAAAGAAAAAGATATCAATGATCTGCCCTTTATCTAACCCATGCCCATGACAACCTCTGAGCATATCCTTAAGTCTACTCCAAGCTTCAACAATAGTCTCTCTGTTTCCTTGCCTAAATCCCCGTATATCGTTCAATAAACTTCTTGCCAGAGATGTTGGAAAAAATCTTGAAACAAATTCTTCCCTCATTTTCGCCCACGTATCAATTGAGTTTTCCGCTAACTCTTCAAACCAAGTGAGTGCCTCTCCCGTGAGAGACAATGGAAAAAGGGATAACTTGACATTATCATCCATTCCTGCTCCGTATTTGAACATCTCGCACAATTTAACATACTTAGCCACGTGCGCATGTGGATCTTTTCTTATCCTTCCGTCAAAAATCATCTTTAGATGATGACCCTTCACTGAAAAATCATTCCCCATGTTTGGAGTACGAATCGCCGAACCCGGTGTTGGCGGTACTACCCTAGCTCTCTGATGCATCGGTGCATCATTTGGATCAGCCATCTCAGTTATTATCTCTACTTCTGAATCTAAACTGATTGAATCCTCAAAATTCTCTTCTAGATCCTCCGTTTCTAGCTTAACTGGTGATGGTGGTGTAGTGTTCGGTTTCTTGTTGCGCCTTTTCTTTGAAAATCCTGGATTAGACTGTGGACTTTTAAGCGGTAACCCAGAAGCCCTTGTGTTCATCCACTACCTGTAATCTCTGAAAAATCACAACTAATAACCGTCAAAAGCACCTGATAAACAATTAAAATAACTTTCAAGTAATTAATACCTAAAAGGATCGAATCAAAAATTATTAATTAAAAATCAAAAACTACAGTCCCCGGCAGCGGCGCCAAAAACTTGATGTGCGAAATCTAGTCTATTTTAAAACAAGAATTACTTACGACTCGACTACACAATCTTAGGCAGTGGACCTAATCAAGTATAGTATAGTTTTAGGTAAATCAGGTTCGTTCGCAGGGACTGATGGTTGAAATCTAATTAATAACTAATAAAACAAAGCGTGGGTTTTGTGACCGAATTGTCACGGTGCTTAAACTACTTAAATTTAAAAAACTAATTGATTCAGATGAATCGCTGAAAAGAATTTTGGTTTGTAAACAATTGATGGAAAATACATTCACTTGGACTTGATCACAATTACTACGGTTATCACTTAATTACTAACAATGTTGAACTACTTAAAAGGTATTTAACTTGAACTCTCGTTTCCCATTAAAACTTTAACTGTCTCATGTATAGTTACCACTCTCGTGAATAATTTCTACGTTCAACAACTAAGCAATAAGTACCTAAGCCGATTTTATGATTTAATCTTATAAAGCTTCCTCTCGAATAGCCTCTTAATTAACTAAACCGATCTCTCTTAATAACAACCACAATCACGTTTTTATTGGTTAAATCTTTAATACTAGTTCCTCTCGAATACTAATATCTTTAAACTAATTATAGACCGATTAGTTATTTCATAAACTATTTTGTAATGTCACAAGTTCCTCTCGAATACCTATGATGAATTACTAACAATTTATATAAAAGATTAAACAATATTCAAAAACTGATTACAATTGGTTTTTCGATTAAACATAAAATCCAATTCAACATATACATAATTAAACAATAACCTACATAATTGATCACATCATCCAAGTGAACGTTAAGAAATTTAGCTACTCATAATAATAAAAACGCAACACAATAGGATTGAATGAAACATCTTTATATTAAAAGTAATAACGAAAGGATTAAAGTACCAATGATCCGAATGCTTAAACAACGAAATAAACGAGTCTAAAAATACCAAAAAAATCCAAAAATTCGTCGGTTCAAGCTAGGGTTTAATACTCCAAAACTAGCGTATGATAATGATACCTAAAATCTGCTTTTATTAAACGTGACAAATGACTGCTGCTCGTAACCACCGCGGGACGGGCGTCCCAGAATGGGGGACGGGCGTCCCCCGCTGTTTTCCAGTTTTCGTGTTTTGCTGCTTGTTTCTGCCTCCTCTCTCGTGACCAATTGACTCTCGTCTCAAAACATAACGGGAATAGAACATTGACCCGTTTTCTTCACTTTCAGCTCCAATTATGTCACTTCCTCTCCAGAACTTCGGCTAATACCTGTATAACATTTTAGTACCAAAATAGCCCGAAATTCCCACAATCCGTTATGAATTAAACTTTAAAAAGACAAATATCGCATATAATAATATGACTAAAATATGCGATATCAGCCTACACACACGAATACTATACTTTACGCATGTTTATGCGACAACTATTTGATTACAATACTTTACGCCATTGTTATGTGCGTCGAAAACTTGAATGCTTTTACTTAAACTTTGTAGCTCACTAACTACGTCTCCCGTAGTTAACACTTGACACTTATTTTCAGGTAACGAGTAAGCTTTAGGAACGATGCGTGTATGCTTTTGGTTGACGACTTCAAGAATGGAAGGGTTTGGGTGGCTTGGTTTTGAACACCTTATTTTGTATTCGGATATGTAAACCGTGTTTTAAACTACAATGTAAACTTTGATGTTGTCTTTTATTTAATATAATGTCACACCCCGCTAACGCGGAACCACGAGGTGCGAAGAGCAACAATATCATTACACGAGTTATAATTAAAGCATACGGTTTCAAGTCATTAAGATTGAAAATAAGAGTTTACAAGTTGAAAATAACCAAGCATTTAACGTGTAACAAAAGTACATGATTAATTGTTAACAAAATTCCCAAATAGTTAAATAGGTCTTCTCCCAATTCTTGAATTCACGTGACATGCCTAACCCATCCAGATTATGCACTTCGTCTCCTTACATTTGGTTCCCTGAAAACATGAGAAAAAGTGTCAAACTACAAAAGTAGCGAGTGAGTTACAGTTTTCTAGTCCTCGACTAAAAATAGTTTGAGTCAAATATAGCAATACTTAAATAGTTTCGATAAGTAGAACAATACTTAAAAGATAGTTGCGAACAGTAAATGGTGCTTAAAAGATAGTTGCAATAAGTAGAACAATACTTAAGAGATAGTTGCGAACAATAAACGATGCTCAAAAGATAGTTGCGAACAATAAACAATTGATTGAAATCATGTATAACGACTACTTGGCATAATTGACTTAAGTGTTCACACTAAACCGATTAACCAACCGCGAAGCCCCTTACCCCGCACTACTTACGATGAGTCGTGTTCGATCGAGTAATATGTACTTAAGTTGCCGCCTAAGTAAGGAACGGTTATTTCCTAAGTATCGATACCCATAGTTACTAGACGGCTTAACAAAGCTAATAGTGTGTGTTGCAAAATGGGCCCTCATGTTATTTGAAAACTAGTAGTAGTCACTTAAGAAGCATGTTATATATCCCTCAAGAGTCACGTTAGTTATACGATCAATCAATGTTCAAACGAGTGCCGAGTGTGGCAATAAAATAAGTTGCATACGAGTGTCGAGTGTGGCACTAAAATAGTTTCATACGAGTGTCGAGTGTGGCAATAAAATAGTTTCATACGAGTGTAGAGTGTGGCAATAAAAATCTGTTTGGTTCTCATGTTTCCCCCAAAATAATTATTTAAAACAGTAAATAAAAGTGGGGTTGTAACTCACGGTTTGCTAGAGATGCTACGAGTGCGGAACGAGGTCGAAACGGGTCGGAATCACGGAACTCCTATAGTAATACCAAGATTGAATGAGTACCAATGTTTATAAGTTTATGATGTCGTTAGTCAACGAAAATGCTTGTAATATAAGTGTTGGTTTTAGGTCTACCGAAAATCGGGCAGCGCTTCCGCGCCAAAATCTTTAAGTCCAATTTTTAAACACTTTCCCGCTTAACGATTTTCATAAACATAATTCATATATTTACACCAAACACAAAGTTATATAAACTTGTTCAATTACTCCCTTTATACATAAGTTAAGCTCATTACAGGTTATTTAAGTTGGTTTGAAGAAATAAGCTCAACGTTGCGTTTAATAGCCGAAACAACCCATTTCCCAAAAAACTGGGTCAGGAATGCGCCGCATAAGGTGCCTTATACGCCGCATCCTGGCACCAGGTTCTTGGGAAAATCGTTTTGTTGCTCAAAAATGTTATTTTGGTGGTGGATTTCGACATGCAACTATAGATACACCCAAATACTTGATGTTTTATAGTTTATATTGAGTTTTTAACCACAAATTCATAGATCTAAACATCCATTTTATAAAAACCCGTTTTTGTATATAACTGGTCACAAATCTTCATTAAAACTCGTTTTTAGTTGTTAGATCGTACATGCAAAGAGTATATATTGTAAAAACAGAAGATTTGAAAGATTTATACCAAGTAGATAGTGATTTGAAGAAAATGGAAGTGTTCTCTTGGTGATTTTGACCCAAAATGCTAGAAAACGATTTTTAACCCAAATGGATGAAAGCTCCTTTCCTCCTTCTTGTTTATGAACGATTTGTATGTGATTTTTATTGTGATTTTACTGTGTTTTTGAGTGGAATATCTCTGTAAATGAAGAGGGAGGTGTGTGTTCTTGAGAGAGCTTTTGTAGAGAGAGAGAGAGAGAGAGAGAGAGAGAGAGAGAGAGAGTAAGCAAAGAGAGTGTTTGTGTGTGTTTGATGTGTTTGTGACTTAGAGTAGTTGTAGTGGTGATTTAGTGGACTCTCTGGACCTTAGAAAAGCCTTTGGACATGTTTAACCCGGAGCCAAAGAGTTGGGCTCGGGTTTGAGTCCATTTAGTCAAGTTTTAAAGTTAACAAAAATATTGCTGGACTGCACCCTTTATGCGGCGCATTTGGGGCCAGTTTCAGCAATTTTTCGTTTTTCGTTTGTTCCATCGTTAAGCATTTTCGTTACTTGAAAGTTTCCGGTTAGTTTAGATAGGAACTTAGGCAAGTTCACTAAGTGTTTTCTTGGTATTAGGATTCATTTTATGATTCCGATTTCGATTCCGACTCACATCCGTTTACGATACAAGTATAGTTAAGATCAATTCATAGTTAACTCAAAGACAGAGAATGCGGTTTTCACCTGAAATTAGACGGTTGTCACATTCTCCCTAGGTTGAAAAGAATTTCGTCCCGAAATTTAGTTCGCCTCATCGGGAGGAAGAGTCTTTGAACAGATGTGGATACTTCTGACGGATCTGGTCTTCACGTTCCCACGTGAATTCGTGACCTCGTCGGGAATTCCACCGAACCTTGACGATAGGGATACGACTCTGCTTGAGTTGTTTGACCTCTCGATCCACAACGTCAAGCGGTTCTTCGATGAAGTTAAGTTTGTTGTCGATCTGGACCTCATCCAGTGGAATGACAATGGTTTCATCCGATAAGTACTTTTTCAAGTGCGAGACATGGAAGACGTTGTGGATGTTGGAAAGAGCCTGCGGAAGTTGGAGTCGATATGCCACTGGGCCGATTCGCTCTATCACCTCGAATGGACCGGTGTACCTCGGGCTTAGCTTGCCGCGTTTCCCAAAACGGACTACCCCCTTCCACGGCGATATATTGAGAAGCGCTCTATCGCCAACTTGGAATTCGAGGGGTTTCCTTTGGTTGTCGGCATAGCTCTTCTGCCAGGTACGATATTACTTCAGCCTTTCCCGTATGGTAGTGATTTTGTCAATGGTTTCTTGGAGGATATCGAGCCTTGTAAGTTGTCGATCGCCAGCTTCTAACCAACAAAGCGGTGACCGGCACTTGCGTCCGTATAAGGCCTCGAATGGTGCACAATTGATGTTGGCGTGGTAACTGTTGTTATAGGCAAACTCAACCAAAGCAAGTGAGCGTCCCAACTTCCTCCGAAGTCAACTACACACGCTCTCATCATATCTTCAAGCGTTTTAATCGTCCTTTCAATCTGACCATCGGTCTGAGGGTGGTAAGCGGTACTGAGGTCTAGTCGCGTCCCGAGCGATTTCTGAAGCGCGTGACGAGAGGGGCGTTCCATGACGAGAGACGATCTCGTTAATGTATACCTAAGCGAACTTTTCCATCGAGTAGTTCTGTCGTACCGGTAGAAAGTGTGCAGATTTAGTCAATCGATCCACAATAACACAAATCATATCGTTACCCCTTGCCGTACGGGGCAGTTTGGTGATGAAGTCCATGGAGATCTGTTCCCACTTCCACATGGGAATCTCCGGCTGTTGCAGTAGACCTGAAGGTTTCTGATATTCCGCCTTGACCTTCGAGCAAGTAAGGCACTTAGCTACGTACAAGGCGATATTCTTCTTCATTCCCGACCACCAGTAGTATTCCTGTAGATCCTTGTACAACTTGTCGGATCCAGGGTGAATAGAGTATCGGGATCGGTGGCCCTCGTCCAAAATAAGCTTACGAAGGTCTTCGGCTCTCGGAATCCACACTCGATTCTTGAAATAGTGGATTCCGTCTGATTTGAGCTCGAATTCCTTTTCATGATTGTGTAGGGTTTCTTCCTTAAGGTTTTCGGGTTTCAATACTTCCTGCTGAGCTTTAGCAATTTGTGTTTGAAGGCTTGTCTGAACCTGAATTCCCAATGCTCTAACTCGAGATGGTTTTACCCTTTCCTTCCGACTCTGGGCATCTGCTACTACGTTTGCTTTACCCGGGTGGTATTTGATCTCGCAATCGTAGTCGCTTAAAAGTTCGATCCATCTCCGTTGTCTCATGTTGAGCATTTTCTGACCGAGGATGTGTTGGAGACTTTTGTGATCCGTGAACACCGTGCACTTAGTGCCGTACAAATAATGTCTCCAGATCTTTAATGCGAACACGACAGCTCCCAACTCAAAGTCGTGTGTTGTATAGTTCTGTTCATGAACCTTCAATTGTCTCGAAGCGTATGCGATGACCTTGTCCTTCTGCATAAGGACACACCCAAGTCCTTGGTGAGACGCATCGCAAAACACTACGAAATTATATGTACCCTCCGATAGGGACAAAATCGGTGCGTGGCACAGTTCGTGTTTGAGTTTCTGGAAGGATTCATCCTGTTCTTTTCCCCAATAGAAGTCTTTATCCTTCTGAGTAAGTTCGGGTAGGGGCTTAGCAATTTTCGAGAAATTTTCAATGAATCTTCGGTAATAACCCGCCAACCCTAGGAATTGTCGGATTTCCGTAGGGGTCGTTGGGGCTTGCCATTTCTCGATCGCTTCGATCTTTGCCGGATCGACATGAATTCCCTCTTGGTTGATCACATGACCAAGGAAGTGCACCTCTCGGAGCCAAAATTCGCACTTCGAGAATTTGGCGTACAATTTTTAATCTCTAAGGAGTTAGAGAATGAGTTTCAAATGTCTCGCGTGGTCCTCCTTGTTCCTTGAGTAGATGAGGATGTAGTCTATGAATACGATCACAAATTTATCCAAATATGGTCTACACACCCTGTTCATCAGATCCATGAACACCGCTGGTGCGTTGGTCAGACCAAATGGCATGACGAGAAATTCGTAATGTCCGTATCGAGTTCGGAAAGCGGTTTTTGGAATGTCGATCTCACTGACTCGAACCTGATGATAACCCGTACGGAGGTCGATCTTAGAGAAGTAAGTTGCACCCTGCAACTGTCGAACAGATCATCGATCCTCGGGAGTGGGTATCGGTTCTTGACAGTCAGTTTGTTCAGTTCACGATAATCGATGCACATACGAAAGGATCTGTGACAACCGTCAAAATTTCAGGTGAAATTCGTGTTCTATATCTCTTATATTGTCTATCGTTATCATTAACTGCACTTTTACCGGAAATGCGTCAGTGTCGGAATCAAACTCGGAATCAATTTATTTAAGTCCTAATACCAAGAAATCACCTAAGGAACTTCCCTAAGTTCATAACGTACCAAAATTAAAAACTTTTAGTTGACGAAAAGGTCCAACGAAACAAAAAGCAAAAACGAAAAATCAGTAAAATACTGAAAATAGGGCAGGACACAGCACAAGGTGACCATGTGCGACGTCCTGAAGACGCAGATTCAAAAAAATTGAGTTTTAAAAGCTTGTCTCGCTTTTATACAAAAATTAAACCAATCCCAATCGAGATTTGACTTGTATTACTGCCATGTATCAGTCCCAAGACCCCTTTACCATTACTCTCTACCATTTCTTTTCATTTTCATTTTTATAAAACTAAAAACACACACATACACATATTTTCTCTCAAACCCTCTCCAAAAACTCCACAAATACAGTGATATACAGCCCTTTTAATCCATAAAACCACCATCAAAATCGTCCTAAACATCAAGAGGAAGCAAGAAAAGCAAAGTATTTCGGTTAAAAAGCTTTTCTACCGTTTTTGGAGCTCAAAACTCTTCTGAACCGTCATCCAAGCTTTTCCTCCGGTAGAAATCCTTCTTTTTACTTTATTTACTGTTTTCATCAATTGAATGAATGATCCATGGCATAAAAACAAGTTTTTATAAAGTTTTATGACACTTTCTATACAAAAACGATTTTTAACCGAATAATACTTTAGATCTATGTTTTTATGGATAAAAGTTATGTATAAACTGTAAAAATGATGTTTTATGAAGTATCTACCGATTGCATGTCGAAATCTATGGCTTAACTAATCATTTTTGCAAGAAAATCGATAAATGCGAAGATGGAAACAACCTGTGCGCCCTCCCAGTAGCCCAGGACGACGCAGCGGGACAAAAATGTGTTTTGTGCGCCGTCCCAGTGGTCCAGGGCGACGCACACAAGCTGTTGTCCTTCCCGAAAATCGTCGTTTTGATGTTTAAAAGTTATGTACACGTTCTGGTTTTTCGAGAATAATATTTTGGGACTGAGTTTAATAAAATATTTATATTTGTGACGTTTTATTGGACTTATTATATTTTAATGAACATGTTTAAATCATATTATGTTATATATGTGTTTTGTAAGCGGGAAAGTGGTGAATGTTTTGGATATAAAATTTGGGCGCGGAAGCGCTGCCCAAATTTTGTTAAAAAATATAAACCACTTCAGCGACCCAAAATATATCTATCATAATAATAAAAACGTTAACCTTAAACATGACGATAACCGTTTCGGACTATTTTTGGGCATTATTAACTGTTGGGTTATAACTTAGTTAAAATAGTTTAACCATGAACAATTCACTTAACAAACGAGAATAGTAACTTAAACTATTAATGCGGAAGACATTAAGAGTTACTACGGAAGAACAAGTTACTACGGTTGGTCAAGTTACTACGGAAGTTTAACAAGTTGCTACGGGCAAGGTCAAAAGCTACGGAAGAAGTCAAGATACGGAAGACTAACCTGCCGTGCAAGTATAATCTAATTGATAGAATTATAATTAGATTATGTTTCCTTTTTGTTATTAGATAGAGTTTCCTTATTTCTAGAAAAAGATATGTTTAGATAAGGATAGCTGATGTTTCCTAGTTTATCTAGGTCGGCCTCAAGGTCTATATAAAGATAGATCCTTGTATTCATAAAAACACGTTGTATTGATATTCTTAAGATTAATACGATTGAGGCTTATAATTCGACAATACTTTTTGTTTGTTCTTATTCATAATTTATTGTTCGACAACTTGTAATATTGAAGTGTTCATCCGCTGCTGAACTTCTTCAATAGATCTCGATCTTAACGAAGGCAAATCTATTAGTTTACATTAACTAATACGATCCTGACAAGTGGTATCAGAGCACAGGAGGTGCTTTAGATCCATTGATCAACAAGTTTATAATCCTCATAAACTAAGAATCAAGATTACAATCATGACTGAAATCACAATCGGCAAAGTTCCTATTCTAAATAGCAACGAATTCGACTTATGGAAGCTACGAATCAAGCAACACATCCTACTTTCTGACTATACAGTCTGGGATGTGATAATTAATGGTAACAAAAGACCTACTCCCCATGGAGCTGATGGAGAACCTGGACTTGCTGGTAGACCACCCTTGACTGATCTTGAACGAAGAGAAAAACAAACCGAAATCAAGGCTCTGAGTATTCAGTTAATTGCTATTCCTAACGACTATCTATCACAATTTGAAGAATACCAAGATGCAAAATCGCTATGGGAAGCTTTGGAGAAAAGATTCAGCGGGACAAAGAACACAAAGAAGAACAAGAAAGCTCTTCTTAAACAGGAATATGAGAACTTCAACTCCCTAAATGGCGAACGAATAACACAAACGTTTGATCGGTACAAAAAGCTCGTTGGAGAGATGATAAGCGCAGGAATTACATACGATAAAGATGATCTAAACAGAAAGTTCATAAGATCTCTAGGCAAAGAATGGACAGTATACACTGTCTCCTACAGACAAGGAGATACCTTAGAGGAACTGGAATTGGATGAACTTTACAATGACTTAAGAGTCTTTGAAGCAGAAGTGGAAGCAGAAAGATCTGGAAACAGCAGCTCTAGCACTAATAATGTCAATACTGCACTGGCTACGACATCTCAAGGACCAAAGCATGATGTCAACGAAGAAATCTCATTCGATGCATTCATATCTAAGTGTTCAAGTCTCACATGTGAAGACGTAAAACAGATGCATCAGGATGACTGTGATGAAATTGATCTAAAGTGGCAATCTGCTTTGTTGGCACTACGAGCAAGAAGATTTCTAAACAGGACTGGAAGACGATTCAATCCACGAAACAACGAACGAATCACTTTCGACAAAAGCAAGGTGAAGTGCTATGACTGCAACGAATTAGGTCACTTTGCTAGGGAATGTCCAAACAAGTCAAGAACCAACAATCCACGATCCATTCAAGACACAAATCAGAGTGCACTTATGTCGCAAGACATCTTTGGATATGATTGGAGTGACTTAGCTGAAGAAACAAGTCAAAATAGAGCACTAATCTCTGAAGAGCAATTTCACGTAGACAATACTGTTCACCATGCATGCATCGCCGTAGTAATGGATGATACGGACATTATTTACATGGAGGAATTAGTTCCTACGGATGACTTAATTTCTACGGAGCTAGTTTATACTGCTGTTGGAATTCCTGAACTTGGCAACAATATACTTGGATATGACTGGAATGATGATGATCAAGTAGCAACTCAAGAGAATGCTCTAATGGCTATTGAATCACCATCACCAACTTCTGACAATCCATCTCTTATGGCCGAGGTAAATTCTAAACTTTGTTCTTCTGAATGCAAAGATATAATTGTTAAATATAAGAATCACAACCTCTTGATGAGCGATTCAATTAAGATTCTAGAAGAACAAAGACAGTCAGCTCATAGGGTAATTGATAACTTAGAAAATCAGATTAAGTCACACAAAATCAATGAACAAAGTTATCAAGAAAAGATTAATTTAATTGAATGGCAAAAAGAGGACTTACTTCTTAAACTCAAAATAGCTAGGGATGAAATCAAACGACTAAATCAAGAACATGATAAAGTTGAGTTAGATGTAGGGAAATTAGAATTCGCTTCAAAATCAGTAAATGACCTATGTCAAAAACAAATTCATGGCAAGGTAAAGGCTGGTTTAGGCTACAAAGAAGTTGCCCCTCCATTTAACCAAAACTATATCCCTCCATCCCTAGATGAGCCTAGGATTCCCATCTCTCAGACACCTCCAAAAGAATCATTCAATGTTGATCCAATCAACTATGATGAAGTTCTAATTGAGGACTTAGTTGAAGAAAGTAAGATCCATGTTGTGAAGAACAAGGATATTCCATTGGAAAATCACTTACTCACAATAGAAGGCATAACTCTACCTTCTACACAAAGTCTAGTGTCTATGCCATGTCCTAAACCCATTACCAAGATTAAAACATCATCTCAACCAAAGTCCAACAAAGTTCCTAAGGAAAAAGAAAAGACTTGGAATCACATAGGTAAAAGAGGAAACCAACGCAACATGAATCAAGTCAAAACTCAAAAGGGACAAATTGTTAAAAACTTAAGAAAGGGATGTTTTATTTGTGGTAAACTGAATCACTATGCAAAAATCTGCTATCACAATCCTCAAAATCAAATGCAAGTGATTCAAAAACCACATCATGGGGTGGGATACAAAGGAAGGGTTGCCCATAACAATAAACTTTGTTCAAACAAGTCTCTTCAGAAAATCAAGGTGTTACAACAGAAACGTAATTTCCAACAAGAAGAATAGAGTTAATACTGCTAGACAAAAGTTTGTTTTCTACGGCTAAAGTTAATACGGACAAAAGTAAGGGTGTTATACTGCCTCGTATTAATACTGTGAAAAATACCCGTATTAATCCTGCTCGTGTTAATACTGCCAAAAGTAACCTTGTTACAAAGGCTTCTTTTAACAATAAGAAACAAAGGCATGTCAAACCAGTATCTATTCCAATTGTTAAATCAAAAGTTGTTAACACTAAAACTTGTTCAAAAAGAAAACTCTTTCAAACAAGTGTGGCAACCAAAGATCCACCAGTAAC